>OZ008365.1:1812949-2412949 GCA_963931975.1 Cataclysta lemnata
GGCGGCGGCTCGGGCGGCGCGCGCGCCATCTCGCGCCTGGCGCACTCGCACTTCGCGCCCGTGCGCACGCTGCGCCCGCACGACGACGACGCCTACTTCACGCACCCATCTTCCACGTGAGTGCATGTCCAACACACACTCAACACACTCGCACACATGTGCCTTGAAGCTTAAGAAATTTATATGTTTTGATTTATTTATAATTATTTAAAAAAATTGACAGGCGATTAAAGTCAAGCAGAAGTACCTGGCAGTCGAATCGAAAGTAATCGCACGCCTTTAGCATCTTTGCCTTTGCCTGCCCGGCTACAATGACCACCGAAACACGATATTATAAAGCCATTTATCGCTTTAAACGGTCAAAAATCATCGGATTTTTGAGAGTTCGGCTATATCATATCGTGTTTCGTGTTCTTATTCTATTCAAAACCGCTACACCGTGTTGTAGATTCTGCTTATAAACACACAGTGTAGGTACAGCCTAAGCGCATTTTGATGACGTTACAGCCAACGCAACACCAGCTGCTCGCGGCCACCTCCTCAGGGGATCTGAGGATATTCAACCTTTTCACCGGCGCCGAGGAGAGCGCGTACCAAGTGCACGAGTCATACATCTGTCACATGCAGGTGAGGCAGGGTTCGAAGTTATCAATAGTGAATTATAATAGGCGTGACGACATCATCACAAAATCAGTGATTTCATTATATTAGTGGAAAATACACATTAAAGGGAATTAAAAAACTGATAAAGCTTATTTAAAAATGTAAAATTATTAGGATTTTCACTAAAATAAAACATTTGCATACTGCAATCGGTTATTTTGACTGAAACGCCAATCACTACGCATGACGTCACGCAATCCTTATGACATTCTATACAAAATGTTTGATAACTTTCCTCTGAATGCGTTGACGTTTTGCGTGACGTCAGACCCGACGCTATGATGCTGCGAGCCGCGTATTCATAAAATATTAGAAAAATGACTTTAAACTTTTAGTTTATTACCGAAATAAAGTTTTTTTCGTAAATGTGTACATACGCTACGGAAGAGAATCTTTCGTCATGCCTATTATCATCATCATCATCATCACCACCACCACCACCACCAGCACTTTACTGTCCTCACCGCTGGGGCAAAGGCCTTCCCCATGAATGGAAGAATAAAGGGAGAATGTTAATGCCCCACTGTAACTGCCACTGGGGTACTTCTCCGCTACTCATACCCGCCTGGTACTTTGAGTAGGGCGAGCCAAAATTTATACATACATACATACATTAATCACGCCTATATCCCCGAAGGGGTAGGCAGAGGTGAAGTAGCACCCACATTTCGCCAATTATGTTAGGTCCCATGTAATAGGTGGCGAGCCCATTGCCATTCATCGGGCACAAAAATCGCAGTACTATTGCTAGGTGGTATAAGAGGAACGCTGCTGCCCATTCCTCATCGCTGATTTATCCTTAGTCGCCATGTACGACACCCACGGGAGAGACTTGGGGTGGTGACAATTGTATTCTACTCTGCCGTCACCACACGGACAAAATTTAACTCTGACAATTTATGTGGCTGACGAGTCATCATCATCATCATCACCAACCCTTTATAGTCCCCACTGCTGCGCTACAGGCCTTTCCTATGAATGGAAGAATATAGGGAGAATGGGTCATAACCCACCACGCTGGCCCAGTGCTGATTGGTAGGTAACTCACTGTGGTACTCCTCCGCTACTCATACCCGCCTGGTACTTTGAGTAGCGCGGGCCAAAATTTTTCTCGGACAGTTTATGTGGCTGACGGGTCATCACCAACATCAACAACCCTTTAATGTCCTTTATGGATGGGGGAAATATAGGGGAGAATGGGCCATAACCCACAACGCCCAGTGCGAGTTGGTGCGTACTGCAGACGCAGCCAGGACCAACGGTCTTCCGAAGCACTCGAGATATGCGCGAGCGCGCTATGTCACTGTGCTAGCGAGCTCCTCCTCCCTATATTCTTCCATCCATAGGAAAGGCTTGTGCCCCACCAGTGGGGACATTAGAGGGCTGGTGATAATGATGAATAGTTGTGTAATTGACAACATTTCATTTTTTCAACATACCTTTATTATAATGTTATATGAAATTAAACCGGAAATGAAGACACCCATATTTTTTATTTCTTCTGAATTCCGTCGTTTTCATACAAAAAATCATGATTGAAATACCGGTTATTCTAAACAGATGGCGAAATCACTCTTGACTCGAAAAATAAAAAGATCATTTGTCAAAATTGACGAACTGGCGTTTCCGGTGTCGGAAATAAAAACATTTTATCTGAAATGTTTGAAATTAATTTCAAAGTCAAATACGTTTTAAATTAAAGTTTATGAAGGATTTCAATTTATTGCTACTCTAATATTGTTAATTTCGACGATGACAATTAATAACATTGGATTTGATTTATGACTGACGTCTGTCATCATGTCTATGATAACCTTTTTTATTCTTCCATCTAGGAAGGCAAACGTTTTGATTCATACATCCCCGACCGTGACGTCATCGCATGATTTTTACATTTTATTTTTTTTCTCTGTAATTAAGTCTTCTTCCTGCCCTTATCCCGCTCTAGGCGGGGTCGGCACAACATGTTTTCTTCTTCCATTTCTCTCTATCCTTCACTAATTTCTCATCCACCCCTCTCGCTATCATATCCTCCTTTACACAGTCCATCCATCCTTCTTTGGTCTTCCTCTCCTTTTACGTCCTTCCACGTCCATGCCTAACATTCTTCTGCCAACATAGCTTTCATCTCTTCGCATAACATGACCAAACCATCCCAGTCTATTACTCCGCAGTCTCTCTGTCACTGGCGCTACTTTCAAACTTCCCCTGATATACTCATTTCTTATCTTATCTCTCCGTGTCACACCACACATCCATCTTAACATACGCATCTCTGTTACATGCACTCTTCTTTCATCAGTCTTCTTCATAGCCCAACACTCTGATCCATACATGACAACAGGTCTAATGACCGCCTTATAGATTTTCCCCTTAAGCTTAAGGGGCATCCGTGGGTCACATATTGTTGCTGAGACCTGTCGCCACTTCATCCATCCTACGTTCGCTCTATTCCTTACATCCCGGATCGCTCTTCCAAAGCGACGGTGATATTGAATCACCGGCGTCGCTTTGGAAGAGCGATCCAAGGTACCGGAAATCCGAGCAAATTGGTAGGAACACACCACCTAAGGCAATTCGGGAGAAACTTTCTCTGTAATTAAGTAATAAAAAAAAAATATAAAAATATTTTCCAAGTCAGGATTGGAAAATAAAGAAACGGTATTTTTATTTTGGGAGATTGTCATTTTTGAAATGTTGTCAATTCAATTATTGTATTGTTGGCTCCCGCAGGCCAGTAGAGACGGTCTGTTGCTGTTGGCTTCAACGCCTACAACGTGGCGGCCTCTATCTGCTCTATGGAACATGAAGGAGTTTGAACAGCTGTGAGTATTTAGATTATTATTGCAGGGTTTATTGTCGCACTCCGAGACGCAAATTAACGTGCTTATTCTTCTCCCTGCCCTGTTTCCTCTTCCATTCATATCGGTCAGGCGTCATCAAGCCATCCTTTTCTGATTCCACTCCCTAATTGGCCATTCATTTTATGCTTCTCATACATATACACAAATCAGTGAAAATGGTAGGCAGAGGTGAATTTGCGAGCCTATTGCCATATATCGCAGTACCTTTATGTTGCTAGCATTTAAGAGACTAAGTATAAATCAGTGATGAGGAATGGGCAGCAGCGTTACTCTTATATCATCTACCTATTACCTACTGCGACTTTTGTGCCCGATAAATGGCAATAGGCTCGCCACCTATTACATGGGACCTAACATAATTGGCGAAACGTGGGTGCTGTAGTTTCACCTCTGCCTACCCGTTTGGGGTTATGGGCGTGATTTATTCATTTATGCATGCATGGTAAGAGAGAAATCCTATTGCCCGTTAGTAACGGGCCGTTACTCATCGCTGTCATAACCCTTAGTCGCCTTGTCCCACCCATGGGAGTGATGGAGGTGGTGACAATTGGCATCACTGCAATATTATAAATAATAATATATATTTTTACACTCGCACCTATCATCATCTAGCCTAAAGTAAGTAGCCTAAGCACTTGTGTTATGGATACTAGATGACGGACATATTTTTAATATAATTATGTATATAAATGTTGAAAATGTACTACTACATAAACATATACACACAACCATGACTCGGAAACAAACATTTGTGGTCATCACAAAGTTTGCCCCTACCAGGATTCGAACCCGGAACCTCTTGGCCAATACCCAGCAATCTGAGCATTCGACCAAGGCGGCCGTCCGTTAAAAATAATATAAATCTGTTTAAAAATAAATAAATCATTTGATTTAAAAAAAAAAGTTAGTTTTTCGGAATTCTTTTTCTAACCACTAAAATCTTTGTACTAATTTTTCTAACATTTATATAATGTTAAAATTAAAATCAAATAGTTTATAAAGCAAACCCAAGCTTAACCGAAAGCACGGTATTTGTAAAAATATCTGCTTTGGAATGTTTGAAATTTATTTCTACATTGCGAGGGTACCCGTTGGCTTACAACGTGAAGTGTAAAGGTTAGAAGAATTTCGGCAAGTTAATTAGTATCTTGGGTGGCCGAGCGGTCAGGCACCTGCCCGGATAGCAGCGGACGCGGGTTCGATTCCCGCCTCAAGATCATAATTTTTCGAAATTCTTTTTCTAACCACTAGAATCTTTGTAATAAATAAATCGTTATTGCAGTGATTCTTTGTGAGTGCCATCATCCCTATTGATCCCTCTGTTCCAGGTTCCAGCTGGAGAACGAGGAGTACGTGGAGTTCTCGAAGATGAGCGACGAGCGCATAATAGGCACCAAGGGCGAGACCGCGACCGTGTTCGACACGCGCACCGGCCGCGAGCTGATGGCGCTGAGCCCCAGCATCAGCAACCAGTATGCGAGGAACCGCGCCACCTTCAACCCGACAGATGAGCTGGTGCTGTCAGGTAGGGCTGGGGTTTTTTTTATGCCGTGAGTCTTTTTGGTCACTGCAAATTTTTTTGGAATTCGTTCAGACCATCAAACTGAACAAATTTCACTATGGGAGCAACTCCAAATTCACGAAAAAAATAACAGTTGCTCCCATGGTGAAATTTGTTCAGTTCGATGGTCTGAGGGGCTACTCTTTAAATAAATTGGAATCGGTGTAGTGTTGCCATCTCTCTTAAACGTTGCTATCATACCTAATGAGTGAGAGTGTCTGGTATACTAAGAAGATTGCAATCGGCTTACAGAGTTAGGTCGCTGAACGAATTCCAAAATATTTTGCAGTGAGCAAAAACTCTCACGTTATATCTTTATGTCGCCTGATGGTAAGTGTGAGCCCCGGCATCAGCAACCAGTATGCGAGGAACCGCACCACATTCAACCCGACGAACGAGCTGGTGGTGTCTGGTACTTTTTTTTTTTTTTTTTTTGTGTGAGCCTGAGCTTCAGCAATCTATTTTACGTTTGTCAGGGTCCCCAAGCCTTATTGTCACATATTTTGAAGACACATAGTGCTTCTAATTAATGAAACTCTCGCCTCTGTAACGGTGTGGTGGTCCAGGAATTTTTTCTATCAGGGATCCTGATCCTCTTTTGTACAGCTCTTAATTTAAAAATAATAATCGTGTCAAAATCCAAAATTCAAATACAAAATACTGTGGCGTTAGATTCGGCGTATCGCGCATAAATGGATTCCATATCGACGGTTGTTTACGAATACCTCAACCTAAATACGAGAGATAAATATTGATCCATCATAATTAATAAATTTATTAATTATATATTTCCAAGGCAATTTTGTAAGTACCTTGCAAGCCTTTCATACCTCAGTGATATATCAGTTTTAAGTGTTCTGTTTTTATATCTATACATAATATTGTGTTTTCAGAGTGCCTTATTTTTCGATTATAATATACGAAATAGTGACGGAAATCTAGGGGGCCTACCGCCGAACTCGACTGCTGATGATAGCTTTAAATCAATGCACTGCTTACGTCTATAGCAGCCATCCTGATTTTTTAGTGCGGTACGGATTTTGTGCCAAATTCATACAAAATAATTCGGTGATCATTCGTTCAAAGCTATCGCTAATAGTTTAGGTACATTTGGTGCGAAATGACAGCAGCATGACGTCATAAACTATAGCTTTTCCTTTAGCAATCGAGTTAGGCGGTAGGCCGCCTGGTGCTTTATTTCTGGACCCCGCTACCCACACCACCGCACCGTTTAACACCCCTCATCTCACCTGATGTTAATAGCACTTTACGTATTCTTTGTACTGTCGTGGAGGAGAGAATTTGTCATCATCATCATCATCATCATGAGATGATGAGAGATTTTGTCCACGTACCGGACTAGGTCTATTGTCTTGGGGAGTATGAGCATGAAACTCAGTTTGATTTCTCCTCCGACAGATGGCGTTTTGTGGGACGTGAACACAGGCAAGGAGATACACAAATTTGACAAGTTGAATCAGACCCATAGCGGCGTGTTTCATCCGAACGGATTAGAAGTGAGTACCGCGATTTCCGTGGCCGTCGGACGGCAACAGGCTCGGTCCCTATTATATGGGACCTAACATAATTGGTGAAACAAGGGTGTTAATTCATCTGCCAACCCCTTCGGGGATTGTGATTTGTCTACCTGTATGTGTAATTGTTTTTGCTAGTTGTTTATTCTATTGACATATAACATTTATATAAAATTATATACATAATATAATTGGGATTATGACACTATCAAAGAATCACTGGAATAATGATTTCAAATAATAATCAATGATTAGGAGATTCGTTAAAGCCGTGTGGTGACGGCAGAGCAGAATACAATTGTCACAACCACCGTCTCTCCCGTGGGTGTCATACAAGGCGACTAAGGGTAAAGACAGCATGCAATTTACTGCGATTTTATGTGCCCGATGGATGACAATAGGCTCGCCACCTATTACACGGGACCTAACTTATTTGGCAAAAAGTGGGTGTTTAATTCACCTCTGCCTACACCTTCGGGGATGTAGGCGTGATTTATGTAGCTATGTATGTATGTATATTTATTTATTATTGTTGTTTTCCGTTTCGTTTCAGGTGATATCAAATACTGAAGTGTGGGACTTAAGGACGTTCCATCTACTTAGGACAGTGCCAACGTTAGATAGATCTGAGGTAGGTGTGGGGAGATTTTTTTCTACATACACGATGGCCAATAAAGGAGTATACACTATATTTTTGAAATTCTATTCTACAAAACGTAAAAAAATATTAAGTACTAGTGGTCGGCCGCGGCTTCGCTTTTGGTGGTTAACCTCTCCCGTGGGTGCCGTAGAAGGCGACTAAGGATAAATCAGTGATGAGGAATGGGCAGCAGCGTTCCTCTTATACCTACCAACTAGCAAAGTACTGCGACTTTTGTGCCCGATAAATGGCAATAGGCTCGCCACCTATTACATGGGACCTAGCCTGATTGGCGAAGCGTGGGTGCTAGTTCACCTCTGCCTACCCCTTCGGGGATATTGGCGTGAATTATGTATGTATGTATGTATTTTGGTGGTTAGAAAAAGAATTTCGAAAAATATAGAATTTTTCCAACCACCAAAATCTTTGACAAATTTTTCTAAAATTTATATAATGTTAAAATTAAAATCGAATAGTTTATAATATTAGTATAGATTCCTTCATACATATAATATGTAGGGTTGGCAATTAAACATGGAAAATAATGCCATACAAATGTCCATCTCTAGCACCATGGCAGCGCAGACGCGAACCCTTTTCATCGCGTTTTTCACACATTTCCAGCGTTAGGCATATCTCAGTGACTGTGTCAGTGAATGTTTTGTTTTAATTGCTGAAGGTTCGTTGGCCTATTCAGGTGGGCTAATCACTGGACCACGGTGGCGGTTTGAAATAATAATGATGACGAGGAGAAATGGGAAGGGGAAGGCCTAGGCGGATCTTTGATAATCAAATTGAAAGTCTATTAAAAAAGGGCCAGGTCAAGAGTACCCGAAATCGACGGGCATGCATGAGGAGATTGATGAGATTGGATGAAGCGAAAGAAGTATGTAAGGATCGTAGCAAGTGGAAGGAAGTGATCTCCGCCTACCCCTGTGGGAGAAAGGTGTCACATATGTATGTTATGTATGATGATGAAGATGATGATTGCAGGTGATATTCAACCCGTCGTGCAGTGCGCTGTACGCAGTGTGCAGTGATCAGGACTCGGAAGAAAGAAGTCAATTCGACACCAGCTTCAAGACCCTCGACCCCTACGACTATTCCAGCATAGGTGAGATTTTTTTTTGTTGTATTTTTTCGTTTAATATGCATCGTGCATATAACCTGGGCAAGTGCTTCAACATGCGCAAGCTGCATGCAGAAGCACCATTTGATTATATTATCTGTTGCTGATCGGTGCATTTTAAAGGCGGCGTATCCACTATGTTCGCGAACCTTCTACGCTCCGCACTCCTGCAACTGATTCAATGGATATGTGATGCGCTCATTTACATGCTGTTGCATGTAAAGGAGCGCATTGAACGAACACGTCGTCATCAGGATCGATTGCGAGTGCGGCATACATTTTGGTACATTGCATTGTTGATGACTATAATAATCCTCCCCGGTTTTGGGCATCTGATCTTTATAAGAAAAGATGTAAAACACACTGCTGTTAGATCTTAAATCACAATACGTGGACATTACAAAAATGTGTTGATGATGATATAACGATAAAACAGTGATGAGGCATGGGCAGCAGCGTTCCTATATACATTTGATACTCCTATTAACACAATTGACAACATGTAATTTTTTCAACATACCTTTATTATGATGTTATATGAAATTAAACCGAAAATGAAGACACCCATGTTTTTTATTTCTTTTGAATTCTGTCGTTTTCATACAAAAATCATGATTGAAATACCGGTTATTCTACACAGACGTAAGCGCCAAATGACGTCACAATCGTAGACAAATGACGAAATCACTCTTGACGCAAATAATAAAAAGATCACTTGTCAAAATTGACGAACTGGCGTTTCCGGTGTCGAAAACATATACATTTTATCTGAAATGTTTGAAATCAATTTCAAAGTAAAATACGTTTTAAATTAAAGTTTATGAAGGATTTCAATTTATTGCTACTTTATTAATGTTAATTTCGACGATGACAATTAATGACACTGGATTTGATTTATGACTGACGTTTGTTATCATGTCTATGATAACTTTTTTATTCTTCCATCTAGGAAGGCAAACGTTTTAATTCATACATCCACGACCGTGACGCCATCGCATGGTTTTTACATTTTTTTTCTTCTCTGTAATTAAGTAATAAAAAAAATATATTTTCGAAGTCAGGATTGGAAAATAAAGAAACGGTATTTTTATTTTTTATTTTGGGGGGTGTCATTTTTGAAATGTTGTCAATTGGCGAAACTTGGGTGCTAATTGACCTCTGCCTATCCTTTCGGGGATATAGGCGCGATTTATGTGTGTATGTTATGTATGTTAATGGTTTGATTGATCCATCCCCTATTTTCCCTATTTCTAGCGTCTTGACGACCCATAAGTGTGTTGTAATCATGCCAGATATGTATAAATGAATTTCGACTTTGACTGTGATCTTGTGTGTTGCAGCGACGATAGACGTGAAGCGCAACATATACTCGCTGAGCGTGTCCCGCTGGGGCGCGCAGATCGCGCTCGTCGAGAACCTGGGCGACTTCGACCAGGTGCAGGAGTCGTGCGTCAAGGTGTACGACGTGGGCCGCAAGCGGGACAACGACGACGACGCGGTGAGACATACGTACACACATACATATATTACACTCATTAAGAATCATTGAAGCAATGAGTCCTACACAACAAAAATGTATGGGGCAGCATTTTTTTATCGTAGTAATAAATAATAAATTAATGTTTCTTACACTTACTTCCATTACCTAAAGGCTAGGACAATACCTAAAAAAAAAAAAAAAATTGCGAGAAAAAAAAAGATCTCAGAAATTACGTAGCATTTCCCAGTCCCGACTTACCCATGGGTGTAGTAAAAGTCGACTAAGCGAGAACGCCCGGTGTAGACCAATAAGCACCTTGCGGCACCCGAACGGTGGAGGGCGAACCACCAGCGACCTCGACCAGGTGCAGGAGTCCTGTGTCAATGTGTTACACTAATTAGCAATCATTGAAGTGATGATTAAAAGTCAGGACACAGGACAGGGGGAAAAAAGATAGCGGTGAGATCATACACAACATATAAACACACATACATTACACTCATAAGGAATCATTGAAGTAATGATTAAAAGCTAGGACACTTTCTAAACTGGTAGAGAAAAAAAATAATAGCAAAAATTACGTAGCATTCGCCAGTCCCGACTTATCCCATGGGTGTCGCCAAGGTCAACACGTGCACACATACATACATTACATACGTACATACAACGTAGATTGGTAGTGCGCGGCATGTTTCGGTTTATGTGATTGGCGAGTTGTGGGTTTTGTATTTGGTGCATAATTTACAATGTACCTGCATTGTCATAGCTCGTCGACAATGGTGGGTTTCTCTACAGCCTACTTGCGTGCCGTTCTGCTAGCGGAGCGTTGGGCCCTGATGCGTTTAGGGTCATCTTGGTATTGAACGCGGCAGGGTCGGCGCTTCGTTGCGGATCGAGGCGTTTGGGATACATCATTACAGACTGAGGCATGCTGCGCACTCCCCTATATTTTCTTGGATGCACGGGTTTTCGGTATCTAGCGTCTTGACGATTCATTAGTGTATTGTAATCATACCAGATATGAATAAATGAATTTTGACTTTGACTTTGATACATACATACATAGAACCGACGACCCGGTCAGTTGTCTTCTTCTCTCTGCCCTGTTCCCAGTCTATCTGGGGTCGGCGCAGGATGTTTCCTCTTCCATTCATATCGGTTAGACGTCATCAAGCCATCCACTCCCTTTTGATTCAAATCATCCATCACACGGGAAAGGTGCTAGTGATGAATGAATGTATAGAAAAGAGACGGAACGGACCATGTCGAGAGATCGATGAACGGAGAGAGTGATTGGAATGACAGAATTCCAATCCATACTGCTCAAAGTTTTGGCTTCGGTTTTACAGCCGGCCGCCTGCCTGACACCAACCCTCTTTGGGTGTGCTGTTGTTGGTGGTTCGCCCTCCACCATTCGGGTGCCCCAAGGTGCCTTATTGGTCTACACCGGGCAATCTCCCTTTAATCGACTTTTACGACACGCATGGGATGAGTCGAGGCTGGCCCATTCTACGTTATTTGTTCGCTTCCAGGCCAGCATAGTTACAATTTATTTGACGATTCATACATACATAATTCACGCCTATATCCCCGAAGGGGTAGGCAGAGGTGAACTAGCACCCACGCTTCGCCAATTATGCTAGGTCCCATGTAATAGGTGGCGAGCCTATTGCCATTTATCGGGCACAAAAGTCCCAGTACTTTGCTAGGTGGAACGCTATAAGAGGAGAGGAACGCAGGAGAGGAACTTTATAAGAGGCTGCCCATTCCTCATCGCTGATTTATCCCTAGTCGTCTTGTACGACACCCACGGGAGAGACTTGGGGTGGCGACAATTGTATTCTACTCTGCCGTCACCACACGGCCGTAATGGCACCCCATATGAATAAACCATATATTTTCCCCCCATTATGTATGGACCCCCGCTTACTGTGAATTCTGCCCCCAGGAGGAGGACGAGGAGGAGGAGATGGCTGGCGGTTCGGAGAATGACGACGGCTCCGACACCAATAGCGACAACGACGATGACTGTGAGTGTAAATACGATCCAGACCCCGCGGGGAGAGCAGCGGACGCGGGTTCGATTCCCGCATCAAGACCATAATTTTTTGAAAATTTTTTTTTCTAACCACCAAAATCTTTGTACTAATTTTTCTAACATTTATATAATGTTAAAAATTTTTTGGATTTTTTTTTTCCGAAGACTCGAGAACATTCGCATGTAAAAGATAACATTTCCCGTTATACCGTGTACTGAGCGAGTGTCTGTTGACCGGGAGGCTCAGTACACGGTAACGGGAAATCACCAACGATCTAGAGATCGGTGTTTTTCAAAGTGCGGGTCGGCGGTTATGTGACCCCTAGGGGGTCATGAAGCACCCCAGGGAGTCCAACCCCCGTAGGTCACGACCCGCACGTTGAAAAACACTGATCTAGAATATCTTTGGTGGTTGATTTCCCTTTATCATCAAAAATCACTTCCCCATACTAAACTGATGATCATCAGTTTGTATGGGGGAGTGTTTATTTTTTTCTGGGATTTCCATTTTGGTCCCTTAGCGAGTGTTTTTAGTTTGATGGCCTGTATAGCCCCTTTTAATATGACTCCACCTCCCTGTTACACCCGGTATAAAGGAAAATCGATCACCAAAGATATTCTACAGGGTGAATTTGAAATCAGTCGACAAAATTTTACAGGAAATTTTAACTGCTAAAATAATCTTTATGGTAACAATTAAAATTGTAATGAAACATTAAGTAATAAAATACAAGAACGCAATTATTAGATTTATTAGTTGCAATGCGTGATTGTAGCTACAGCGTTCTACTACCTAGCCGCGCGCACCCGTCCGCTTAGCAACCAGCGAATTAAGAAGAACGATTTATTTAATATTTTTCTAAAATAAATTTTATATTTAATTTTTTTTGTTTTATGTTTTTAATCTGTATATTTACCAGTTTCGAGTGAAAGAAAAGGAAAAAAAATAGATATTTTTTTTTGTTGACTTAGATTTGTTTTTAAACCTCACCAATATAATGTTTATTAGCACTAGAACACCCCATAGAAAATTGTCGATTCATTTCGATTTCACCCTGTATAGATCAGTGTTTTTCCCTGTTATACCTTGTATGTATACCGTGTACTGAGCGAGTGTCCGTCGGCCACAGTAGCTATAGCAAGCCTGCGAGACGCGGTGATGGGCCTGGGGGGGTCATCGGGGGAGTCCTCGAGGGACGACGAGCCTCGCCCCAGACGCAGGATGCGAACCAGGCGGAGGGTGAGTGCGCCTACAACGGACACACACCACACCACACACGCACGCTCGCACGTACACAACAGTCCACATGCACGCGCACACGCACGTACGGTTGCGGTCAGAAAATGTTTACATACATACATACATAAATCACGCCTATATAGCCCGAAGGGGTAGGCAGAGGTGAACTAGCACCCACGTTTCGCCAACTATATCAAGTCCCATGTAATAGGTGGCGAGCCTATTGCCATGTATCGAGCACAAAAGTCGGAGTACATTGCTAGGTGGTATAAGAGGAACGCTGCTGCCCATTGCTCGTCACTGATTTATCCTTGGTCGCCTTGTACGACACCCACGGCAGAGATTTGGGGAGGTGACAATTACATTCTACTCTGCCGTCACCACACGGCATAAAAATGTTTACCAGCTTTGAAATTGGATTCTTTTTAACACACTTTCTTCACTAAAGTCTGGAATGCGATATCAAGTTACTTATTACCATTTAAAAGTTGTGATGCAAAATGACACACCGAGAATAACAAGGAGAATTTTATCACAGGTTTTTGATGATGAAACTCATTTCATAATTGTTGAAATGACAATTTATCAAATGTTGTTGTTTGAACGTCACTTGGACGGGAGCAAAATTTTACGAAAGAAGATTCTAATAACAAACCTTGATAGTATTCAGTCCATCTCCTAGAGCTATTGATTGTCAGATCATTAGAAAACATAATCTGTTGTCAATTAAATTATTATGAAATAGACATTTGTGACCTAAATGTGTGCATGCAATTGTGATTCTTAAGTTGGTCCCCCTGCCCCCGCTGTACAAACCCACGCCCACACACACAATTATGACCACACACACAATTATGATCACACACAAGTATACAAGGGAGGAGCTCGCTAGCGCAGTGGAATAGTGCGCTTGGCCTGCGATTGCTTAAACTAAGTAATGTACGCTAAGGCCGGTCATTGGAAGGGTGACCAAAAAGTTATTATCTCGAGTTCCTCCGTGCTTCGGAAGGCACGTCAATCCGTTAATACCAACCCGCACTGGGCCAGCGTGGTGGGTTATGGCCCAATCTCCCTATATTCTCCCATCCGTAGGGAAGGCCCGTGCCCCAGCAGTGGGGACATTAAGTATATACTCTTGCACACGCATGCGCGAGCACATGCACACACACATACACACACTTACACACATGAATACACACACTGTTAAACACATGGAAAAACAAGCTTATCACGCATTTATACTCCAGCCATTATGGCGGCCATTATGATATTTGTGATGAATACAGACTTTTGTTCTAGAGTCTTGAGTTGTTTATTATGTTTATAATGTAGTTGATTTTTCAATGGAAGAATATAGGGAGATTAGGCCATAACCCACCACGCTGGCCCAGTGCTGGTCCAGTGTGGCCAAAAAGTTAGATTGGCTCTTCTAGACGAGATTTGTGTAAGAATGCGTGTCATAGTGATAATATGCTATATGTTTTGTGCGCAGGCGGCGGAAAGACACAGCAGCGACAGTGACGGCGACCTAGATCTACCGGACATTATTGAGTTCGAACTCGACTAGATATAAATAAATGTGTTGATCAGTTTTCCATTACTTGTTTTATTTCTTTTATCTAATATATTATATTTGACGGCCGCTTTGTTCGAATGCTCAGATTGCTGCATATTGGCCAAGAGGTCCCGGGTTCGAAACGTGGTAGGGGCAAACTTTGTGATGGCCACAAATGTTTGTTTCCGAGTCATGGTTGTGTATATGTTTATGTAGTATATTTTCAACATTTATATACATAATTATATTAAAAATTTGTCCGTCATCTAGTATCCATAGCACAAGTGCTTAGGCTACTTACTTTGGGCTAGATGATAGGTGTGAGTGTAAAAATATCTATTATTATTATTAAATTATATTAATATTATAAAGCTGAAGAGTTTGTTTGTTTGTTTGGTTGATTAAGCGCGCTAATCTCAACTATAAGGCTATATAACAACCGACATTAACGCGAGCGAAGCCGCGGGCGACCACTAGTAACTTTTAAAGCGGTTGGAACTCGTAGAGGGTTGGCGTCAGGCACGCGGTCAGCTGTAAAACCTAAGCCAAAACCTTGTGCTGTATGGATTGGAATGTTGTCATGCCAATCACTCTCTCCGTTCATCGGTCCCTCGACCTGGAGGTCTACGATTAACCATTGGCCACTTAACCAAGTGGATAAAATATACTTTAAATATTACAGCAGCAGTTTCTACGTCCATTTCGCGGCGGGTTTCACGAACAATTGTGAGCATCCCGTGAATATGGACGGCACGACTTGTGGAGTGAATTCAATGCGTGAATGTGCGCGTGAATTCAATGCGTGAATGTGCGCGTGAATTCACGGCACTAATGTGTAGCCGGCATTACAATGTACCTATTAAGAAAACTTCATTTTAACATTAATATATGTTACACTACTTATCAATAGATGGCGTTGTGGAAAGAACTCAATATATAGTTTGAAATCCAACAGATGGCAGGTTGAGGGTTTTAGTTCAACTACTCGTGACAAGATGGCGCACCCTAGAAAGCCCATAGTAGTTTAGTAACTGAATTGTAGGTGGCGCTAAAATGTGCTTATAGTTTTTTGGACTTTAATAAAGATGGCGGTAGTAAGCTGATTTCAATTTTAATAATCTTTAAAGCTAGATAGGTAGGGTAGAAGGTAGGTAAGCTACCTACCTACCAAAGGTAGGTAGGTAGTACGAATGCAAGTTATATCAAAGAGGATAGTATACTACAGGGTGTTATATTATGAAACGACAAAAAATGCATACCTATAGGTATAAATCAATTATATGTACAGGAAATCGAAAGAAATCCTGTAGCACTCTTCTGCGAATATTTTTAAATAACGCACTCTCTTTTGATTCGTATCATCCATCACTGAATCACACCTATTTACTTATATATTTATATATATAAGTAGGCAGACATGTATTAGCATATAGCATACACGTATCGGTAATTACGATGGCGGCAAGCCTCCAACTATCAGTAGGACTATTGGCTAACTTTTTTTGACACTTGAGACTGATAATCACTGAACTATTTACTGATCCATTACTACTTTACTATAACACTATTGTGACACTTAAATTTTTTTTTTTTTATATTTTTACACTTACACCTATCATCTAGCCCAAATTAAGTAGCCTAAGCACTTGTGTTATGGATACTAGATGACGGACATATTTTTAATATAATTATGTATATAAATGTTGAAAATATACTACATAAACATATACACAACCATGACTCGGAAACAAACATTTGTGGTCATCACAAAGTTTGGTTACCAGGATTCGAACCCGGGACCTCTCAGCCAATACCCAGCAATCTGAGCATTCGACCAAGGCGGCCGTCGACACTTGTCCTGTGAAAACAGTAATGGTTAAGTAAATAGTTCGGTGATCATCACTTTCAACTGTCAAAAAAAGTTAGCGAATAGGCCTACGGGCTCGATAATCGCTTGGTGGTATTAGAGGAACGCTGCTACCCATTACTCCTGCCGACGTGGACAAAATTTCCTCGGGGAAAAGAATATAATTTCCTCTCGCTCAACTCCTACTAAATCACTAGAAAAAACACAGTCAAGTTGTGGAGAGAGATCTTGCCCACGTCCCGGGCTAGGCTGCCTGGCTTTCTTAACCCATTGTCGCCTTGTACATTATCCTCGGTAGAGATTAAGGGAAGTGACAAACGGTATTATAAAGACGTGTAAATATAGTAAAAAGTAATGATTGAATGTAAAGGAAAAGTGATGATTGAATGTATAGGACAAGTGACGATTGAATGTATAGCAAAAGTCATTAAAAGGAAAAAAAATATGTCGGCAATTCGACGTTGGGGTGAAAACTATCTATCTTTACTCCCGGCCTCCCATTGCACTAGGTAAGGAATAAAATTCACAAATTGCGTAAAATATTCAGTTTAATAAATCATATTATCAATATAATCACAAAAATAAATATCAAACTTATTAAAGTACAACCGACAACACGTAGGCTTAAAACAAATTGGCACATTTTGCTAAGGGAGTTTGATCTTTACAATTATGGCGCTAAGTTTGATATTTAACGATTACCAAACGCTTCGTAGGCTGTACTTTAAAGTTTGTTCTTGTTGGTATAAAGACGTATGTACAATTATTACATTAGACTAGTGAACTCTCTTAAGTTTAGGATACAATTTTATTGGTATATTTCTAGATAATAGCTCTTAGTAAAGAAACTTAATAAATGTGTCAAATAATTAAGTAAATATAAAAAGTCACTGCAGACAATACTTTCGCTGCTTAAAGATAGATTCGCGTTTCAATTCTACACACAAAAACATGAAAATAGCGCCATATTTACATATTTCACAGATTGTATGTAAAAAAGCGATATGAAAGAGTATGTGATAGAGTATGTATAACAGTTTACAAAATATGGCAACAGATAATAAAAAACTAATAATTATCATTATTCCACAGATTAAGAAATCACCTACTCTCTATTATTGTCTATAGTTTTGATATTTTGGCGGTAAAGCCTACTAACAATAAATAATTTGATTTATTTACAAATTGAGTTCGTTTAAAACAAATTTTCGAAACCTGGATGTCGGTTTTCAAATACATTTTCACTGTAATTTTATCGAATAAGTTATTATTATAATACTCGCATGTAGTGCGCTAAAATGAAGCATCTTTATGTACATGGGGACATTTTGGTTTCAGCCTTATTAAATAATTACGATGATATTCTTATTTACTAAAGAACCCATCTCATGATTTGAACATTAAGTTAAATAAAAAAAATTAAAACAAATACCACGCGAAAGAGGTTTCATTTCAAAAAATACATACTTTACGCCAAAATATTTGATACAAGAGGCGAAAATTGGAACTACAATTTATCCATAAATTTTTACATTTATTTCTATGGCACCCTTTCTTCACCACTAGAGAACCACCAACTGACTGGAATACGGATAAGTTGGTGGCACTATGGGTATAGCTATCATGTATTTCTACTCTGTTTAACCAATCCTCCCTAGTAAATAATTAGCCAATAAAACCCTATTAGAATGTTTATGGAAATATGTCCATTATTAAAAAAAAAGGGACAAAATTTTCATTAATTTATACTTCTAACTCATATTTTTCTTCCGTCCGTTTCTTTAATGCGACTATTTCAATAAAACGTCGGACTAGATCAAGTAGATCATTCAAATAGGGTGAGTTCGTGCGTGCACTTTAGAAATACGAAACACAACAAAAACAAAAAACATCAGTCCAATACCCATCAAGTAGCCAATACCCAATCTATTCGAACGAATAGAATACCTACAAAAGTATGGAACTGACGTATTACAGACAAAACAAAATGGCGTCCGTCGTGTCAACTGTAATAAGTAAGAGCAGTTGTCAAAAATTTACATTCGTTCGTTATAAAGAAACCTTGTATAGATTTACACTTGGCTAGGTAGTAGTTGTCTACCATAAGAGCTAACCTACTATGAAATATGAACTATGTATAGTTTTTTAAATCAGGCACCCTATCGTTATTCTAGATATTACTCTAAACTTAATATGAAGAACAGAAATAACAAGCTTTGAGACACAACCTAGCCGATATTTGAGAATATTGAGATCAATTTTATGATGATAACTAATTAAGGTGTGAAATGCATGTGACTGTAGTTTATGTTCTAAAGATGATTCATAATAGTATGACAGCTATTCGATTTTAATTTTAACAATATATAAATGTTAGAAAATAGAAAATTAGTACAAAGATTTTGGTGGTTAGAAAAAGAATTTCGAAAAATTTTTGTTCTTGATGCGAATCGAACCCGCTGCTATCCGGGAAGGTGCCTGACCGCTCGGCCAACCAAGACACTAATAAACTTGCCGAAATTCTTCTAACCTTTACACTTCATTCACGTTGTAAGCCAACGGTACCCTCGCAATGTACAAATAACCGTCAGGCACCTGCCCGGATAGCAGCGGAAGCGGGTTCGATTCCCGTATCAAGACCATCATTTTTTGAAATTCTTTTTCTAAGCACCAAAATCTTAACATGACAGCTGTTATACTCATACAATTTTTACTCATACACTTTTTGTCTATCCTTTTCGCTCTTAAGAGGATTGTAAAGCTACAAATTTTAGGACAAAAAGCAATAAAATTTTTAACCCTGTAAACATAGTCCAATTTTGAAGATTTTATACATGGATATGTTGTAAATATAAAACAAGGTTCGAACGTTATTATTTTTACGAAATATTGCTTACGATAAAAGTTGTCTTGTTACCATCGCAATATCTTTATTTTTGACATTTAAACAACTTTCTCGAGCATTATTAAATTTTTTGATACAACTAAACTGAATTATTTAAAAAGAAAAACGTACAGACTTAGATTTTCTCATTTTGTAAAGTTTTAGCGGAGTGAAAACGTTATCGCTCGAGACAAGAACTCAAAAAGGAAATATAGGCATTACTCGCGCCGCGTATCGGCATTACACAATCATCTAAATAATATATTATGACAGTTTTATTTGTTGCTCGCTGTCATTAGGATTCATTATTTAATTTACAAACTAACTGCCGCACTCAGAGACGTCAAATAACGTTTATGAGTACTTAACGTCAAAAAATTACAATTCAAAACTAGTTTCTATTCTTGCCGGGTCTATGGTCTAGATTTGAATGAAAATTTTTGACATTAAATACTCATTAAAGTAAGTTGACGTCTTTAAGTGCGGCAGTAAAACTAACAGTGATGAATATGTATATTGAGGGATGGAAAAGCAAAAAATGACCGTAGAAGAGATATACTTATTATATTTTTATTAATTCGTTGTACGCCTACTTATAGTATAAAATAAAGCTATATAACTTTGTAATAAGTCTTAGAAAAGATTACGTAAAATCTACATTTTTATGAATACATTAATATTTACATATTTATTTACACGTATTTGTTTCGACGGCTATTATTTTATTATTATTTATTTATATATTCCTAAACAAAGTATACTCATACAAGTTACACTGTAATATCAGCTGTGGATAAAAAATATTTAATTTTGCAATTACGTATTTCTTATCTGTACCTACTGTTTTTAATATTTCGCAGTCAAAGAAACCTACTGGCAATTATCGCCGACAAATATTTTTGTATGTATTTTTCGAATATTAAGAAAATCTATATTTAATAATAAAACAGGAAGTGATTTGGGAAATTTGAGAGATTGTTCCGAGTGATGCGCTGCTGCCTGTACCTTCACTCCCTTATCTAAGCAGTGAGTACCAATTTATTCTAACATTATCACAAAAAATCAGTCAAATCATACGTATTTATAAATAAGTAGAGCCGCGGTGACTTCTAGAACGTCATATATTTTATTTGAATGTACATACATACAATAACGCCACCCCCAAAGGGGCAGGTTTTATTTTTACTGAAAATATCTTCAGAGAAATTCTCATTTTCCTGATATTTTAAACAGTAAAAGATAGATTGTAACGAATTGTTATTAAGAATTATTGTTCGTTCATTTTCGATGTATCAATTTGCTTCGATATGCATTTCGAGTTCGAAATGTAGCATTGAATTGCCTGGAAGAAATTGCTGCTTAGCATTAAGACCGACTCTTGCACTGTACTGTGTTGTTGTATCTTTTCTGTTATTTGCTTTTTTTTAATGTGCAATAAAGAATATTGAATTGATTTATGTGCCCGATAAATGGCAATAGGCTCGCTACCTAATACATGGGACCTAACATAATTGGCAAAAAGTGCGTGTTTAATTCACCTCTGCCTTCTCCTTCGGGGATATAGACGTGTTTTATTTTATATATGTATGTATTGTATTTTATCAAAATTTCAAAGTTAATATTAACGTCCAAAAACTACATCGCGCTAAAATGAGAAAAGACAACGAAAAGTACTAGTTTACCAACTTTGAAACTTAAAACCTAAATACTTAAATCGAATATAGAAACGGTACCCAAATTTTGCGACAAAACCTGTCAGAATTTGTATGAAAAACCGTCAATTTTGAAAATACTCAAATGTTAAGCAGGCCTCAAAATTTGAGTAGCGTTTCTGTATTCGGGGGTATGTATCTCTTATATATGGCGACATAGGCACATTAAATTGTAATAACTATCAAAATCCATCAACACATTTTATCGCTTCTCAAATACAATAGAGATACAACTCAGCATTGCAATCTTGCAATAGCAGGGGAAGAGACCCTAAAACGGGCATGCTGCCTAACGCGTGTGTACTCTGGTGTAAACCATGACATTTTGCCTACAGCCAAGGAGATGGGAATTTCACTTTACACATGTTTTTTTTTCTCTATTTATTTGGGACAATAAACAACTGTACAATATATGTTTATAAACTAAGTTTACAGCAGATCTTAATTAATTGTACAATCAGCATCATTAGCCACAGATTGAGCAATAAAGGTACCTTAAAATACATAAAATACTTTTGTTTTTCCGCTAACACCTCCACACAGCATGAAATTTATTCAATTACTTTATAATACATAAACAAATAATAAATATATAAATAAATATGCATATGTTCTCTCAAGGAAGCCGCCATTAATACAAACATTGTAATGTTTTTCACAAGAGAGTATGTTTCTGCTTTATTCGGGCTCCCTTCCCCTAAGACATACGTTTTAGAAATTAATTTATTACACCAGAGTATCCGCGGTAGGCAGTGTGCCAGTTTTAGATTCCCTTACCCCAAGCCTTTTATAAATGAGGGATACTAGTCATCATCACAGCATTTTTCGGATCATAGACCGTGTCTTAAAGTGTGTCAAAAGTCATAACCTTACCTTTTTATTATTTTTATGCCAGACAGGGAAGCCCTTGCCCTTCATCTCACCTGATGGTAAGTGACGATAAGGGGCGAAGATGGAATCGAGCTTCACCTGGAACCCTCAACCGCAGAGGGGCTGGCTATCTTAGCACAATTGTCGGAACACAAAAATGCTGTTAACATTATTTTTATGGCGACAATTATTTTGACAACATGGTGGTAGCTAGCCAGGCGGACCTGAAAGAAGTCCTACCACCAACCGAACCGAGTACAAATTTGTACCCTGGGGATCGAACCCGGGACCTCTGGATCTTAATTCCGGTGGGAGAACCACTAGACTAGACTAGTACAGTAACACCGCGAACCACTACCTAATACCTTTAACGTTACGAAGATCTCTTCTTATCACCTCACAGTAGAACTAGCATGGGGCGTGGACAAAATCTCTCTCCACCACTTGACATACAGTGTTTTGACTCGATATTTAGTGGGGGTAGAGCGAGGGGAAAACATTCTCTTTCCCCCGGGGAGATCTTCTCCACGTCCCGTGCTACAGGCTCCGTGGAGAACCAAGAAGGACCCTTCTAAACCATTTACCACCGTTGGTCCTCCCACTTCAGTCAATGCACAAACTCATTCACACCCCCGCCGTGATGGTGAAATTGCTGGGTGTTATCGACGATCACGCTGGTATAACCACCTTCTTGTATCGAAGGACTGGGCGTCATTTTGCCGAAATTCCCGCCAAAACCACCGTCAACCGGTCGGCCATTTTGATTTAAGCCGTTATGGTAGAAAGTGTTCAAATTTGTGTAGTTATATTGCTGGTTGGTAATCTCCGAGCTCTCCAAGGAGCTACAGGATGAGGAGCTAGCGGAATAAGGCCTTTGACTTTGAGGGTAGGTGCTGTAACTATTCGGTACTACCTCCGCCTCGGGGTAGCTTTCGTAGAAGATGTCGTGGTACCCGTTCTGATGCTGATGGTAGTCTTCTTGCTCGTACGAAGGTAGGACAGGCAGGCTGTATTCAGGGTAAGGGTATCCGCCGCTGGAATCACCATTAAAGTCAGATTCGTTGAGGTGTATCTGGCTTATCTTGCTCTCGGTCTGCCTGGTGGGGATCTGAGGGGAAATGGTGGGGGGGAGAGGCGTTGGCGCGTCCTGGTTGAGCTTGGGGGGCCCCTGGTCGATGTTCAGGATGAGGTGCTTCTCTTCGATGTCGCTGCGGAAGAAGGTTTAGGTTAAGATGCTGTCTGTTTGTTTGTTTGGTGGCAGGTACGCCAGCCAATACATAATTTAACTCGTATGTCGCAGCCAACTAGCTTAATTAACCGTACAATAAACAGCCTTTGTCTTACTTAAATCTTACTATTTATCGACATGGGTTAGTAAGTTGGTTAGGTTAGTATATGAACCGACGAACTTTCAGTAATTTGTGCTATTATAGAATTAGTAAAGAGGCTAGGCTGTTGATTATACGGCTAATTAAGCTAGTTGGCTATACATATACACAACATTATAGAAGTTACATGAATATTTCTTATTCTAATATATGTACCAATATGAGACGTACACAGGGTTCACGGCGTTACAGCGAGTAGTTTAAGTACCTACTCATAACATAATTTTGGGTAAATTTTATTTATTTATAACCCTTAAGTAGGTCTTAAAAGCTATAAATAAATAAAGTTTTATTTTTAGTGGAATATAAGTATCCATGTAGATTAATTTAAAATACTTTCTGAAAATTTGTCCGATCCTCAATAATAATTATAGTAATAATGTATTTATTCGATTTTAATTTTAACATTATACCTATAAATGTTAGAAAAATTGGTACAAAGATTTTGGTGGTTAGAAGAAGAATTTTGGAAAATTATGGTCTTCAATTGTCTTTTTATGGTCTTTTCTAACCACCAAAATCTTCGTATTAATTTAAAAAAAAATTACATTTATATAATGTTAAAATTAAAATCGAATAGTTTTTAAAGCAAACCCAAGCTTAACCGAACGCACGGTATTTGTAAAAATATCTGCTCTAGAATGTTTGAAATTTATTTCTACATTGCGAGGCTACCCGTTGGCTTACAACGTGAAGTGTAAAGGTTAGAAGAATTTCGGCAACTTAATTAGTGTCTTGGTTGGCCGAGCGGTCAGGCACCTGCCCGGATAGCAGCGGACGCGGGTTCGATTCCCGCATCAAGACCATAATTTTTCGTAATTCTCTTTCTAACCACCAAAATCTTTGTATAATGTAATTAGTTGAGTGTGTACCTGAGAACGTAATTCACGGAGACTATGCAGTGCGGTCGCGAAGAGCGGGAGTTGTGCACGATGGTGGCGTAGCTCTGCATCCACACCCACCCCCCGGACTTGGTCAGGAACCGATAGTATCTCGACGTCACCTGACCTTTGACCAGCACTGGAAAGGAAACACACATAGGTTTCTCTTTGTTTATGTACTAGGACAACGATAAAACTAGCACTAGAGTCCGATAACTTAGTGCGCGACCTTCCTGCGGTATACATACATACATACCTACATAAATCACGCCTATATCCCCGAAGGGGTAGGCAGAGGTGAACTAGCACCCACGTTTCGCCAATTATTTTAGGTCCCATGTAATAGGTGGCTAGCCTACTGCCATTTGTCGGGCACAAAAGACGCAGTACTATTGCTAGGTGTTATGAGAGGAACGCTGCTGCCCATTCCTCATCACTGATTTATCCTTAGTCGCCTTGTACGACACCCACGGGAGAGATTTGGGGTGGTGACAATTGTATTCTGCTCTGCCGTCACTTGCAGTATAATAATAAATAAATATAATAAATAATAAATATTTTTACACTCACACCTGTCATCTAGCCCAAAGTAAGTAGCCTAAGCACTTGTGTTATGGATACTAGATGACGGACATATTTTTAATATAATTATGTATATAAATGTTGAAAATATACTACATAAACATATACAAAACCATGACTCGGGAACAAACATTTGTGGTCATCACAAAGTTTGCCCCTACCAGGATTGATAGGGGCATGAGCATTCGACCAAGGCGGCCGTCAAATGAAGTATGAGGGGCGGTGGCGGGGACGGGGCGCTCTGGATACTGGCGGGGTGGGTGATGCGGGGAGGAGGGATAACTCGCTCCCTTCATTGCCCACCCCCGTTAGCGTCAAGAGTGCCCCGTCCCCCCACCGTCTCGTACCGCAGGAGAGTCGCGCACGAACTTGTCGGATAGATGCATTTTCATTATGCAGACTGTTTGGGATCGAACTTCTGATACTTTACCCACGTAATAGTGTGATAAATTTTATCGACAAAAAACCATACAAATAGAGGTCCCTCCCCTCAACCCTATGAATGGGAGCCATTTTGAAATTTAATTCTTCATAATTTCGCGAGTTCATTGAAAGTCGTTGTTTTTAACATTTTATGTTACGCACATGTATGAAAGTGGCTTTATTTCAAAGGTGATGAAATGAGCTAGCACTTAAATTAAAACCACATTTTATAAGAAGTAACAGAAAATAATAATAAAAAATCCTTGATTACGGCGAAAAATTTGGTAAAAAGCACGGAGGAACTCGAGATAATAAATTTTTGGTCACCCATCCAATGACCGGCCTTAGCGAACGTTGCTTAGTTTACACAATCGCAGGCCAAGCGTGCTATGCCTCAATTTATTTTTGTATAATATATGTACTACGTGGCCACGGTAATGTAGAAAGTAACCAATAAGAAACATTGTTAACCTGTTCGGTACACATATACATTGAAATTTAAGAACTCGTCTTTACGGCTCACGCATTATAGGTGCTAATCAAGTTACAGTGTACTTTACAATTGTTAGCGTACAGAACATGGTTACCTTAAATGCGAGCCATCAATTAAGATGTTTGGTAGGTAGCTACTGTGAGCAACCGACGTGTCAACGCTCCAAGCAAAATCCGACCTAGAGCATAAGACGCTATAAGGCTCAATTTACATTGTTCGTTACACATTTTAGTTGAATCCATTTCGGTTCTTATCATAGTAATACCGGCCTTCGTAGCGCGAGACGTGGACTAAATCTCTCGGGGAAAAAAAAAATTTTCCTCTCGCTCTAACTCCCACCTAATCCCGAGACGAAACACTGTCAAGTGGTGGAAATTAAAGTTTTATTGAAAAAAATACATACGTACATAAATCACGCCTATATCCCCGAAGGGGTAGGCAGAGGTGAACTAGCACCCGCGTTTCGCCAATTATGTTAGGTCCCATGTAATAGGTGGCGAGCCTATTGCCATTTATCGGGCACAAAAGTTGCAGTAGGTACATTGCTAGGTGGTATAAGAGGAACGCTGCTGCCCATTCCTCATCACTGATTTACCCTCAGTCGCCTTGTACGACCGACACCCACGGAAGAGATTTGGGGTGGTGACAATTGTATTCTACTCTGCCGTCACCACACATCCGGGCCTGACCGCGCGGCCACCCAAGACACTAAATAACTTGCCGAAATTCTTCTAACCTTTACACTTCACGTTGTAAGCCGACGGGTACCCTCGCAATGTAGAAATAAATTTCAAACATTCCAAAGCAGATATTTTTACAAATACCGTGCGTTCGGTTAAGCTTGGGTTTGCTTTATAAACTATTCGATTTTAATTTTAGTTTCTTTAAATTTAGTTTTAGTAGAGGTTAGTTTCTAATCACCAAAATCTGTTTACTAATTTTTCTAACATTTATATAATGTTAAAATTAAAATGCCGTATGGTGACGGCAGAGTAGAATACAATTGTCACCACCCCAAATCTCTCCCGTGGGTGTCGTACAAGGTGACAAAGGATAAATCAATGATGAGGAATGGGCAGCAGCGTTCCTCTTGTACCACCTAGCAATAGCAATGTACTGCGACTTTTGTGCCCGATAAATGGCACCTATTACATGGGACCTAACACAATTGGCGAAATGTGGGTGCTAGTTCACCTCTGCCTACTCCTTCGGGGATATAGGCGTGATTTATGTATGTATGTATGTATGTATGTATGTATATATGCAAATTATACGCGAGTCTTATCCGTAAAAGTTGTTTTATTTCAAATGTGTAGTGCTCGTGCAAATATAAGAAAACATTATGTATGTATGTATGTTAAAATTAAAATCGAATAGTTTACAATAATTAGTTTATTTTCATATATTTTTTAATGAAATACAAATTTATACATGAAATTCAATTATTTTTTCAAATTATGAACGTAACAACTGCGTGTTCAAATTTTTATATGATAGACTAAAGTTTTGCGCTTCGAATAAACCTATTTTTATACCATTAACGCCTACACTTTGGGAGATATGATTTTTTTTGAGTCCATGTAGATAATATTTCAATAAATAAACTAAATGGCTGCCACATAGCTGATATGCAGTTTGGACGTAACTATGTAGTGAATTTGTGTATTAGAATAGCTGTTTTAACGGACTTGGAATATCGCTAGTCCATGACCAGACAAACTGTATAATTATTCGATTTTAATTTTAACATTATATAAATGTTAGAAAAATTTGTACAAAGATTTTAATGGTTAGAAAAATAATTTCGAAAAATTATGATCTTGAGGCGGGAACTGTATAATTGTAACAACCAATATTACGGCGAACGAAGCCGCGGGCGACCATACATACATACATAAATCAAGCCTATATCCCCGAAGGGGTGGGCAGAGGTGAACTAGCACCCACGTTTCGCCACTTATGTTAGGTCCCATGTAATAGGTGGCGAGCCTATTGCCATTTATCGGGCACAAAAGTCGCAGTAGGTACATAGCTAGATGGTATAATAGGAACGCTGCTGCCCATTCCTCATCACTGATTTATCCTTACTCGCCTTGTACGACACCCACGGGAGAGATTGGGGGTGGTGACAATTGTATTCTACTCTGCCGTCACCACACGGCACGGGCGACCGCTATGTAAGATATTGCCGGACCATCCAATCATGTATACTTACAGGTGCAATGCGAATACCGCATATGGAGTACATCCGTGCCATGGATGTAGTGATACAAAGTCTTCTCGATCAGGTCTTGAGGCTCATACCCCGTGAGTGACGCCACCCTGTCAACAAAGATTCATAAATATAAGATAATTGACATACACAGTTCATCTGTGGTTGGCGCAGTCATTGAGTTAGCTAGTAATAGGTAGTTGTTCCATTAATATCGGTCTGTCTTCTATGCTGGCCTGGGAGTGAACAAATAACGTAGTATTCTACGCCAGCCCAGACTCATCCCATGGGTGTCGTATAAGTCGACTAAGGGAGATTGCCCGGTGTAGGCCAATAGGCACCTTGGGGCACCGAATGGAGGGCAAACCACCAACAACAGCATACCCAAAGAGGGTCAGGCAGGCGGCCAGCTGTAAAACCTAAGCCAAAACTTTGTGCAGTATGGATTGGAATGTTGTCATTCCGATCACTCTCTCCGTTCATCAATCTCTCGACATGGTCCGTTCCGTCTCTTTTCTATGCATTCATTCATCACTAGCACCTTTATGGTGTGATGGATGATATGAATCAAAAGGGAGTGGATGGCTGGATGACGTCTGAGTCGATATGAATGGAAGAGTAAACATACTGCGCCGACCCCAGATAGACTGGGAACAGGGCAGGGAGATGAAGAATATATTTACACACACAGTTCATCTGGGGTCAGCACAGTCAATGAGTTAGCTCGTAATAGTAGTTGAATGGGTGCAGTATATTTCCTTTTCCATTGATATCGCTCTGAGGTGCTCTGATTTGAGCATAGCGCGCTCGGCCTGCGCTTGCGTAAACTAAGCAATGTTCGCTAAGGCCGGTCATTGGATGGGTGACCAAAAATTTTAAATCTCGAGTTTAACCGTGCTTCGGAAGGCACGATAAGCGGATTAAGGTGCCGTCCGAAGCATAGAGGCACTCGTGATAATACCTTTTCGGTCACCCATGCATCCAATGACCCGAATAATTATCTTTAATCAGTACCTAAGTACTTAATGTCAAAAAATGTCATTTAAATGGACCATAGACCCGGCAAGAATAGTGACTAGTTTTGAATTGTCAATTTTTTGTATTAAGTATTTTTTGTTTTATTGTATTTTTTGTATTACTCATTATCGATAATTGACGTCTCTGAGTGCGGCAGTAAGTATTGTGTAAAAACAGTAATTTGGGAAGTTTATTCCAGATTCGATTTATTTACACACTCTTTAATTGAGCATAGAGTAAGCAAATTATTTTTTAATTTTTTCCGGCCCCGGCTACGCACCCTTCGAGCGATAGTTTTTAAGTGGCTGTAATTCTCCACCCCCTCGATTACAATAAAAAGAGGAGACAATGGAAGTGCTATTAGCAAAACAAACGACATCCGATACCTTAACGACATCAATGACGCGTAGGGGACAAAGAGCGGAGGGCACAGATTAAATAAAAAATAAGCGAAAAGGATGAGGTTTGCTCAAACGTGCGTGTCGATTCTGCGATCGAGGGTATTCTGGCAGAACCGAATAATTGTGCAAGATTTAAGAAGAATAATTTTAATTTAGTTATATTTTTTTATGCTAGACAGGGAAGCTCTTGGCCTCCATCTCACCTAATGGTAAGTGACAATAAGCGCCGAGGATGTAATCGAGCTTCACCTGGAGCCTCAACCACAGAGGGGACCAATATTGCTGTTAAACATTATTAATATGACGACAGATTTTTGACAAGTTTGACTTGAAAGAAGTTCGACCCACCATGCCCAAACCGAGACTTGTAGAGGACTACAAAACTATTCTAAAACTATTTCAAAATGCATTAAGAAAAACGGGTAACGCATTGCTGACTAAAACAAGAGCATTTTTTGCTAGTTGATGTAAGTCTTAAAATTACCCTTTTTATTATCTGCTCATTAATTAAATTTTTAACATTAACAAGTATTTTTTTTTACAGAATCAAGGCTCAAAGCCCAGCGTGTGTGGCCCTTTTTGCCTACTCTTTTTTTTTATCGTAAAAAATGTTGACGCGCGGGAAAACTAAAGCACTTCCGCCAATTACGCGAACAAAGGGCCGCCATATTGTAGCGCCCTCGATCAGGCGAGCCCTTGTGGGTAATGGGGGGAAAAGACAGCTTGCATAACGTCGCCGATGCGAAGGGATTCCGCTTTAATTGGATTGTTATTGGCGTTCGGATTTGGTTGCATACTACAAGTGTCTTTGCATTGGCATTTTTTTTGTTTGCTTTTTTTCGGGGCACAGACTAAAAAGGGGCATCAGAGGAGAGGAGAGGTTGTTGTTTTTTTGTTTTTTCCATAAATTTTCATTACCTTTTCATGCTTTTTAATGGGGTTCTGAGACGGCAATCAAGCACGTAGATAATAAAATAAAAAAAAGAAATAAAGTTAACCGTGTAGAGCAGATAATTATGCAGTTTTCATTAACAGAAATTAGTTGACAAAACATAATTGAGATGAATATTAATGATGCCAATGCCAGCTGATAGCGGGCGGCCATTTTGATGACAAAGCGGAACGCATAGCGCGTGTATGTCACGTACGATGGATAGCTGTTTTGTTTAATGTAAATATGGATGCATAAGTGCACTATTTTCTTGTAAACTGATATAACAACGTCCTTGTAAAGTCTGTTTTTAATAACGGAAACCTAAATGACAGACTCATACGTCAAATGTGACATTGACATCAATTTGATGCTTTAAGTAGAGTGAATACAAATTGTATTTTACAACTACATTACTCTTTCTTCTTCGATTCTGGTCAAAAATAACGTAGAATGTGCCAGCACCCCAGGTTGTCTTTTACATTCATACACATTCATTTATTCATCGCTAGCACCTGTACGGTGTGATGGATGATATGAACCAAAAGGGAGTGGATGGCTTGATGACGTCTGACCGATATGAATGGAAGAGGAAACATCCTGCGCCGACCCCAGCTAGACTGGGAACAGGGCAAGGAGAAGAAGTCATTCATTCATCACCATTCCGGTGTGATGTAATGGATGATATGAATTAAAAGGGAATAAATATAGCTTAATGACGCCTGACACGTACTACGAGGGCTGATTTTAAATGAAATGGGAGCAACCTGCCAAACGATACAACGTTTCATTGAAGAAATGTCAATTTTGGACTGCTACTCTAACTCAGAGACGTCAAATAACGTTAATGAGTACTTAACGACAAAAAATGACAATTCGAAACTAGTTGCTATTCTTGCCGGGTCTATGGTCTAGATTTGAATGAAAATTTTTGACATTAAATACTCTTTAAAGTTAATTGACGTCTCTGAGTTGACACGACGGCGCCATATTGCTTTCTCTGGTTTCACACATTTTTATTCTATGCGTTCAAATAGATTTGCTAAGCCCCCAGGGTAAAAAATTACCTACTATTATATGTTTTGCCTTTATAACCAAGCTAGGGTTAAAATAACATATGGATACGACCAAGATACAGGCTTAGCCTAGTTTGGGGACCTCTGTCTAAATTTAACATTACTACATTTTGAAACTGCACTGTTTTGTTAATACTTCATGAATGTATGTTTGTTTGTTTTTTGAATAAAAAAAAAATAAATAAAAAAAATCTCAGACTTGCAAATACAAAAAAATATCAACAAAATCGGAGCAGCCATTTCGGAGGAGTTCAATAACAAACACTGTGACACATACATACATACCTACATAAACCACGCCTATATCCCCGAGGGGTAGGCAGAGGTGAACTAGCACCCACGTTTCGCCAATTAGGTTAGGCCGCATGTAAAAGCCATTTATCGGGCACGAAAATCCTACACGAATATCCTTAGTCGTCTTGTACGACACCCACGGGACAGATTTGGGGTGGTGACAATTGTATTCTGCTCTTCTGACAATTGTATACCACAAGACGGTGACACGAGATTTTTAAATATTAGATTACTCCTAGAACTCTACATTTCCATGTTATTGATTATGACATCATGTGTCTGCCCTATATAGGTTCGCATCGATAGCACACGAATCGAAAACAAACGTTTAGAGTTACAAAGTGTGGCTGCATTAATATGCAAAATGATTGCACACCTGGTCTTGACACATCTGGTCGAAATACGACTCCATGGCTTTATTTGGTAAGATTCTAGATAACGCGCGAATACTGCACGAGATATCAATTATGTGTCTCCAGGCTTGGGACAAAGAAAAATAGTTGTTTGTTTGTGTTGCAATTATTTTCCTATGCCCTGCCCTGAGGGGCTGCTCTTTAAATTAATTGGAATCGGTTTTGTGTTGCCATCTCTCTCAAACGTTGCTATCATACCTAATGAGTGAGAGTGACTGGTAGACTAATGCCCGTTTTCACCATCAATCCCTGAATTTTAAGGGACCCCTAGTTTTAGGTGGTCCTTAATGACATTTTTCGTTTCACCAACACATAGGTGACTCTTAACGCCAAAGGGTACCCCTAAAGTTTGAGGGGCCGATGTTCGGCCCCCTAAAAATTAAGTGACAGTTTTATCGTAATATGTCAAGAACTGACAATAATCGATATAAACAAGCGTTGCTATGATACAAAGGTAATAGAGAATTTACTATGAGACCAAGGAACATGCCATACAGCTTTATAAATATTCTATAAAGTGTATAAAATAGACGGAATAAATCATTTAAAGATTTTATTTACTTTATAAATAGTTCCCAATATTTTTATTTATTGTATTTTAGTTAATTATCAAAATTATTTCACCTAAAAGGTTATTTTAATATAAAGTACGGTGTTTGTCATCACTAGTCTGTCACTTAGTTTGACAACACCTAAAAAAGTGTTCCCTAGCTTGGTGAAAACGAATTTAAGTAAAGGGGTGGTTTAGGGGATCACTTTGCTTAGGAGATACCTACTTAAGTAATTGTTTAGGGATTGATGGTGAAAACGGGCATAAGACGATTGCAATCGGCTTGCAGAGTTAGGTCGCTGTTCCCAGTATCATTGTTATAGTTATTTTGATCTATATTATGAACATAAGATGACCGCTGAGCAGAATACAATTGTCACTACCCCCATCTCTCACGTGGGTGTCGTACAAGGCGACTAAGGGTTAGAACAGCAATGGGCAGCACCGTCGCTCTTACACCACCTAGAACGGGCAACAGCGTTCCTCTTACACCACCTAGCAATGTACTGCGATTTCCGTGGATGGCAATAGGCTCGCAACCTGTTACATGGGACCAGACTTAATTTGCGAAACGTCTGACTTTAAACTTCAGAGCTCCGGCAGTGGGGACATTAAAGGGCTGGTGATGATGATGATGAACATACAAAAATTGGCTGTCTCGTTAAGCGAAAAGAGGTTTGCGCTCACCGGCTTCGTTCCGGGAAGCGCTGCGAGCGCTATTGTGGTGATTGGCGTGAACCAATAAACGGCGCCGTGGGCTGCGCGTTCGCATTGCTAGACACGACACGATATTTTATTGAACAAGGTGTTTGGTACTTTTTTTTTTCGCCAGAAAATATTTTATACATACCCCGGACCGAGTGGGGCTCGACCGGGGTTATGACAATGTGAATGAACGAATGAATGAATGAATTAAATAAAGTTTATTTGGCAAAAAAGAAATCAACAATAATAAACACAAATTTAAATATTATTAGGCCAAATAGGTCCCCGCTCGGCTTATACTTCGACAAGTTCGTGCGCGACCCTTCTGCGGTACGAGACCAAAAATATGTACCAAACACCTTAGCTGCTCATTGCGCGCTGTGGATGTCTCTGACAACTTCATGCGCGTCCTTCCTGCGGTATGAGGGGCGGTGACGGGGACGAGGCGCTCTGGATGTGGGCGGGGGTGCGTGATACGGGGAGGAGGGAAAACTAACCGCCCCCGCTAACATGTACTGTGCCTCGTCCCCGCCACCGCCCCTCATACAGGAAGGACGCGCATGCAGTTGTCAGACATCCACAGCGCGCAATCAGCAGCTAAGGTGTTTGGTACATGGGGTATCAAGCTGAGCGAGTCGGGGCTGGCACATTCTATGCTATTTTTTCGCTCGCATGCATGGAAGACACAAGGCAAATTTTTACGTGTTGTACTAAAAAGCTAACTAAAAAGCCGTAAGACAATGGACACAAGGGCCAGGAGCCCTGCATTGTACGCGATACGTAGCCGAGGCTGCGTTCTTGGAATGTTATATAAATTATTATCGACTACTCTAGTGAGGCGCATGGAACGGTAAATCAAGTATATCGATGATTTTTTTCCAAGGAATATCAGAAATTATCCTGATGTGAAAATCTTTGATTCTGCCTTTGCCAACCTGTGACGGCAGCCCCTCTAGACAAATGTCAATGTACCAATACCACTAGGCATAATAGGGATTGACCGGATTGCAGAGGACGCGGGTTCGGTTCCCGCATAAAGACTTCAAGACTATAATTTTGTCACAGACACAGCTAGTTATAGAAACAATCAAATAAGTGCGTTCGTTACCATAGCAACCGATCAATAAATGGAAATAACTGGACCATAAGTCTTCTCGATTTTATCCCCGATTTTCCCCGAATCCTAGAAGACCAGGAAACAAATTTTTGGAACTTTTTCTAACCATACTGTGGTTCCCTACAAATTTTTCTAACATTTATTATGATTTTCCAATTAAAGTCCAAATAATAGTTATCGATAAGCTGAAAACTATCGACTCCTCGCTACACTGGCCGTGTAATCGCTTAGTCGCACAACTCGCCGTTGCCAGGTTTTATTGACGCAAGCGAAATTGTTTATTATTTAACGATCTCTTAGGGTTTAGCCCTTTTCAATGTTAATGTCCCTTCAAGTCAAGGTACTGTTATATTTCCATAAAATCAAATCAAATTCGCTCATTCTTTGAAACAAAGAATCCGTGACGGATGAAAGTAATTTTTAATACATACATACATAATTCACGCCTATATCCCCGAAGGGGCAGGCAGAGGTGAACTAGCACCCATGCTTCGCCAATTATGCTAGGTCCCATGTAATAGGTGGCGAGCCTATTGCCATTTATCGGGCACAAAAGTCGCAGTACTTTGCTAGGTGGTAGGTATAAGAGGAACGCTGCTGCCCATTCCTCGTCACTGATTTATCCTTAGTCGCCTTGTACGACACCCACGGGAGAGATTTGGGGTGGTGACAATTGTATTCTACCCTGCCGTCACCACACGGCCAGACATTTTTTAACTTTACATATCACATACATACGTAATTCATGCCATTGTATCCCCGAAGGAGAAGTGGATAATCACCCACATTTCGCCAATTTTATTTAGCCGTGTGCTGACGGCAGAATAGAATACAATATACACCTCCCACATCTCTCACGCGGGTGTCTCCCGAGCTTACGAAAAATGCATTATCTACTTTTTTTACAACTTCTGAGAAAAACGCGTTTTAAGTTTTTCGTTCTTAGTACATTTGTATGACCGGAGCTGAGCTAGTTATTGATGTAAAAATTTGACTATTCAGTATATTGAAATGGTCTCTATGGGACACAGTTACAGAGCTTGTGTTCCTGATTTCAAATGTGTATGTAACTCAATTTCGCTAAAAATCGTACATAATGCGTTCTTCGTAAGCGCGGCAGCATAAGTAATGGTAATGGTATTTACTGTAAAAAAAAATCATTCAAATCTAGACCATAGACCCGGCAAGAATAGCGACTAGTTTTGAATTGTCATTTTTTGACGTTAAGTACTCATTAACGTTATTTGACGTCTCTGAGTGCGGCAGGACCACCTAGCTAGTGTCCCTAAGTTGGCAATATGCTCGCCACCTATTACATTACACGTGAACCATCTTAATTGGCGAAACGAGGGTGTTAATTCACCTCTGCCTACCCCTTTGGGGTTTGGGGATATAGAAGTGATTTATGTATGCATGAATGGGACTACATCTCTTTGCCTTCCCTAAAAAAGGCCTCTTTTTTTAAGGAAATTGTAGTACTTACGGCAATGTCAACTTTATATTTTTCTAAACAACATTTCACATCAAACTTAAAAATTCGTCGTCTTCATTTTATTACTGACACTATATTATGTTATTTAGCAATAAAACTTATGACGAAGTCTTTCTTTCGGTATGATAAAGCTAAAGGTAATTTTTTTCTCGTGTAGTGGGTTCAATTCCGGTTCAACCATGTAATTATTAAAATTTAAAAAACAATTTAGCTTAAACTATTCGATTTTTAATTTTAACATTATATAAATGTTAGAAAAATTAGTACAAAGATTAACAAAGATAACATTAATATTTTTACAAATACCGTGCGGAACGCACGGTATTTGTAAAAATATCTGCTTTGGAATGTTTGAAATTTATTTCTACATTGCGAGGGTACCCGTTTGCTTACAACGTGAAGTGTAAAGGTTAGAAGAATTTCGGCAAGTTAATTAGTATCTTGGGTATCCGGCCGATAGCAGCGGACGCGGGTTCGATTCCCGCCTCAAGATCATAATTTTTCGAATTTCTTTTTCTAACCACCAAAATCTTTGTACTAATTTAGCTTAAATTGTTTTTTAAATTTTAATAATGTTTTCTTTCTGTAAAATCTACAATATTCAACTTACTTTCCCTCCATGTGGCATATTCGTGGGACGCCCTGTATAATCTATTATATTGCATGTGCCGGTACGGTTTCGTTCATGGTATAGTTAGGTATACAGTGTAGGCAAAGACCTTTAAAACAACAACAAGAACATGAAAACTTTTGCTACTAATTGCACCTTTCCTCAATTTAATATTTACGTGGGACGAGTTGCACAGTGAAAATATTCTTTATTTTGATTTTCGTCAACTCGTCCTAAGTGGGCCGTAGGCATGTGGGACCAGGGGGCCTACCGCCTAACTCGATTGCTGATGATAGCTATATAGCAATGCACTGCTTACGACTATAGCAGCCATCCTGAATTTTTAGGCAGTACGGATTTTGTGCCAAATTCATACAAAATCATTCGGTGATCATTCGTTCAAAGCTATCGCTAATAGTTTAGGTACGTTTGGTGCGAAATGACAGCATGATGTCATAAACTATAGCTTGTGCTTTAGCAATCGAGTTAGGCGGTAGGCCCCCAGATGACGAATGACTCACCTTGCGTCCAGGAATATGAGCCGCATGTCCAGCGAGGCCCTGAACATGAACATGTTCGAGTGGAGCTTGAGCTCGGTGACCGCGGAGGGGGGCAGCGAGTGGCCCACCGCCACCAGCCCCAGGGGGGCGGAGCCCTCGCCGAAGCGGCGGGCGCGCAGGTAGCCCGAGCAGTGGATCACCTGCGAAGTGGAAAGAGTAGGTAGTAAAAGATACATATCACTAAGAATCAGGGGGCTTAGACAAAGTAACATACCGACAAAGATAACGAAGTTCGATGAAGCAAAATGTATGGGATTTGACGTAAGTCGTCGTGAAATCACGTGACCAAAGTCGTCTTCGTAGGTTCCTAGTTATGTTGGTAGCGCAAGCTAAGACGCTGTAGACACCAAAGTAAAATGGTCGATCGTGACGAACTTCGACACGTTATCGTTATGAAACGATTGCCACTTGGCTACGGGCCCAGGGGGCCTACCGCCTAACTCGATTGCTGATGATAGCTTTAAAGCAATGCATTTCTTACGGCTATCAATTTAGCTAGCAACCATCTTGAATTTTTAGGCGGTACTGATTTTATTCCAAATTCATACAAAATCATTTGGTCATCATTCGTTTAAAGCTATTGCTCATAGTTTAGGTAATGGTGCAAAATGACAGCATAATGTCATAAACTATAGCTTTAGCTTTAGCAATCGAGTTAGGCGGTAGGCCCCCTGTACCGCCTTTCAAACATTCATCCAGTAGTCACGAGATTGATTGTGTACGAAGTAGATTGGCGGCTCGTACGCAGTAAATCTGGATCGTGATCATTGATTTTGATCGCTGATCATGATCGTGATTGGCTGTGTACGGGATACTAATCTACTTCGTACACAATAAATCTGGATCGTGATCATTGATTTTGATCGCGGATCGCGATCGAGATTGACTGTGTGCGGGCTATATAGGTCTGTGGGATTGCATAGGCCCAGAGGTGGCTGGACCACTTGAGGGTTAGTCCTCTTAAGCTTAATCCCTCGCCACGTCCCCCCCCAATTGCATATCAACAAAATTAACCCGGGAATGTTCTGAATCGGATTTGTTACGAAAACAGAAGGGCACGGTCGGATTTTGGCACATTAACCTACACTCGTAAGCGTAAATACAGTTGAAAGTTATTGGGTCGGACCAAAAATAATAATTCGTGTTATTACTTAGATTTTTTATTTGAACATTTTATTCTGCGACTTTTGTGCCCGATAAATGGCAATAGGCTCGCCACCTATTACATAGGACCTAGCATAATTGGCGAAACGTATGTGCTAGTTCACCTCTGCCTACCTCTTCGGGGATATAGGCGTGATTTATATATGTATGTATGTATGTACATTTTATTTTAGGAGCTAGCTAGCGCAGTGGCACAGAGCGCTTGGCCTGCGATTGCGTAAACTGAGCAACTTCGCTAAGGCCGGTCATTGGATGGGTGACCAAAAAATTTACTATCCCCAGTTCCTCCGTGCTTCGGAAGACACGTTAAACCGTTGGTCCCGGCTGCATCTGCAGTCATTAGAACCCACCAACCCGCACTGGGCCAGCGTGGTGGGTTATGCCCAATCTCCCTACATTCTTCCATCCATAGGGAAGGCCCATGCCCCTGCAGTGGGAACATTAAAGGGCTGGAGATGGTAACCTAACCATCTAAGGGCCTGTACTTAGAACTAACTTAAGTCCTAATTAGCTTACTTGCCAGATCATTTGACAGTTCTAATATGAAATTTATGTCAATTGAACTGTAAAGTGAGCTACTCAGAATTTACTTGTCGATTGTGAAACAGACCCTACTAACATGAGTTAGTAAGATGGTTAGGTTAGGTTTGTTTATGAACCAACTAACAGCGGTCGGCGAGTGCCAGTGATTTGTGTTATTATAGAATCGGGGGAAACTTGGAATAAAAAACCAAAAAAACACTAACACACAACACTAACACACACAAAAATAACACACAAAAAACACTAACCTTGTAACCCGATGACGTGAGTCCTGCATTCCTCTTGGCTAGTACACACTTCATTCTGATGAAGAAAGCTCTCTCGCATTCGATGTCAACTGAAGGTCCCCATGTGCCACCAACAGGGTACCTAGATGAAAAACAAATAGAATAATCAATAAATTACCGTGTGGTGACGGCAGAGTAGAATACAATTGTCACCACCCCAAATCTCTCCCGTGGGTGTCGTACAAGGCGTTTAAGGATAAATCAGTGATGAGGAATGGGCAGCAGCGTTCCTCTTATGCCACCTAGCAATAGCAATGTACTGCGACTTTTGTGCCCGATAAATGGCAATAGGCTCGCCACCTATTACATGGGACCTAACATAATTGGCGAATCTTGGGTGCTAGTTCACCTCTGCCTACCCCTTCGGGGATATAGGCGTGATTTATGTATGTATGTACAATATTCATTTGCCACACCGACACCCAAACGATCTTAGCAAACATCGCACAGACTTAATAGAAGTTAGGGCCATCGGGCATGTCTGCAGGCATGCCCGCCGGCATGTCCGGGCAGTGAATACCCCATGTTTTATTTTTTATTTTATTTATTGAGGCACATCAACAATAAAAACACAAAATGTTACAGATTCTTACCCAAGTGAAGGGAACTGGTGTCCGAGGTACGAGTGCGGATGCTGCAGGCTGAGCACCGCGCTCATCTCCTCGTGGTCGGATTGGTGGATGTACTCGTAGATGGAGTTGCCGGTCAGCTCCACCTGGGGGAGAACGTCTCTCAGTGGGGCTAGCACGGGACGTGGACAAAATCTCCTCGGGGAAAAGAACATGTTTTCCCTTCACTCTAACTCCCACCAAATCCCGAGACCTCCTGTGGGCGAAACACTAGACCAGTGGTTCGCCCACAGGAATGCAGATCCAGAGGTCCCGGGTTCGATCCCTAGAGGGGTACAAGCTTGTACTCGGTTTGGTTGGTGGTAGGACTTCGTTCATCATCATCATCCATCATCATCATCCGGGTCATCCGCCTAATGGCGGGCTGCGGGCATCGAGCGGTAGCTCATGGCCCGGGCATCAACTCAGGGGACATCAGTCCCCCGGTGGTCTGAGCCGCCGTCTAAGACGGCGGGGCTCCCCATCGCCCCCTTGTGCTCGACCCCGGTCTGGTGGCGAGGCCCTCGGCGCGGTCTAACCATATGCCGGGTGGTTTGCCGTGGGGCAAGGCCCAGCTAGGAGCCAGCGAGCGGGCCTCGACTTATGCCATGTCCCGAAGGAGCAGAAAGTAGGGGGGAAGGAACCTGGTGGTGGGTCGGCGAGATAAGTGGGGATGATAATGATGGTATGGTCCAATCCAGTGGTGTCATGTCCGGTGAGGTCGCGGCGATCAAGCGCGTCTGGTGGTCTCGCGCGATCAGCCGTGACTTGGTTGTCGTGGTCGGTGGGTGTGCCCGCGCAGCAGGCCGCGTGCACGGGGCTATGTCCCGCGCTCGGCTGCGGGCGGCGGGCACGGGCGGCTTCTTTCAAGTCCACCTGGCTAGCTACCACCATCTTATCAAAATCTGTCGCCATAGTAATAATGTTGACAGCATCCGACAATTGTGATTAGATAGCCAGTCTGTGGTGGAGGGTTTCAGGTGAAGCTTATCGTCACTTACCATCAAGTGAGACGAAGGTCAAGAGCTTCCCTCTGTATCCAAAAAAAAACATATAAAAACAAAAAAAAGTTATATCCTCACCTGACTCAACCCCAGATGCACCGACGCGGTCTCGCTGATGTACATAATCTTCCCGTCCGGTGCCACCACGAAGATGAACCCGTCCAGGGTCTGCAGCAGGTGGGAGCCCAGCTCCCGGATGGACAGCTCCCGGGGCTGGGGGGGCGGCGGGGCTGCTCCCCAGGCGTCTCCTAATCCTGGGGGGGAAGGTTGAGGTTTTTTTTTACACTCGGTGTGAGTGTAGCCCAAAGTAAGTAGCCTGAGCACTTGTGTTATGGATACTAGATGACGGACATATTTTTATTATAATTATGTATATAAATGTTGAAAATATACTACATAAACATATACACAACCATGACTCGGAAACAAACATTTGTGGTCATCACAAAGTTTGCCCCTACCAGGATTCGAACCCGGGACCTCTTGGCCAATACCCAGCAATCTGAGCATTCGACCAAGGCGGCTGTCAGATGCTGTAAAGGCCTCTCGGTCAACAGGACCTTCGAAAAAAAAGGAGAAGTCCCCTAAACTCCCTTGGACACACAAGTTTTTCTATAAATTATGTCGCAACTAGCTTAATTAGCCTATTTGATTTTAATTTTAACATTATATAAATGTTAGAAAAATCTTAGTTTTAATTAGCCTAGTTTACCTTAGAATTAGTAAAGACCTCTTTACTAATTCTATAATGGTATGTACAAATTACTGGCACTCGCTGGCCGCTGCCACGGCACGCTCGCTTCGCTCGCTCGGCCTGTGCTTTTCGTTGTTTTATATACTAACCTAACTTACTAACCCATGTCGATAAATAATAGTAAGTTTTTTGCCTGCCTGGCTAGCATGACCACCGAAACACGATATGATATGGCCATTTATCGCGTTGAACTTACAAAAATCATTTTTGACAGTTCAAAGCAATAAATGGCTACCTACCTATAAGATACAGCCGTAAAAGCGTATTCAATAATTATTCAATATAAGCTTATTGAAGTGTTAAAATCCAATGATTTTTTACTATTCATCGCGATAAATGCTAGTGGTGCTCTGCCTGCCCCTTCGGGGGTGTAGGCGTGATTTATGTATGTATGTATGTAACGCGATAAATGGCTATATCATACGGTGTTTCGGTGGTCATGCTAGCCGGGCTGGATAGCTTACTTGGCAAATCATTTGACAGTTGTAATATGAAATTTAAGTCAGTTGAACTGCAAAGTAAACTATTCACAATTTACCCGTCGATTGTGAAACGTGCCCTTAAGGCCCTACGGAAATAAATATTTGCACGAAGTTGATTGAGATAGCTGTATTGTGCCGCACGGTCTCGAAAGCGAGACAGAGCGCAGCGTACCCTGCTCAATAAATTTGACGTAAGCGCCAAATCAAACTTCAATTAACTGTCACTATATTAACAGTTTTTATTCAAATTATCGCCGAGCAATGCCTAGGAAATTATATACACTTTACATTGATACAAGTGCCACCTTTCAATGTATAGCCGTTTAACTGTAATATTGAAAAATTTTAATAATCAGAGGTTACTTTAATTTTTTTTTCTATCGAGGAAATGTTTTTAAATCGCGTAACGGACTGTTCCACGCCCTTTCATATATGCCCAATTTACACAATTCTGAGTATCAAATACCTGCTTGTATCTATTTACGAGATAAATGCATTTGAAAAACCCTTATTTTTTTCCGTAGGGCCTTAAGGTAACAATAAACATACATACACATACATACATACATAAATCACGCCTATATCCCCGAAGGGGTAGGCAGAGGTGAACTAGCACCCACGTTTCGCCAACTATGACAAGTCCCACGTAATAGGTGGCGAGCCTATTGCCGTTTATCGGGCAAAAAATTAGCAGTACTATTGCTAATATGCTAGGTGGTATAAGAGGAACGCTGCTGCCCATTCCTCATCACTGATTTATCCTTAGTCGCCTTGTACGACACCCACGGGAGAGATTTGGGGTGGTGACAATTGTATTCTACTCTGCCGTCACCACACGGCATAACAATAAACAAGCTATGTATTTATAGGGCTCACCGTCCGGGAAAACCTGCCGCATCTTCAGATAGCTGGTGGTCAGCCTTATGACAGACGCTTTATCCAGCTGCGAAGTGATGGCGGACGGCAGCGGCAGCAGCTTGGCCAGCTCCAAGAACTCCGCGTTCTCTTTCTCTCTTCTGGAGCGTGCTGCGTTTTTGCTCTTCTCTTTCATGATGGCGGCCGCCTCGAGCGGCCTGCGAAGCTCTTTGCGGCAAGCTGGGGAAGGGAGACGGGATTTGGTACGAGCGAACTTATATCTCAATGAAATATGTCCATAGACATACATATTAAGTCTACATACCCCCGAATACAGAAACGCTATTCAAAGTTTGAGTCCTGCTTAACATTTAAGTATTGTCAAAATTGACGTTTTCCCATACAAATTCTGACAAGTAATGTCCACTTAACTTTTTAAGCAGTCCCCTAAATTTGAGTAGCGTTTCTGTATTCGGGGGTTACATACATATACATACATACGTCACGCCCTTCTCCCACAGGGGTAGGCAGAGGTCACTTCCTTCCACTTGCTACGATCCTTACAAACTTCTTTCGCTTCATCCAATCTCATCGATCTCTTCATGCATGCCCGTCGGTTTCGGGTACTCTTGACCTGGCCCTTTTTCAATAGACTTTCAATTTGATTATGAAAGATCCGCCTAGGCCTTCCCCTTCGCATTTCTCCATTCACTTTCACCATGTAAATCCTTTTTGTCATTCTCCTTTCATCCATTCTTTCGACGTGACCAAACCATGCGAGCAAATTGAATCTACTATGGTAAAATTATATTAATCGCGCTAAAGTGGAACTCGCTAGCGCAGTGGCACAATGTTCGCTAAGGCCGGTCATTGGATGGGTCATGACCAAAAATTTATTATCTCGAGCTCCTCCGTGCTTCGGAAGGCACGTTAAGCCGTTGGTCCCGGCTGCGTCTGCAGTCGTTAATACCCACCAACCCGCATTGGGCCAGCGTGGTGGGTTATGGCCCAATCTCCCTATTTTCTTCCATCCATAGGGAAGGCCCGTGCCTCAAATTAAAAGGGCTGGTGGTGATGATGATTAATATTATCATCGTATTACACACGTAAACATATATTACGCCTGTCTCCCCCCACAGGGGTAGGCAGAGATCACTTCTTTCCACTTGCTGCAATCCTTACATACTTCTTTCGCTTGATCTAGGGCCTGTTTCACAATCGACAAGTAAGTTCTAAGTAGCTTACTTCGCAGATGATTTGACAGTTGTAATATAAAATATATGTCAATTGAACTACCAAGTAAGCTACTTCGAACTTACTTGTCGATTGTGAAACAGGCCCCTAATCTGCTTATTGGAAACTGACGTATTACAGGGAGAACTCGACGTTGTCCAAATTGTCAATATTGACAGAAGTCCATATTTTTAAAAACAGAATAGAAAAGCAGTTGTCAAAAATTGATATTCGATTGATAGAAATGTTGTGAATACAAATGTCATTGGCAGAGCAGAATACAATTGTCACCACCCCCGTCTCTCCCGTGGGTGTCGTACATGGCGACTGAGGGTTAAAACCGTGATGAGGAATGGGCAGCAGCGTTCCTCTTGTACCAGGCAGCAATATACTGCGTTTTATGTGCCCGCTAGATGGCAATAGGCTCGCTACCTATTACATACAGGAAGATTTCATTGCAATTCCGATTACTGACCTACGTCACTCGGATTAAGAAACAAATTATGCATGCGAAATTCAAAAAACGACGCTAACGAACTCCATGCATATTTATAGGGCACCGTGGGCTCTGGAGTGGCTGAGCCTCTTTGCGCGCTCTTCGTGTAAAAAAAAAACACGGCCTACGATAATTTCAGCGGAGGTTGGTAGCATTGGCAGGATTTGAAAAAATATACGACCTATTTGGCAGGATCTAAAATAATATCTCCACCTAGCCAGCCTAGACAATGTAACAATAGTGCCGATACGCGGCGCGAGTAATGCCTACGTTTGCCTTTATTTCCTTATACTAATGGAAGGTTTTATACCGAAAATAAAGATATTTCAATGCTAACAACTTTTATCGTTGTAAGCAATGTTTCGTAAAAATAAAAACGTTCGAAAAATTATTAAAATTGGACCATATTTACGGGGCAAAAAATGTCTGTTTGTACTAAAATTTACAACTCACAATCCTTTAAAAAACATGTTAACGTAGTTCGATGAGAAAATGGATGAAAATATTTTCCCGTCAAAGAAATAATTTAAAAAGTATAGTAATGTTATTTTTATTTGAACATTAACAATCAATAACATATGAATGTTATAAATCATATTACAGAGAACAAGTAATTTTTTTTAGTCGGCAGAGCTGTTTAAATAGTTCACCGATTTATATCTTTCAATATATTTACCACAGCAGTCACATCGGAAGCCAAGACATTTATTTCATTTTACTTTGCCTTACTTTGTTATAATTATTTACACTCAGAAATATATATTATGTTACTATCACTACATGGACTGAAAAGTCTGAAATAAATTATTATTATGGCGGCCGCCAGGATTGCGAAAGACGCGGGTTCGAATCTCGCATCAAGACTTTTAGAACTTTTTTCACCTATAATTCTGTGTAGTACTTTAAAATTTTACAATAAGTAGTAAATAATACGTCGTCGTGTGTACTTAGTTGGAATTGATTTTGCTGTAGGTAACACTTTTGCGTTGGCAGCCCTGCTCTCATAGGCGGGAAAACCACAACAGATGAATAATTCAGCACAGAGTATTAATACATACAAATGACCTCTTTGAGGGGTGTGCGGCTTATACCGTAGTAACACCATTCTATTTATGAATTGGCTCATTTTTTCCCTCGTAATCAGGGAAGGTGAAGTGAAATGGGGTGCGTGACTAACGGTGAGGATTGTGTGAAGGTGGCCTAAAACGGACATCAAAATATAGACCCTGATAAGGGGCAAACCATTGTTTGTTTTATAATTTCTGCGTCTTGTAGGAAGGTAATGTTTTCACGGACAATCTACATTTTAACTTGACCTACAATAATTAAGTATTTTTCGTACATATTGTAATAAAATTTAAATTGAAAATCTAGAAAAATATTCATTAAGTCAAAAATATTTCTTAGAAATATGTCCGGACAGCACACAGCTTTTCCAATGGCACAATCTTCATATATTCTTCCATTCATATGAAAGGCTCGTGCCCCAGCAGTGGGGACAAGGGCTGGTGATGAAGACACGATTTTCCGAAAATTTTAGAAGAATTTTTTCTTGTCGAATTTACTGATACCCTGAAGAAAATTAGGAATTAAATCTGATCGACATTCATTACCCTTCGTAAAATTCAGAGGGTTTGAAGTTAAGCATTGTATATAAATGTAGAGAGAGATTAATACCTACTGTAAGTTTGTAAAAAATATCTTATCATTGACATAAAATAAGTTTTATTTATTTATTTATTGCAAATTAATTTAGAAACATGTTAATCATCTACCTTCACCATAGGTTAATTATTTTACTAAGCATATTTTTTTTTTAAATTGAAAGGTTCTTATTCATTTGCCATCTGATAATATAAAAGAAACAACAAAAAAACAAGAAAAACAACTTAAAAACTTACGATAATCCATGTCGATGGCGGTGGAGTATTTTCCGAACAATTTTCTACAGGGGTATTTCATATTTCTACTCAAATTAGGTTAACAATTGTTGCACTTTGGAGAATATAAATTGAATAGAATACCAAAATTAAATATAACTAGAAATTAAATTTCCAAGCCCCTACTTTTTCGATGATCAGTGATTTTTTTTTTCGGTAAATAGTTGCACTTGGGACCAAATATTAAAATGAATATCAAAAATAATGTTTATATCAAGACACTAAATTTCAAACTGCCGCGTTTTTTAGAGATCGTTAAAAAAATAAAAATAAAAAAAAATAGTTTTTTGTAAAAAAATTAAATTATAAAATAAATAATGTTTTTTTTTCCGCAATTAAAAATTGCACCTTACGCGCACAGGTTCAAATGCGCACTGGCTGCATCCCACCTTCCTCCAAAGTTCTTCCCTAATGTCCGTTTCCAAAAAAATTCGGAGACAGGTACCGAGGTACAATAGACCAACTTTACCAACCATTGTTATGCGGGTGGCGAAATTCGGAACTACAATTCGCCCGTACCGAATCCGATCTCCGCATAGACAGTGGCGCCGCCCTCTGCTGTGTACGACATTGGCAAAGAGGCGGGCCCACATTATTTTGACACATTGCGATGTCAATTGATTTGTCACTATTGTGTACCTGATAAAATTGACGTAACGGTTATTCAATTGTTGCTTTTGTTTAATTGACAGCTTGTTTTACAATAGTGATTTGCGCAATGCAACTATTACAACACACACACACACACACACACACACACACACAGAGAGAGAGAGAGAGAGAGAGAGAGAGACACACATAAACCAATCCTATATGACCGAAGGTGTAAACAATAGTGAATTAACATCCACTAACCACCAATTAACTCAGATCCCATGTGATAGGTGGCGAGCCTATTGCCATTTATCGGGCACAGAATTCGCAGTACATCTAGGTGGCTTATGAGGAACGCTGCTGCTCATTACTCGTACACCCGCGGGAGAGATGGGGGTGGTGACAATTGTATTCTGCTCTGCCGTCACCACACGGCAAATTACTATTACAAACTACTAATAATGTACATACATACAAACACCAGGCCTTTCTCCCACAGGGGTAGGCAGAGATCACTTCTTTCCACTTGCTGCGATCCTTACATACTTCTTACGCTTCATCCAATCTCATCAATCTCTTCATGCATGCCCGTCGGTTTCGGGTACTCTTGACCTGGCCTTTTTTTAATAGACTTTCAATTTGACTACGAAAGATGCGCCTAGGCCTCCCCTGCCTGCGATTGCGCTAACTAAGCAATGTTTTTGGATTGCCAAGGCCTGTGATTGGATGGGTGACCAACAATAAATTACATGGATTTAGATTCTAAATAGAATCTATTCTATTATACCAACGACTTAAAGTAACATTAAAAGCAACCGACATTAACGACTACTAACTAATTTATGTTTAATTTCTTCACAGATGCGACATGCAAATACGGGCCACAAGGACCCGTATTCTATAGACGAACCTTGTCTATGGGCTGTCAGATTTCGCGCCATTCGTCCAAGATGGCGCCGATAACATTCTACTGTCGTGAATTCGTTTTGTTATTGATTTGAGCCTTTTGTCGCACAGATAATGCTGAGACGTGCGTGTGCATTAATTGGATTATTCCAGAGGTCGAGCTCGGTAGTCGATTGCGCAAACTAAGCAATATTCGCTATGCCGGTCTTTGGATGAGTGACCATAAATACTAGGACTTTTTAAGACAGCCATGAGGGCAACTAGGGGTCGATTTTTTCAATCACTATATAAGACTGATATTTAACCATTCGTAACTAAAATATTTACTAATGGTTAAATATCAGAATAATATTTATCCATTGTAGTGGCAATTATGTATGTGTGTATGGCAATTATATAAGTTGGGTGGGTGACCACTTTATTGCCCTCAAAAACGGTACAAATGGCGGACTTGATGCCACAAGGCATTCTCTACCGGTCAACCGGAAAGCTGGGTATAGGTGGTAAAATGAGCGAAATATTATAAAATGTGGCAATAAATGATATGACTGTGACTAAAATATTACGTCAAGCTCCTCCTTGCTTCGGAAGCCACGTTAAGCCGTTGGTCCCGGCTGCATCTGCAGTCGTTAATACCCACCAACCCGCACTGGGCCAGCGTGGTGGGTTATGGCCCATTCTCCCCTATATTCTTCCATCCATAGGGGACATTAAAGGGTTGGTGATGCTGATGATGACCCGTCAGCCACATAAATTGTCCGCGTTAAATTTTGGCCCACGCTACTCAAAGTACCAGGCAGTTATGAGTAGCGGAGGAGTACCACAGTGAGTTACCTACCAATCAGCACTGGGCTAGCGTGGTGGGTTATGGCCCAATCTCCCTATGTTCTTTCATCCATAGGGAAGCCCTGTGCCCCAGTAGTGGGAAGATGATTACATTTATTTTTTATATTTATTTTGATGATGCTGGTTGGTGATTAATTAATTACATGTGTAATATCTGCTGATTTTTCTTATTTAGACTAAGGGTCCGTTCACAGAGACCGGCTCGGAGGGGAGAGCTTTGATTTGATTTGAGGATACTTTGATCGCGTTTAAAATAGAGTCCTCTGTCATTGTAATAAGGTTTCTCTTATACATTTCACTTATTTTTGTATAGAACGGCTCGAGAGCCGCTCACAGCAAATACATGTAAAAATAAACCTTATTCCAATATTAACAGATTCCACTTTAAATGCGATATAAATCTACTCTGCTTTCCGAGAGGGTCAGTCTGGACAGACACAAGATGCTGATGATGATGATGTATTTATTATTTATTATTTTATTAATATCTGTACACTACATGCATTAATTAACTAATAAATTAAAAAACTTTGAAGATTCACGATAGCAACATAAGACGCGTTCATTCAATAAAAAGTAATTTACAATATTTGTAGAAGACTCTTTTTAGGGTTCCGTAGCCAAAGGGTAAAGCGGGACCCTATTACTAAGACTCCAGCGAAGATTCCTGCGACCTAACTCTGCAAGCCGATTGCAATCGTCTTAGTATACCAGTCACTATCACTCATTAGGTATGATAGCAACGTTTGAGAGAGATGGCAACACAAAACCGATTCCAATTAATTTTAAGAGCAGCCCCTCAGGCTGCGTAAACCGAGACAGTTTAGACAGTTGCCATTTTTACAGATGATGTTCTCCTGTTGACAACAAACGATTTACTAGTATGTGTTGGTTAAAACAAATAACAATAAACAGGATAAAATAAATAGGTATTTACGGAGGTTCCCATACAATAGACATGATATTTTTTTTCCATATTTTTTTTTGATAATTAATTGTCTAAACTCAAGGTTTGCCAAAGAGCAATGGAGCGCAGCATATTGGGCGTTAAGAGGATGGATCGCGTCAGAAATACCACGCTGCGCTCAAAAACGTGCATTACAGACGTAGGAGCTAAAACCGCGAAGCTCAAATGGGACTGGGCAGGACATGTATGCCGCATGCATCCAGATCGCTGGGCAAAAGTCACCACAGAGAGGTCACCTCAGGATGGTCAAAGGCATCGAGGTCGACCTAGAAAGAGGTGGAGAGACGATCTGGAGGCGTACTGCAAGACATGGACGGGATTGGCTCGGGATCGCTCGAGATGGAGGGCTGCGGGGGAGGCCTTTGCCCAGCAGTGGGATCTTATAGGTTAATAAATAAAAATAAAAATAAAATTAATTGTACGGAACCGTTCATGCGCGAGTCCGACTCGCACTGTGCCGGTTTTTTTTTCGTAACTTGTGTAATATAACTTTGACAGGTTCATGTGAAGGCCTTTGTCTTTTTGTTCTACGCGCGTGGGAGTTTTTTTTTTATTCTGTTGACAGCACTGGACACAATAGGGAGCATAGACAAAGAAGCTTAACTTTAGGTTATCCTCCAATTAAGTAAGATTGGGTAATGTTTGCTTTGAAAGGGATTCCAACTTGCAAGTAGGGTTAAAATTGGTTTAAGTTTATTGAGTGACAATTATTGTTTACAAAGAAAACTGTAGTTGGTGCAGTGTGGTGACGGCAGAGCAGAATACATATTGTCACACCCCCTATCTCTCCCGTGGGTGGCGTACCTGGCGACTAAGGGTAAAGGCAGCAATGAGTAATGGGCAGCATTCCTCTCATATACCACCTAGCAGTATACTTACTGTGATTTATGTGCCCGATATATGACAATAGGCTCGCCACCTATTACATGGGACCTAACTTATTTGGCGAAAAGTAGGCGTTAATTCACCTCTGTCTACCCCTTTGGGGACCAACCAAGACTCTTGTTTTTTTGTGATCATTTTTCTAACATTTATAATAATTTGTTAAAATAAAAATCTAAATAATAAAATTGTCAACACCAAAAATTAGGTCACTACACAGATGAAATGATACTTTGGTCCTTGCAGCCTTTTATAATATTATTTTTTGCCGCCTATTCGTTATCTATGCCTGTAACCCGACACGCGCACGTGTGGCGCGGATCCGGGCGCGGCGGTGGTCCACAGATAACGCAAGACTTCATTGTGCTTGACAAATCTGTTCTGTGGCAGAATAAAGTATAATATTATTAAGTTTAGTGCCGTGTGGTGACGGCAGAGTAGAAATACAATTGTCACCACCCCAAATCTCTCCCGTGGGTGTCGTACAAGGCGACTAAGGATAAATCAGTGATGAGGAATGGGCAGCAGCGTTCCTCTTATACCTACCACCTAGCAAAGTACTGCGACTTTTGTGCCCAATAAATGGCAATAGGCTCGCCACCTATTACATGGGACCTAGTATAATTGGCGAAGCGTGGGTGCTAGTTTACCTCTGCCTACCCCTTCGGGGATATAGGCGTGAATTATGTATGTATGTTTTATTAAGTTTAGTATGCCTAAACATAAAACTAAACTTAACTTAGTTTAGGCATGTCTTCTATACTGGCCTGGGAGCGAACAAATAACGTAGAATAGGCCAGCCCAGACCCATCCCATGGGTGTCGTAAAAGTCGTCTAAGGGAGATTGCCCGGTGTAGACCAATAGGCACCTTGGGGCACCCGAATGGTAGAGGGCAAACCACTAACTACAGCCATACCCAAAGAGGTTTGGTGTCAGGCAGGCGGCCGGCTGTAAAACCTAAGCCAAAACCTTGAGCAGTATGGATTGGAATGTTGTCAATCGCTCTCTCCGTTCACCGGTCTCTCGACATGGCCCGTTCCGTTTCTTTTCGATACTTTCATTTATCACTAGCACCTTTCCGGGGTACATACATACATACATAAATCACGCCTACTTATATCCCCGAAGGAGTTAGGCAGAGGTGAATGAAACACCCACTTTTCGCCAGTTAAGTTAGCTATTCGATTTTAATTTTAACATTATATAAATGTTAGAAAAATTAGTACAAAGATTTTGGTGGTTAGAAAAAGAATTTCGAAAAGTTAAAAGACAAAATTAATTAAAAGACACTGGGTGTCTTGGGTGGCCGAGCGGTCAGGCACCTGCCCGGATAGCAGCGGACGCGGGTTCAATTCCCGCCTCAAGATCATAATTTTTCGAAATTCTTTTTCTAACCACCAAAATCTTTGTACAGTTATGTTAGGTCCCATGTAATAGGTGGCGAGCCTATCGCTATTTATCGGGCACGTAAATCGTGGTATATTGGTGATAGTTACAAAAGAAACGCTCTTATTCATTGTTGTCCAACCCTTTGTCGCCTTGTACGACAACTGCGGGAGAGATTAGGGGTGGTGACAATTTAATTCTGCTAACTTTTAATTAATATTTTTTGATTATTATGAATTTTAGAAAAATTACGTCTCGGTTGGCCGAGTGGTTATAGGCATCTGCCCGGATTGCAGAGGACGCGGTTTCGAATCCCGCATCAAGAATATGCTAGCTTTCTTTAAACTATTGTCATGATATTTTTATAGCCTGCTCAATTACTGCAAAGAAATAATTAAATCTCTAATTACTTTCGTGTATTCTAATGGCAAATCATTGTCAGCCGTGGGAACGCGCGCTGTCAGAATTCGCGCCCAAATCAACATTCACACTTTTTTGTTTTGAGACAAAGGGGCGCGCTGTGTACAGCCATTGTCTATGGCCGCAACGCACGTGTCTGGAGCGGCCTCTGTTTTTTTATATTTATTTTTTTTGTGGGCGTAGTGGACACCTGTAGAGTCATTCACTAGTCGTAGTAATAGTTGGATGATTTGCGCGTCGCTGGGAAGCACCGTAGGCACGTTTGGTGGACTGTTTTTTTTTTGAATCATCAATGAAGGTTTCATTACTTTTGACTTTATACTGTGTTTGGTGTTTTTTTTTGGTGTTTGTCGGCGAACTCCTACAGATTCATTCAGAGGTGTTAGCGGGGGATTGGTGTACAGTTTGCGTGGGAATGTGCACTGTGTGGAATGAGTCATGGTGTCATGTATAGCGAGTTGGTGGTGAATACATCATCCTTATTTATTTACATACTTATTAGATTACTCTTTATCTACAAAAAAGAGTTACCCAAAGAGGGTTGGGGTCAGGCAGGCGGCCGGCAAAGGGCTGGACCCAATATTCTATCCACACTTAAAAAATAAGCATACATAAGTTTAGTTGCCTGGCATTTTTTGTTACATTACGATAAATATATACCTAACAGAAGTTCCTAAGCAGCAACTTAGATGTATTACGTCTATATTCAAGTGTTCCCCCGTATACCGATAAAACCTAAGTCAAAACCTTGAGCAGTATGAATTGGAATGTTGTCGTCTTAATCACTCTCTCCGTTCATCGATCTTCCGGCTGGTCCTTTCCGTCTCTTTTCTATACATTCATTCATCACTAGCACCTTCCCGGTGTGGAGTATGATATGAATCAAAAGGGAGTGGATGGCTTGATGCCGTCTGACCGATATGAATGGAAGAGGAAACATACTGACCCCAATTAGACTGGGAACAGTGGGCCTACCGCCTAACTCGATTGTTGATGATAGCTCTATAGCAATGCACTGATTATCCGAGCGACCGCCTAAAATTGTATCAGCAATAAGCACAGAGTATACAACAACTGCTAACGTGAACGAACGATATAGTTCTTTCGGCATAAGATGAGCTTTGCATTTGAGTGAGTGATCGCAAAAGTAGGGTTAGTGAAAAAAATAATAAATTAAATATTTTAAAAGAAAATTATACATTTTTTATTAGAAAGCAAGTTATATAACTTATTAACTTATTAAAAAAAATATTCTGACTCTTCTACATCGGTCATTGAATCTTCACTATCTTCATGTTCACTCTCATCTGATGACACATCATCGCACAGATGATGTAGCGCTCCGTATAACCATCAATAGCGGCGTCAGGACCATCAAATGCTTTTTCTTCTTTTACTGCATGGTCAAAATCATTGACCATATATTTTCAATGGGATTAAAATTTTCACTAATATAATACCTAATTAAAACAGCGAAATATTATTAATATATGTAGCTGCTAGCGGTACAAAGGAAAGTGCGAGACAGAGTATTGACAGTTGACGGACGCACCGAGCAGTAGGCCTAGCACGGGACGTGAAATAATGACAGTGTTTTCTCTCAGGATTTAGTGGGAGTTAGAGCGAGAAGAAAAGATTTTCTTTCCCCTGAAAGAGATGTGTCCACGTCGCGTGCTACGGGGGGTGCAGTATTGACAGCTATCAATTTAGCTAGCAGTCATCTTGAATTTTTAGGCGGTACGGATTTTCTGCCAAATTCATACAAAATCCAAAGCTATTGCTGATAGTGACAAGTTCAAAAGCTATAGCTGATAGTGACAGCATGACGTCATAAACTATAGCTTTTTCTTTACCAATAGAGTTAGGCGGTAGGCCCGCAGGGCAGGAGTTTTACAGCCGGCCACCTGCCTGACACTAACCCTCTTTGGGTATGCTGTTGTTGGTGGTTTGCCCTCCACCATTCGTATACCCCAAGGCGCTTATTGGTCTACACTACACTACCCTGGGCAATCTCCCTTAGTCGCCTTGTACGACACCCATGGGATGAGTCGGGGTTGGCACCTTCTACGTTATTTTTTTGATCCCATGCCAGCATTGAAGACCACGGATTCTTGTGCAGTGTCATGTGTGCATCAAAATTACATTCACTAACACTACATTCACTTTTTGGCGGTTAGCAAACTTTCATGGTTTTCTTATCACCAAAATCATTGTACTAATTTTTCTAACATTTATATAATGTTGAAATAAAAATTAGCCGCTTGGTGACGGCAGAGTAGAATACAATTGTCACCACCCCAAATCTCTCACGTGGGTGTCTATACGGTGACGTGTGACATATGACGGTGTGATAAATTAAGATAAACAGTGATGAGGAATGGGCAGCAGCGTTCCTCTTATACCTACCACCTAGCAAAGTACTGCGACTTGTGATAAATGGCAATAGGCCCGCCACCTATTACATGGGACCTAGCATAATTGGCGAAGCGTGGGTGTTAGTTTACCTCTGCCTACCCCTTCGGGGATATAGTCGTGATTTATGTATGTATGAAATTAAAATCTAATAGACTACATTCACTGCACAAAGTCCACTCTGAAACCGTTTTTGTTTATTTTTATTGAAACAAAAACGTGACTGACGTGTGACACCATGGAAAGCGCCATTGCTAGAGTGCGGGCCAGATAAATCCGCGCGCGAGCGGTGGCGCTGCGCTGCTCGACAACATTGACACTCCGAGACACACAAAATAACTTCCGCACTCAGAGACGTCAATTAACTTTAATGTCAAAAATTTTCATTCAAATCTAGACCATAGACCCGGCAAGAATAGCGACTAGTTTTGAATTGTCATTTTTTGACGTTAGTACTCATTAACGTTATTTGACGTCTCTGAGAGCGGCAGTTAGAGACGAAATTTTAGTTCCAATTTTGACCACGCGCGGACTTATCTGGCCCGCACTCTACCATCATCTTATCAAAATCTGTCGCCATTTTAACACTGTTAACAACATAAATGTATTCCGACAATAATGTGATAAGAAAGCCAATTCCTCTGTGGTTGAGGGTTCCATGTGAAGCTCGATTCCACCTTCGACCGTTATCAGTCAGTTACCATCAGGTGAGATGAAGGGCAAGAGCTTTCCTGTTTAGCTTAAAAAAAGCGCGCCAAACACCAATTTTTTTTAAATCATTTGCCGTCCACAGATAAAAAGAATTCTGCCACCTCAAATAAAGAGCAGAATAATGCAATAGGGTCGATTCTGGACCATGATTCTCTAAACCAAGACTAATTTGACCACAGTGTTTCTCTGTCATTCTCAATATAGAATGAAAAGGAGAGACTGATATTAAATTTAGTTTTAAGTTTAGAGAATCATCTCAGAATTGACCCTAATTTGTAACTAACTAAACTAACGCAGATGAGTTAAGCTTTTAAGCTGGATAATCCGTTAAGAACTCCCATGCTTGGTCAGCCAATTACAGAGGAAGGAAGAAATGACATCTGCTTTTACTTTAAAAGGTTTGAAGGCGGGAAAAAAGGTTAACGTAATCAGCTTTAAGAAAAAAAGCAATGACTCCTTTTCGTCTATGGATTTGGTAGTTATTTTTATATAGTTTTAATTAGTACCTACTAAACTGTGTACCTGCCGCACTCGGAGACGTCAATAACTTTAATGAGTATTTAATGTCAAAAAAATTTCATTCAAATCTAGACCATAGATAGACCCGGCAAGAATAGCGACTAGTTTTGAATTGTCATTTTTTGACGTTATGTACTCATTAACGTTATTTAACGTCTCTGAGTGCGGCAGTTAGATTGATAGATAGATGTTACATTAAAAAAATATATGAAAATAAATAAGGACGCGGGTTCGATTGCCGTATTAGGACAATAATTTGTTGGAACTTGTCTGACTTATTATTCTTTTAAATGTTCTATAACATTTCAATTTTTAACACTAGTAGTCACGTCAATAAGGTTCACGGGAATATTATGCCCGTTTCAAAAAAATATTTTTTACAAAAGTTTAAGGCAGCATGTCCGTTTTGGAGCCCCTTCCCCTAAAGTTTATTTTTTTGGACAGAGTCATCAAAGCCGATGACTAGTGACAGCCATTTGAAGATTACACCCTATTACACCATACGTGCCAAAGCCTGACTCACACCTCAAAGGGAAATCCTGTGGCCATTCAAAAAACTGACTTCCCATTGCAAACTCCTTTCCCACGTCCGACACAAAACAGTAGCCGTACCATGAAGTATTAGTGCGATCCAAACGCGGGTGACAAAACAAGACGTCGCTCTACTCGGCGTATTGCGTTGTCTCACTTTAACAATGGGAATTGAGTCGCGTTTAGAGTTGGTGGTAAGGCCCCAGGTCCACTGATGGAGACTACGAACCTTTTTGCACCTCGGGCCCAAAAAAGTTTGCATATTTAAAAATATGCGCCGGCACACGAAAGGGTTCTCTAAAATAAAACCGGAGGGTCCAATGTCCTTTGCCTGTTTGAAAAAAAAATACAAGGCACAATGTGTCTATGGTATTTGTCTTTTACAATCTGTGCTCGCTATTCAGTTTGAGCTGATTGTTAGTTTGAAAATAATGTCATCGGTTCTATTATGAATCTATTATGAGGATACTAAAATCAACGCAAAACAGCATTCGGGGTTAATTTTATTAATTTAATCCATAGTTCCTCTTAAACCACCTAGCAATAGTACTGCTGCTTTTGTGCCCGATAAATGGCAATAGGCTCGCCACCTATTACATGGGACCTAACATAATTGGCGAAACGTGGGTGCTAGTTCACCTCTGCCTACCCCTTCGGGGATATAGGCGTGATGTATGTATGTATGTAAAAACTGAAAAGGCGTGTTGGCGTTCACTAAATCATGCTTAAATCATCAAAGAATTTGATAAGCTTCACAAAACCGAAATGTATGCACTTCAAGTAGTACGTTTTATATTTTCGAAACAATTCTGTTTCGTTAAAATACATAAATACATACACAAATCACGCCTATATCCCCGAAGGGGTAGGCAGAGGTGAACTAGCACCCACAATTCTCCAATTATGTTAGATCCCATGTAATAGGTGGCGAGCCTATTGCCATTTATCGGGCACAAAAGTCGCAGTACATTGCTATTGCTAGGTGGTACAAGAGGAACGCTGCTGCCCATTCCTCGTCACTGATTTATCCTCAGTCGCCTTGTACGACACCCACGGAAGAGATTTGGGGTGGTGCCAATTGTATTCTACTCTGCCGTCACCACACGGCAAAAATATAATTAATTTGTAAATATGTAATTAATAAAAACAATCATAAAATTAGTATAAGACAAGTGAACTCAACCGTTCGAAACCGAATTTAAATATTTTCAGTCACACTTTTTTTTGTTTTTTTAAAGATCAAGCCGAAGCAAAGGTGAACATACAGCCAGTAACTCAACTGGGATGTTCATCATGCCGTGTTTTTACAACGCCCCGTTCCGTTTTACGTGGGGATTATGTGATTAGACTGTTTGGAGCTAGAACAAGAATTATGGATGTTGGGGGCGATGTAAATCTGTCGTTGCGAACATCTGGACCGAAGCTGTTTAGGAAACGGTGGATTTGATGTGTTGTTGTGTTTTTTTTTTCTTTACGGATATGTCGTTTTGGCAATTGAGCAAATGTATCGGAGTCGGAGGGACTCGTTGATTTGGCTTAGGTGGGGACTCTGGCATACATTTCAGTTTATTCTCTTGAGGGTCAATGTTAATATGATGTACAATATGGGTTGAGTGATTTGTTTTTTCAAAGGTAAAGAAAGAAAGAAATATTCTTTGAGACAACACAACAGAGAAACAAAAATATTTAACATGACAGTAACTTGGCTCAAAGTTTTTCTTTGTGGAAATAATATTGTACATACATACATACATAAATCACGCCTACATTCCCGAAGGGGTAGGCAGAGGTGTGACGCTTCGCCAATTAGTTAGGTCCCATGTAATTGGTGGCGAGCCTATTGCCATTTATCGGGCACAAAAGTCGCAGTAGGTACATTGTTAGGTGGTATAAGAGGAACGCTGCTGCCCATTCCTCATCACTGATTTATCCTTAGTCGCCTTGTACGACACCCACGGGAGAGATTTGGGGTGGTGACAATTGTATTCTACTCTGCCGTCACCACACGGCTAAGAATATTGTGGCTGGGAAAAGTTCGAAAAATTATAGTTTTGCTGCGGGATTCCCGCAATAGGCTCGGGCGTCCCGGGATGGCAATAGGCTCGCCACCTACCTATTACGTGAGACCTAACTTAATTGGCGAAAAGAAAATTTATGTTTGTGTATTTAAGTAGGGTATTTTCTTTATGAAATGATAATCAACACCTACTGCCGCACTCAGAGACGTCAATTAACTTTAATGAGTATTTAATGTCAAAATTTTTCATTCAAATATAGACCATAGACCAGGCAAGAATAGCGACTAGTTTTGAATTATCATTTTTTGACGTTATGTACTCATTTAACGTTATTTGACGTCTCTGAGTGCGGCAGTTTAATAACAAATTCACTATCAATATTCAGAATTAATTTAAATAACAAAAGTTCAAACAAAAAGAAACAAATAATATGCCCAAAATGGTACCCACTCAGCTTTATGTCACGGCATGCGCCGGGACGCTGGTTTTCAGTGAGCCCAGTCGAAACACATAGAATTAGATAAAGATAAAGATAGTTTTATTTACTAAACATGTGTAGGAACATATTACATTTACGTCATATGTACAGATGTCATGGTTGTCTTAAGAGCTAGCATCAACATGTTTAGAATAACGACACTATAACCACAACGGCTAACTATAATACAACTATTTGACAAACCAAATTAATTCATTATTTCAAAGCTACTGATTCATACTGATCATTTATATATATATTTAGAAAATGTAACAAAAAATTAATATAAAATTATTGTAATAATATGAATGCATGTGATTGTGTTGAGCATTCGTGTTTGTGTGCTTTACAAATACTTATTCTACTAATCCCCGTTTTTTGAAGGCGACTGTATACATTACAAGAGAAGCAAAATTAACCACAGACCCGTCTAACAATGTGTCGTTACTAGCTGTTTGCGCGTTGGTACGTGCTCAAAGCGGTCTTACGCGCACGCGCATCGACAATGTTGCCCAGCAGAAGTCTAATTTAGGAGTTTCGCATATCGACAAGGCCGGTTACATAGTTGGTGATCGTGGAAACCAAGCGGCTTTCGCCGTGGTCGGGAGGGGATGGGCGGCCGTTTAGAAACAGGAGGCCCAGTCCATCTGGGGTCGGTGCAGTATGTTTCCTCTTCCATTTATATTGGTAGACGCCATCAAGCCATCCACTCGCTTTTGATTCATATCCTCCAGCACACCGTAAAGGTGCTAGTGATGAATGAATGTATAGAAAAGAGACGGAACGGACCATGTCGAGAGACCGTTGAACGGAGGGAGTGATTGGAATGACAACATTCCAATCTATACTGCTCAAAGTTTTGGCTAAGGTTTTACAGCCGGCCGCCCGTCTGACACCAACCTACTTTGGGTATGCTGTTGTTGGTGGTTTGCCCTCCACCATTGGGTGCCCCAAGGTGCTTATTAATCTCCACCGGGCAATCTGCCTTAGTCGACTTTTACGACACCCATGGGATCAGTCTGGGCTGGCCTATTTTTTACGTTATTTGTTCGCTCCCAGGCCAGCATAGAAGACAGGCCAGCATAAAAGTATAAAGTAGGTATATCTTAAGCATAAAGCTTATTGAGCGTCTAAAACATACATACATATATACATAAATCACGCCTATATCCCCGAAGGGGTAGGCAGAGGTGAACAAGCACCCGCTTTTCGCCAATTATGTTAGGTCCCATGTAATAGGTGGCGAGCCTATTGCCATTTATCGGGCACAAAAGTCGCAGTACTTTGCTAGGTGGTAGGTATAAGAAGAACCCTGCTGCCCATTCCTCATCACTGATTTATCCTTAGTCGCCTTGTACGACACCCACGGGAGAGATTTGGGGTGGTGACAATTGTATTCTACTCTGCCGTCACCACACGGCCTAAACACTCATAACGGCATCTAAAACACCTAGCTTATTTATCTTCTTTTAATATAAAAATGAATTGCTGTCCGTTTGTCTCGCTAAAACTCTAAAACGACTGTCTTCGGCCAGGCAAGGCTGAAAAGGTGAGAAAATAGGGAAAAATTGCGGCGAAAATTGTAAAAACAACAATTTAATTTTCCCATCTAAACCGCTTTCCTGTCAAACATTTGACGTAACCATGGCAACCAAATCGTACCGTGGCTACGGGATATTTTTTATGGCTTAACAACGTATGCCGGCCGGTTCAGCTTAGTAAGATGATAAAGATGTACCCAAAGCTTGTAACTTAAAGCTTTACGAAAATAACGACCAAGGCGCGCAAAAAATACTCGGCGCCATATTTATTATTTGGAGATTGGCCGTTTCTAAAAGCAATTTGCTATGTTTGCGAACTCGTTCGCCATATTTGATTTGCAGATTCACTACAATTTAACAAGCACTTAGCACATCGTTGGCAATGCATCGTCGAAATTACTCATCCGGCAAATTATACCCAGGTCCGACGCCGAGGCTGACAAAGCTACACGCATCCCGCTTCTTCTGTAGCCGTGTGACTGAGACGAGTCTATGTCGCAACGTCCTACTCTCAATTTGGTCTCTGGGCAAGAATAGATTAAAAAATATCTAAATAGCTTAATAATCGTTTTGTTCTTTCATACAATCATTCAACAAATCATTCCTAACCACTAAAATCTTTGTACTAATTTTTCTAACATTTATATAATATTAAAATTAAAATCAAATAGTTTATAAAGCAAACCCAAGCTTAACCGAACGCACGGTATTTGTAAAAATATCTGCTTTGGAATGTTTGAAATTTATTTCTAAGTACCCGTTGACTTACAACGTGAAGTGTATGGTTAGAAGAATTTCGGCAAGTTAATTAGTATCTTGGGTGGCCGAGCGGTCAGGCACCTGCCCGGATAGCAGCGGACGCGGGTTCGATTCCCGCCTCAAGATCATAATTTTTCGAAATTCTTTTTCTAACCACTAAAATCTTTGAACTAATTTTTCTAACATTTATATAATGTTAAAATTAAAATCAAATAGTTCATTCCTATATATTTAAGGGGTAGACAGAGGTGACGACGCCCGCGGGAGAGGTAGAGGGCATTGCAGTAGGGACACACTTAATATAGGTACAGCTTGCCAAAAAAGAGTTTGATGCGGTGACAGATGGAACTAATTTTTAGTTGCATTAGATATCACTGATTTGCTGTCGAACTTTGGTAATTCAAATACAAAATTTTTCGGTGACTTTGCGATTTATTTGTATTTAAATTTTTAGCTTCAATTCAACAGTTATCTGACTAACAATGAACAAAACAGGTGGCGCCCTCATTTTATCCAAACTCTTATAAATGCAGGTAATATAATAATAAAGAAATTGTAGTTTAATATTGTAGACTGGTCAAATAGCTCACTCTAATATAAAAAAACATCCAAATATACGCAATCTTATTTTGGAATCTTCGGTCAAAAACGAAAAAGAGCGCACACAAAATTTTCAAAAGAAAAAAAAATAAGTCGAGTGCACAGAGCAAATAGGCGCGAGCGCTCAACCTTTTTTCGTGTGTCACGGCGCATGATACAGAAAAAAAAACAACTCCAAACGTCTAATATCGCGCCATAATTCGTCAAAGGGCCTATCCCAAAAAATTTACTTCACATCACGCACGAAATCGATCTATTTAGGTGTGTACGTGCGCTGGAGTCGGTTTTTGGATTTTTTTCCCGCTCTATTTGTTGTGTTAAGTTTCTATATTTGTTTTTATTGCGGCGGAATGCATTCTGACAGTCACGGAAATGACATTAGGAGATTTCGCCGCGATCCGTCGTAAAGTGTGAGCTGGCGCTTTTTTTTTAATTCGTCCTTTTACACCGGAAAGTAACAAAAAAGATTGATGACACCTGTATACGGGAAAACTTGGAGTTTTTTGTGAAAACGCCGGATAAAAGAAATGGGTGTCCTTATTATCGGTCTAATTTCATAATAATATGACTTCATAATAAAAGTGTGTTAAAAATATGAATAATTGTTGTCAGTTCGTGCAGTCAAACTTAATAAAAATCATCATCATTTCCAGCCCTTTAATGTCCACACTGCTGGGGCACGAGCCTTCCCTATGGATGGAAAAATATAGGGAAAATGGGCCATAACCCACCACGCTTGCCCAGTGCGGGTCGGTGGGTATATATCCCCGCTGCAGATGCAGCTGGGACCAATGGCTTAACGTGCCTTTCGAAGCACGGGGAGGAACTCGAGATAATAAATTTTTGGTCACCCATCCAATGACCGGCCTTAGCGAACATAGCTTAATTTACGCAATCGCAGGCCAAGCGCGCTATGCCACTGCGCTAACGAATTCGGTAATATAATGATATAATTTTTCTCGCTACATCGATATGTCAGTCTTTGTTTGCGTTTATGCGACAACAAAAAAGGGAAAAAAACCTGTTCTCGGAAAAAGCGATCCATATCGGGCGGCCATTTGTAAATAATTTGTCTACGGTCAAGATGGCTACCGCACTGCCGGAGTCAACAATTTTGTGAACTGGTTTTCTTGTATGTGCCTACTTGGTGCCATGGCGGTTCCGTACAAATAAATACTAAAACTTACTTACTACTTATTTACTTTATAACTAATATTGTAACTACGATTAATGTGTCCGATAGAATGCAATAGGCCAACCTATTACATAGGACCTAACTTAACTGGCAAAAAGTGGGTGTTAATTCACCTCTGCCTCTCACCCTTGGGGAAATACACGAAATTTATGTGTGTAGTATATGTTAAATTGTAAATGGGAAAGAGATTTTGTTTGTTTGATACGCTTTCGCGACTAAACTAGGTAAAACCCATTTCAAAAATTCATTCAGCTATCATCATAAAAAGCTATATTATAAGCGAGTAAAGTAGGTTGTATTTTTTTCATTAGAGATATCTACGAAAGTTACAGTAATGTAACACGAGGTGTCAGAAATTTCCCTATAAAAGTCAACATGACTTAAAAAATTTAGTTTGCTACGGAGATTCCTTTGGCACTTAACATTCAACGATGTATACCTAATTCAGCTATTGATTTTTTGTATATCATTATCAACAGTATATTAAAGATTGTGACTTTGACAGTTACTTAAAGACATCAACGCGAGCGAAGCCGCGGGTAAAAGCTAGTAATACAAAATACTACACTCGCACCTTATCATCTAGCCCGAAGTAAGTAGCTTACTACATACATAAATCACGCCTATATCCCCAAAAGGGTAGGCAGAGGTGAATCAGCACCCACGTTTCGCCATTATGTTAGGTCCCATGTAATAGGTGCCATTTATCGGGCACAAAAGTCGCAGTACATTGCAAGGTGATATAAGAGGAACGCTGCTGCCCATTCCTCACGACTGATTTATCCTTAGTCGCCTTGTACGACACCCACGGGAGAGATTTCGGGTGGTGACAATTGTATTCTACTCTGCCGTCACCACACGGCATAAGTAGCTTAAGCACTTGTGGAATACTTAGGTTGGAGTTCACTAACACATAACCAAGCGTTTATTATTTAACCGTTGATTTTTGGCATTTTATCGTATTGAAGAAGTGTCAAAAACTGGCGGTTATGTTTTAATCATTTGTTTTACGTTTTTGGTGAACTTGGGCCTTAGACTGGAGTTCAGCAACACGTAAAACAAGCGATTAAAAGATTACCGTAACTTTTGACAGTTCTTCCATACGATAAAATGTCAAAAACTGTCGGTTAAGCAATAATCGCTTGTTTTGCGTGTTGGTGAACTCGGGCCTTACTAGATGATGGATAGATGATGAATAAAGAGTATGTATGTAATATTAAATCAGAAAATCGTTTTTTTTTTATGTTATCTAGGTAATCAAATTTCTGACATTCAAATAAATAAACAAATCTTTCGTTAAAATAGTCTGTAGGTACTGTAAGTTCACATAAATTACACATTTTTTCAAATACAACATTTAATTGTTCATATTTTTCCAGTTGGTAGCAAGATGTCTCCCTAGGGACCCCCAAAAACTATTTTTTTTATCGGTAAACGAAGATCGTACGGCTAATGGTCAGAAATGCTTGGTAAATATTACGAAGTGAAAATAAGCTGCAATATTACGATAAACGGCTCTAAATGGTGCTGGTTATGGTCCATTTTTCCATGCGTTGCTAACTGCCTTAAATTGAAAAATGGTTTCTTAAATCATGGCCGCCATATTGCTTGTGGCGATGACGAGAAAGTTATGAATGAATGGGAATGGCTGAGAACTTATTTATTTATTTATTTATTAGGACAGAAGCAGTGCAAGCATTAATATTATTGAATAAAGGTAACTGATTATTTTATTAAAATTTTTATTTGAACCATATATATATATATGTTGGAAAAATCATTTGTACAAAGAAAATGGTTTGTGGCATCAAGAATAAAATTTTCGAACATTTTATAACCACAGTTATCCTTGTAAAAGTAATTAAATTTGGAGTAGATTAGATGCTCTTTTGTTTTGGTAGACACATCATCGTCAAAGAGCAAAATATCAAACTTAATTAAATTAATAGTACATTTTACTTTGATGTCACATTTAAAATTACTATTGTCTTCTTCGTTTCCTGCCCTGTTCCCAGTCTATCTGGGGTCGGCGCAGCATGTTTCCTCTTCCATTCATAACGGTCAGACGTCATCAAGCCATCCGCTCCCTTTTGATTCATGTCATCCATCACACCGTAAAGGTGCTAGTGATGAATGAATGTATAGAAAAGAGATGGAACGGACCATGTCAAGAGACCGATGAACGGAGAGAGTGATTGGAATGACAACATCCATACTGCTCAAGGTTTTGGCTTAGGTTTTACAGCCGGCCGCCTGCCTGACACCAACCCTCTTTGAGTAAAAATAGTCCTGTCTACGTCGAAGCACTATCTCTAATAGGTAATGTAAGTATTCTAAGCATGAGCAATGTTATGTTGCTATCGGCGTTCGCTTATTTTGTCATAGCCATTGTTTCATTTCAACATAGTGTTGTAGGTAAACTGAATTATTTCGCAGCAGGTTGGTAGATAAATTAATATGAGTTAATGTAATAATTGAAGCAGTGAGTATACACAGGTGTTATCTCACAAAACGAAAAAAAAACGACTTTAGAATGAACATAATTCATAATTTCCACCTCCATTGCGTGAAATTAGGACATTAACTGCCGCACTCAGAGACGTCTATTAACTTTAATGAGTATTTAATGTCAAAAATGTTCATTCAAATCTAGATCATAGACCCGGCAAGAAAAGCGACTAGTTTTGAATTGTCATTTTTTGACGTTAAGTACTCATTAACGTTATTTGACGTCTCTGAGTGCGGCAGTAAGTCAGTTTAAGAAAAGAGTTAAAGAGCACTACCTCGCCATAGTTTAAGCAGTTTTAATCACCAAATTATCAAGTTTCTTTTTTTTTCATCTATTTATATATTATTCGATTTTAATTTTAACATTATATAAATGTTAGAAAAATTAGTACAAAGATTTTGGTGGTTAGAAAAAGAATTTCGAAAAATTATGGTGGCGGCAGTATAATAGCGGTCAGGCACCTGCCCGGATAGCAGCGGACGCGGGTTCGATTCCCGCCTCAAGACCATAATTTTTCGAAATTCTTTTTCTAACCACCAAAATCTTTGTACTAATTTTTCTAACATTTATATAATGTTAAAATTAAAATCGAATAGTTTATAAAGCAAACCCAAGCTTAACCGAACGCACGGTATTTGTAAAAATATCTGCTTTGGAATGTTTGAAATTTATTTCTACATTGCGAGGGTACCCGTTGGCTTACAACGTGAAGTGTAAAGGTTAGAAGAATTTCGGCAAGTTAATTGGTGTCTTGGGTGGCCGAGCGGTCAGGCACCTGCCCGGATAGCAGCGGACGCGGGTTCGATTCCCGCCTCAAGACCATAATTTTTCGAAATTCTTTTTCTAACCACCAAAATCTTTGTACTATTTATATATTTTATAAGTATATTTATTTATTATAGTTATATAGTTGTACTTAAGTATTTATTATTATGATATTATTATTATATGTATTATTTTATATATAGGTTAGCATTTTCTTTTTTTTTTCTCTATTATTTATGTTATTTTTAACGGTACACGTGTTATCCACGTTTCAGTTTTTTTTTCCTTTCACAGGTGGGCTGGAAGAGATTTCTTTAGAAATAAGCTTCACCTTTTGTACTATTTTATATGAATGTAATCTCCTTTGTGTATTTTTGTGTACAATAAATTATTAAATAAATAAATAAATAATTTGTGTGTATGTGTGTGATGCCGTGTGGTGACGGCAGAGTAGAATACAATTGTCACCATCCCAAATCTCTCCCGTGGGTGTCGTACAAGGCGACTAAGGATAAATCAGTGATGAGGAATGGGCAGCAGCGTTCCTATTATACTACCGTCCTGACAATGTACTGCGACTTTTGTGCCCGATAAATGGCAATAGGCTCGCCACCTATTAAATGGGACCTAACATATTTAGCGAAAGCGTGGGTGCTAGTTCACCTCTGACTACCCCTTCGGGGATATAGGCGTGATTTATGTATGTATGTATGTATGTACATAATATGTTTTATGTGACGGAAAATCTACTGATTAGCTCAAAACACCCAAATTTTGATTCGTATCAAAAATACAGACCCCATCAAAAGTGTTATCTGACAAACATGCATAATTTTTAAATTTTCAAACATACATATATTATATGGATAAATCCCGCCTATATCCCCGAAGGGGTAAGCAGAGGTGAATTAAAAACCCTCTTTTCGCCAGTTAAGTTGGGTCCCCTGTATGGTACAGGGTACATGGTAATAGGAGGCGAGCCTATTGCCATTTTCAAATACCCATTTTGAACTTTGTGTTAGTTATGAGCATTGTGAAGCTGTAAAATTGTTAGTACAAAAATCGATAACATTATTCACCCAGTAAACATAGTCTAATTTTAATATTTTTTGAATGCCTATGTTGTAAATATAATAAACTAGGTTCTTACATTTTTATTTTTACGAAATACATGTATTATGTACGATAAGGTTGTTAGCATCGAAATATCTTTATTTTTGACATAAAAACTTTGTAATTTTGATCCTCCAGTATTTCCTCCAGTATTAATTATATTTGTTTAATTGAACAAAACTGAATTAATAAAAAAAAGACTCACAGACTTAGATTAGGATGTACTGAATCTAAAACACCAAACTTTTCCCATTGTGTAATGTTTTAGGGGAGTGAAAACGTTATCGCTCGAGACAAGATCGCCGCGTATCTGCACTTCACAATTCTCTTATATGCTCTTAAAGTTGCCGGTAAATGGCATTAGGCTCGCCCCGTATTACATGGGACCAGAAATAAAAAGGAGAAAACAGCCTGCCTATCAAGTTTGAAAGGCTGTTACAAAAAATGTGGTCACAAAAAAAAAAAAAGACCCAATGGGAAAGGGAATCAAACCGCAATCCGAGCGGCTATATACGGCTGCCGAGTGCCTACGCGGGTTTGGTTCCCGCGTCAGGACAGTGCATACATACGTACATAAATCACGCCTATATCCCCAAAGGGGTAGGCAGAAATGAATTAATATCAACGTTTAGGTCCCATGTAATAGGTGGCGAAAAGACAGTAATTAATCGAATTTGTTTTGACATCTTTTTCTGCGTATTTGTGCAGGCTCAAAATCTTTTTCCATTCTATCTTTTTCTATTACAGTGCGATAGGGAAGGATAAAATATAGCCCTTTATACATCAAATCACTAACATTAGCATTACTGGTAGACGGCTATAAGCTAAGCTTGCCCTTATTACATGGGTAATAGGCACATACATAGTTGACGAATTGTCAAAGTTGATTACCTGCCTACCTACCCCTTTTGGGGATAAAATAATAAAATGCTTTAGCCTGTGTAAAATCATTTTGTTCTATAAACGTATAAGATACAGACGTTTAGGTAATCGTCAAATCGTTTCATTCTATAAACCCATATGCTAAGCTCACCTGAAGGCTTTCCTTTCATGGTGTTAATTAAAAAAATATATCACTAATAAACACTACTATAATCAACACTGACGCACACACGAAAGAGTATCCTCTTGCCACCACAGATTTGGAAATAAAATAAAAAGAAAAAAAAACTAATTAATTAATGTATCTTCGCGCCGCGGAAAAGCGCGCGAAACGTAACGTGCGCGCTGTCAACTGTCAGAGTAAAATCGAGGCGCAAGATTTTCCAGGTTATCTTTCTGCTTCCTTGTCTTTAACGAGTGCAATGTCACAGTTTAGCGCAGTCAGCTTTTGTCTTGTGCAAGAAAGGGTTTGATGCATTGCACGGTAGAATTTCTGATGCCTTGGTAGTGTGTCATTGCAAGTTGCGCATAAAATATAGTTTTCATAAAGAGGACTTTTCCGCCCGCTAAGCTCTTCAGTCCCCGTAGCATGGGACGTGGACACATCTCTTTCGGGGCAAAGAAAATCTTTTCCTCTCGCTCTAACTCCCACTAAATCCCTAGACAAAACACTGTCAAGTGGTGGAGAGAGACTTGTCCACGTCTCCGTGCTAGGCCTGCAGCCAGGGTGACAGATCGGAAACATGAAGCTATATAGGTACTTCGGGCGATAAAAAAAAGGCTTAGATCACATATTTACTTTGGTATTCATTCATAAATCACGCCTAGGGGTAGGCAGATGTATTATTAACAGAATTTCACAAAACTTTATTTTTGTTATAACTATTCCTACGTTGATTTTTATTTGAACATTATACTTATAAAAGTATAGAAAAAATATTACAAAAACAAAATAGGCCAGAACTATCCCGCATCAAGCATTGAACTAGTAAGTTCTATTATTTACTTATAACTAAAGGAATCGAGACTATAATTTTTCGGACGTTTTCTAAGCTATTATTTTTTTAACATAATAACTCTTTTTGTAAAGAAACAAAAGTTTAAATCACATTAACACAGAATTCATTTTTTTTTCTATCGATTCCAATGTAAGACTCGCGAATTCAGCATTAAAAGTTACTGAAGATATTTGACGTGTGACCTCAATACAGATTAACTAGCCGCGTGGAAACACTGTAGCAAAACACCTAATGAGATTCAAAAGAATTATTCAGACACTTTGTAATTTTGATTCGGTTTTGTCTCTACACGACAAATACGTTGACAAAGCAATACAGTGTGTACACTTTGCGACATGTAACAGAAACAACACACATTTCATGGATTCACCGTGCGGGTCCATAGTGTGGCAGAGAGGATAGGCAGTGGCAGCAGCTTGGGACTTGTGACCCAAGTGTAGGTTTACGGGGGCCCCTTCACAACATGTCAACACTCACCTTCGTCACCCCAAATTCTCTCTCTGCCCAGCCATATTTTGATTTTAATTTTAACATTATATAAATGTTAAAATTACAAAATCGAATAGTTTATAAAGCAAACCCAAGCTTAACCGAACGCACGGTATTTGAAAAATATCTGCTTTGGAATGTTTGAAATTTATTTCTACATTGCGAGGGTACCCGTTGGCTTACAATGTGAAGTGTAAAGGTTAGAAGAATTTCGGCAAGTTAATTAGTGTCTTGGGTGGCCGAGCGGTCAGGCACCTGCCCGGATAGCAGCGGACGCGGGTTCGATTCCCGCCTCAAGATCATAATTTTTCGAAATTCTTTTTCTAACCACCAAAATCTTCACATTTGATAACATTCCGTGAGAGCCGCCTTAGACATACGTTCCAGTGTATAACTTACGAAAGCTCTAAACAAGCCAAGGTATTTTAATATATAGGGATTTAGCTGTTATACCTCTCGCTCCCACCTCTACTTACAGCATACAAGTATTACAGCAGGTAGGTTCTTTCAAGTCCGCCTGGCTTACCTTCATCTTATCAAAATCTTTCGCCATAATATAACACCATTATTATGTTCCGACAATTGTGATAAGATAGCCAGGGCTACTCTGAAACTCCGAACGATTAACTGACATCTGTCCGTCTTTCTCAAGCCACTGCATGTTAAACTAAGAGCGACAAAGATGCAAAGATTCGTTGAAAGAATATAATAAATTAATATGCAAACAGAAACACAACACAGACCAGTTAAAATAAATGACTGAAACACCATTACAAGACGCCATTTTGTTGTACCATTGTAATGCGCCATTTGCAATTTGATTGGCACAACTGTATCGAAATCAAGTATTGATCGTTGTCGTCAAATGATCGTCGGCAAAGGCGCTAAGTTATTCAGCCGCACGCCCCGCGATTGTCTATGGCCCGCGGCCATTGTTCGCCTGTGAAGTGTCTACGATTGCCGGTTTGTTGCGATTCTAAAATTAAATGTTTGAATGGGTTGCCAATAATGTTTTATTTGTTTGGGGCTGATAATTTTGTAACCGTTTTTTTGCTTTTTATTAAAAATGTTTAAAAATGTACTATAAATTAATGATGTCGATTGGGAAAGTCGATTCAGTTTACTGAATCTGGCGTGTTGTTGACTGTTCTTATTTAAACTTATTTGTTATGCTATTTGATTTTAATTTTAACATTATATAAACGTTAGAAAAATTAGTACAAAGATTTTGGTGGTTAGAAAAATAATTTCGAAAAATTTTGATCTTGAGGCGGGAATCGAATTAGCAGCGGACGCGGATTCGATTCCCGCTTCGAGATCATAATTTTTCGAAATTCTTTTTCTAACCACTAAAATCTTTATTTGTTATGGTTTACAACGCGAAGTGTAAAGGTTAGAGCGTCTCTCGGCTGAAATCATAATGATGAAGATTGTAGGCTTCGTCATAACGCTACACAAACAAAGTGTCGAGTAACCAAAAAGTGGTTATTCAGCGAAAAATGATAATAATAACACAGTCAAATCAACACTAGACCTAACGACAGTTGTGATAAGGCAGAACTAGATTAGCAAGACCAGGGGGCCTACCGCCTAACTCGATTGCTAAAGCAAAAGCTATAGTTTATGACGTCATACTGTCTTTTCGCACCAAATGTACCTAAACTATTAGCGATAGCTTCGAACGAATGATCACCGAATGATTTTGTATGAATTTGGCACAAAATCCGTGCCGCCTAAAAATTCAGGATGGCTGCTATAGCCGTAAGCAGTGCATTGCTATATAGCTATCATCGGCAATCGAGTTAGGCGCTAGGCCCCCAGCCCGGCTAGCATGACCACCGAAACACTATATTAATGAAACGCCACATTCCGAAGACAAATCGAGAGTGATTTTATTTTTAAAATCTGACTAAAACACAATAGAATAATAAGGTATTGGATATACATGTTAGAATCGCTAATTATTGTACTATTTTTCTAAAGTTTTTGTATTGTAATTTGGTATTACGGCAGTTGTTAAAATAAGTCGACTTTGATACTGTCGAGACTTCGTGACTGACTCAGCAGAGAGAGAGGTCGGGGTGGTGGAGGTGAGTGTGAACTAGTTGTCAAGGGGCCCCATTAAACCTGCACTTGGGTCACAAGGCGCCCGTGCGGTGGGTCCATGGTGTGCTGGTAGTTTTCATCTCAAGTTATGTAAGTTGACATATTAATTTAAGTTGGAATAGACAAGTATTAGTACCTACAGTACACGGAGTTAGTTAACATATACAAAAAGGTTACATGCTTTAACACCCCTCGACATCCAGAGTTACGTATTGTTTATAGCCGAGATTCCTAATCTATCTCTTTCTTGAAGAAATGATTGCCTAGGCGAAGCTTTCATGAGAATGTCCGCTAGTTGATTACTAGATTTTGTGTATGAAATAAAACAACTTTTACGGATAAGACTTTACACTTTACAGTGGCCGTGGTCACGGGCGGACCACGGCCACTGTAAAGTGATCGAAACGTCGGGTTAAATAAAGACAATATTAATATGCCAAACACCAAATTATACGCGAGTCTTATCCGTAAAAGTTGTTTTATTTCAAATGTGTAGTGCTCGTGCAAATATAAGAAAACATTATAGATTTTGTGTACTCAATATCAAAACGCCTCTGACAAATGACATCTCGCACAAACTTGTATCTCTATATATACTCTATAAACGTGTCTATGTGCATAGCTTTGTCATTTTTCGGTTCGGCAGACAGGCACATACACATACAGCAACAATCCAATCTTTTCGAGAAACATGTCTGCTTCTCAAATATCGAGAGTGATTTTATTTTTAAAATCTTTCAAAAACACAATAGATAAATACTAAGGTTACATGTTTTAACAGATATGTTATAGCCATTTATCGCGTTGAACTTACAAAAATCATAGGATTCTTGATAGTACAAAGCGATAAATAGCTACCTATGTCTTTAACATTTATAGCCTCTTCTTCTTTATCCTGCCCTGTTCCCAGTTTATCTGAGATCGTCGGCGCAGCATGTTTCCTCTTCCATTCATATTGGTCAGACGTCATCAAGCCATCCACTCCCATTTGATTCATCATCATACATCACCCCGGAAAGGTGCTAGTGATGAATGAATGTATAGAAAAGAGACGGAACGGACCATGTCGAGACCGATGCACGGAGAGAGTGATTGGAATGACAACACTCCAATCCATACCGCTCAAGGGTTTGGCTTAGGTTTTACAGCCGGCCGCCTGCCTGAAACCAACCCTCTTTGGGTATGCTGTTCTAATAATCATAAACATATAATTCTTAGTTTGTCATTTACTTACACATGGGGGGTCTATCAATTCAAATCTGTAGACCTAACACGAGACATGGACAAAATCTCTCTCAACCACTTGACGCTGTTTTATCTCCAGACTTAGTGGAAGTTAGAAAGAGATGAAAACATTTGCTTTTCCCCTAGGAGATTTTTGTCCACGTCCCATGCACCGGTGGCTGTAGTACCTAAATGAGAACGTGCCTATTCCACCTACATATTTATTAGCGCCATAATGGCTGTAGTAATCCCCGCTCAATAAAACCATAAATTAAACAAACGCATTCAAAGGTTACAGAGGAAAAATGGGGATAAATCATCGGACAAAAAGGTCGGATGCGATTTGTATTGTCTATGGCCGGATGAATAGTCCTCGGGACGTGACCACGAAAGCGGCGGCCGAATTACGCAGTCTATGACCGATGCGTTTTTGGCGGGGAATGTGTCAAATGATCGCACCATTGATTGGGAGGTGTTTGGCGCGTTACAGTCAGATTCAGATTTTATTATTATACAAGCAACTGTTATAGTGAAAAAGAGGTCTGCAAAATTTCGACAAAAATAGAACATTCAAAAAATGGCAATAGGCTCGCCACCTATTACATGGGACCTCACATAATTGGCGAAACGTGGGTTAGTTCTAGTTCTAGTTCACCTCTGCCTATCCCTTCGGAGATATAGGCGTGATTTATGTATGTCAAAAAATTTGCGAAAAATTTCTGACTTCTCATTGAATTTCATTGGAACAATCTTTCTGCCACTTATCTACATAAAGTTCAAAAACAACAATCAACAAACAACAGCCACAGATAAGCGAACCGTAAATAGGTTATGCAGGCGCAAAGACAGGGCGCGCCGTTTAAAGATTAAAAAAGCGGGCGATTTGGCGGGATTCCCGCTGCTATCTCCGCGGTTTAATAATAATGGTTGTTAAGAGGCGGGGCGATCGATGGGCGTTAGGTGTACGCCCCGCGCCATTCTCGCCTACATCCGCAAAGCGAAATAGCACGACTTAACCTCGTAGACGAGGCGTTTACATGAAAATAATAAACTTAAATTACATACATACATAAATCACGCCTAAATCCCCGAAAGGGTAGGCAGAGGTGAACTAGCACCCGCGTTTTGCCAATTATGTTAGGACCCATGTTATAAGTGGCGAGTCTATTACCATTTATCGGGCACAAAGTGGCAGTACACTGCTATTGCTAGGTGGTATAAGAGGAACGCTGCTGCCCATTCCTCATCACTGATTTATCCTTAACGATACCCACGGGAGAGATTTGGAGTGGTGACAATATTGTATACTACTCTCCCGTTACCACACGGCTGAATTATTTTAATACTAGGCTGTATAGAAAATAATAAAAGCAAGCTTTATTCATTAGGTACTAGGACCTTTACTACCGCACTCATTACCTAGTCGCTATTCTTGCCGGGTCTATGGTCTAGATTAAAATGATTTTTTGACATTAAATAAGTATACATTACAGTTATTTGACGTCTCTGAGTGTGGCAATTAACATCGTTTAAAAATAATGAGGCTATAATCATTACTAGCACCTTCGGTCTGCCATGTTGGCTTGGTAGCGAAAAAAGAAATTCTAAGCATACTTTATCAACTTTTTCTACTAATAAGGGCCGATCTTTTGATGCATAGTTAACTAAAAAACAATAGCGCAGTGGCACAGCGCTTTCGACCTGCGTCAAAGTCAAAGTCAAAGTCAAAATTCATTTATTCATATCTGGTATGATTACAATACACTTACGAATCGTCAAGACGCCAGATACCGAAAACCCGTGTATCCAAGAAAAAATAGGGGAGTGCGCAGCATGCCTCAGTCTGTAACGATAGGTCTCCCAAACCCGCCCACGCCCCGATCCGCAACGATCCGCAATAACCTACCTATAAGGACACACAAGTTTTCAATATCTAGCGAAAAATCTACGCCATCCGTTCATAAGCTACCGGGAGGCCCTGTTCTGAGAAGAACGGGCAAGAAACTCAGTCGGGTATTTTCCTCCCTTAGTTACATATATAAATAAATAAATAAATATTTTTTACACTCACACCTATCATCTAGCCCAAAGTAAGTAGCCTAAGCACTTGTGTTGTGGATACTACACGACGGACATATTTTTAATATAATTATGTATATAAATGTTGAAAATACACTACATAAACATATACACAACCATGACTCGGGAACAAACATTTGTGGTCATCACAAAGTTTGCCCCTACCAGGATTCGAACCCGGGACCTACTGGCCAATACCCAGCGATCTGAGCATTCGACCAAGGCGGCCGTCTTATATATGTATAATATATCATCTAAATTCAATGAAAATTTAATGAAAGATGTCAATAGCTTTAACGTCAAGTAATAATAATTACTGCTGCACTCAGAGACGTCAATTAACTTTAATGAGTATTTATTGTCGAAAATTTTCATTCAATTCTAGACCCGGCAAGAATAGGGACTAGTTTTGAATTGTCATTTTTTGACATTAAGTACCCATTAAGGTTATTTGACGTCTCTGAGTGCGGCAGTTAGAGTCACAATTTCTGAAGCTATCAACATCCTTCATTACAGATAGAACAGCATATTAATAATCGTTCGATCATAATCGATTGTATAAATAAAATTATAAGTTGTTTATTCCAAACATCTTTGTCATCTAGGCAGATAGTCCTGAATTTTATAGTGCTCTTTTGCCATTAGTACTTTTTATACATAAGGCTTAAATTTGTGTTGAGGCAGTTCAGTCAAAGATCCTGGTATCTTATTATAGAAAAGAATTAGCCATTTCCCCATAAAAGAATTAGCAACCTTGTGCAATCTGAATCTAGCAAGTTTATTTTTATTTCTAGTGTTGTGTTTATAAATATCACTAACTTTAGCGAATGTATTTAAGTATTTATAGACATATAGAATGCAATCGTATATGTATTGTGAAGCAAGAGTGAGGATATTTATATCTTTAAACAGACTTTTAAGTGAATCGCGAGGTTTTAATTGGTAAATAGCACGTATAGCTCTTTTTTGTAAAATAAATATATCCTGAATATCTGCAGCTGTGCCCCAAAGAAGTAAGCTATACGACATTACACTATGAAAGTAACTAAAATAAACAAGCCGGGCTGTTTCAACATCAGATAAATAGAACGGAACTTAGTCTCGTATAGTATAGAATTAGTATATAATAGTATAGAATTTATACTGTGCCAGTGGTCAAAGGAAAAGTTGCATTGTCCTTTGTATTTTGCTCTGTCGTCACCATGCCGTCCCGTACCCACTGGATGATGGATGATTCATAATGATTGTCATAAAACACACGTTCATCCACATAAATAGTCGGAGATAGATTTCGGCCGGCGCTACTCAAAGTACCAGGCGGCTATGAGTTGGCTGCCAAGAGATGGGGGTGGTGACAATTATATTCTGCTCTGCCAGCAACAATCACCATACGGCGGATGATGATTTTTAGTGTTAAAATTGTAAAAAAAACAATTCATTCATCCACATAAATTAGCAGAGTTAGATTTTGACCGGTGCTACTCAAAGTACCAGGCGGTTATGAGTATAGCGGAGGAGTACCCCAGTGGCAGTTACAGCGGGCCATTAACATAATCGCGCTCCTGTTTGCCCACACTAATCTCCGGTAACACTCGAGCGGGCGCGTGCGGCACTTGCAATAATAAATCGGGGGATGCTTTTGCTTTATGGCGGATTAGAAAACGAAATAAAAAAAAACAGAACGCGCCATAGGTGGACAAAGCGCGGGAATGTTTTTAGTGTTGCTGTCTGAGGGATGATGGCACTATTAATAACTTAAATAATGATTTATAGTAATTATTTAGGATAAAGAGATTCGTAGAAAATAATTTGTTCTCAGATTATACTTGTGATCGATATTTATTTTGTTAAAATAAAAATACAAAACTTAGCAATCCGCCATATTTGGTCAAACGCTGCGTGACGTCACGATTTCGTTAGCTTATCTATTTGCCAATCAAAATCACTACAATCTATAGAAACGGTCAAGTTTTACGAAAGTGTGACGTCACACAGACGCCATTGCTATTTTTGCGTTTTGGCGCAAATTCTAAATTGCATTATTCAAAACATGTAGGTATTTGCTATCAAAATCTTAATTTTTACAAAAATACGATTTATTTTGGGTAAAGTAGTAAACACGCAAAAACATCGTGGTGTAGTTTTTCAAAATTAGTCATCATGCCTATTTAATGACCACAGGCTGTTTGTGATGCTATTGAAATAGTTAATAAGACCGCGCATTATTCATAGGTACCTAATTAGACAAAACGTGGGAATTTTAATGTAACTATTGTGGAATAAAATGGTTACAGTTTGAGAACTTTTTAAAGTAGATAGTACCTAAATGGTAAAATATTTTCACTCCTTGGGTGTAATATTCATTTGTAACGAATAAATACAAATTTCCAAGTATAACTCTTTGTCCAAATTACATAACGGTGGTGTTGTTTATAGATTACAATTATTAAATACGTGACAATATGTCGCGCGATCATATGTGATATCGCATCGAAGTCAAGGTGATGTCATTATTTTTATTAATATGAAAATACCTATGCAATGAATGCAGTGCCGTGTTATGAAAGGGCTCATGTATTAGAGAGCGAGCCTATTGCCATCCATCGGTCACGTAAATCACAGTAGGTATATGGCATTGATTCCCAAAGTGGTCCAGGTGGACCCCCAGGGGTCCACGGGAGACTCGACGGGGGTCTACATTGGCATGACAAAAAAATGGGGGTTCACGATTTTTTGTAAAAACTTGCATATTCACTGACATCATAATTAATCAACCAATCAATTCTCCGTTTTTTTCGTAAACTTAACGTCCTTTGGGCTAATTGTCATAGTTAGATCTTTACATTTTTCGATTTTTTTAAATATGGTACAAATTTTGTTGCAACCAGAACCGACAAAATTTTTAAAGTGGTCTATGAGAAAAAATAGTTTGGGAACCTCTGGTATATGGCTAGCTAATAGAAACGCTGCCTATAACGCGTCGTTGTCTGGACCCTAAATCGCCTTGTACGACACCTGTGGGGAAGAGGGGTGACAATTGTATTCTGAAAAATATAATTGTGGTTACAAAATAGTTCGAAAAATTATATATAGTCTTGATGCGGGAATCGAACCCGCGTCCTCTGCAATCCGGGCAGGGTTTCCGTAGGCTTACAACGTGAAGTTTAGGTAAAGATTAGATTCGCCCAGACCAGCATGGAAAAATCTCCTATTAGTTACTAATTTTATGTGTGGGTCAAAACAGGTCCAAAGGATTTTCTGCAAAATAAGTAGTCCTTTCATTGATCCGTCAACTATACATTATCATTAGATAACCCACTTATTTCTGTGTGTTACAATTCCAACCTCAATTTTCACGGCAAAGCAAACATAATGCTGCTGTTGAATCAATTTTTAACAAGCATCAGTCGCTCTAATATCAAACTTAAGCCCTAGAAAACAAGAGACAAGCTTTGCACGTTTTTATATTTACAACAACCTAATCTGCTTATTGATCGCCAGTAGGTCGCATACATGATTGGGTCAGCCGTTCTTGAAAAATACCGAACTTTGAAAACTGGACAGGTTTTCACTTGAAACCTTTGAGTCATTAGTTAATTGTTTTATTCAAGTGATAGCTAGGTACTTTTGATTTACATCACACGTCCTTGAAATACTGATATTGCTACATAAGTAAGTAGATTAAAACTTGTTAGCAATATTACATACACTCATCAAAAATGTAAGGATAATTTTTATGTACACCTACTTTATATCAGCCTCCGTTCTTTTAATACTGACATATTCTTTGCAGTTTTTCAATGACTTACCTACCTACTTAATTATGGTCATCCATCTTAAAAACATTGAATAAATGCATAGAGTTAGTATTTTTAGAAATGTCGCCGATACAACATACCTAAGTAAAGTCAATAAAATATCCTTAGATAAAGTTGATCAGTTGACCCCACAGATATAATGTATAAATGGTTGACCCCGAGTCTGCCCGGTGTAGACCATTAAGAACCTTGGGGCACCCGCATGGTGAAAGACGTTTGTCTAACAACAGCCGTACCCAATGAGGGTTGGTGTCAGGCAGGCGGCCGGCTGTAAAACCTAAGTCTCTCCGTTCATCGGTCTCTCGACATGGTCCTTTCCGTCTCTTTTCTATAGGTAGGGTACGTTCCTAATGGATGATATAAACCAAAAGGGAGTGGATGGGCTAGATGACGTCTGACCGATATGAATGGAAGAGGAAACATACTGGGCCAGCTTGGTGGGTTATGGCCCAATCCCCCTATATTCTTACATCCCTATGGAAAGCCCGTGGTGCCCCAGCAGTGGGGACATTAAAGGACTGGTGACGATGATGACCCGTCATCGACAATAATTGTCTTGGTTAGATTTCGGCCGGCGCTACTTAAAGTACTAGGAGATAATGAGCAGCGGAGGAGTACCCCATCAGTGGCAGCAATACCCATCTCCCTTTATTCTTCCATCCACGCAGAAGGGCCGTGCCCCAGCAGTGCTGTCATTAAAGGGCTGGTGACGATGAAGACCCATAATTGCCTTGGTTAGATTTCGGCCGGCGCTACTTAAAGTACCAGGAGATAATGAGTAGCGGAGAAGTACCCCACCAGTGGCAGCAATACCCATCTCCCTTTATTCTTCCATCCACGCAGAAGGTCCGTGCCTCAGCAGTGGGTCATTAAAGGGCTGGTGACGATGATGACCAATGTCTTGGTTAGATTTCGGCCGGCGCTACTAAAAGTACCAGGAGATAATGAGTAGCGGAGGAGTACCCTAGTGGCAGCAATACCCACCAAAAAGCACTGGGCAGCATGGTAAGTGGATAAGTCTCTCCACCATTTGACAGTGTTTTCTCTCGGGATTTAGTGGGAGTTAGAGCGAGAGGAAAAGATTTTCTTTCCCCCGAAAGAGATGTGTCCACGTCCCGTGCTACGGGGGCTGGACTATTACTTGGGTAAGCGTGTATCGCATCGCATCGACGGCAAAGTTTCTTTAAAAAGGGCATCAATTAAATTGACAAACAAAGGGATTGCAGCGCAAACAGAGGCATAGAGCTCTCGAAATCTGAGGGGAGGCATAGATAAGGCACGCACCGCCGCCGGCCGTGATTGGCCGGTGACACCCCAAGGCCCGCCAATCAGGTGCGAGCGTTCCCACCCCCGCCCAATCAGGGGAGGGCGGCCGTGTTCGATTGTTTGCCGTTTTAAAAAGGTGGCTCTTTTGTCGGGAGCTTTAAATTTAAAGCGGCTCGGTTTCAGATGAGTTTAACGGTTTATTTTTATTTTTTTTTGTTAAATTCTCCCTGTATTTTTAGCGAAGGCAAAGGGTCTAGACTGATGAGGTGGACAAAATCACTTTTTACAGTGGTTTTCACCACAAAATCAAGAACATCACAAGACTTATTTTCAATGATTCTGCAAAATTGCACATCTTGACGGATGTTTACGTATCTACACAAAATAACACCACTTTCATTGCACAAAATCCACTCTGAAACAACAACCAAAAACAAAATCTGAGTGACATCATTGAAACGCGCCAAACACTCCCAAAAAAGACATACATACATAAATCACGCCTATATCCCCGGCAGAGGCGAACTAGCACCCATGTTTCGTCAATTATGTTAGGTCCCATGTAGTAGGTGGCGAGCCTATTGCAATTTATCGGGCACAAAAGTCGCAGTACATTGCTATTGCTAGGTGGTATAAGAGGAACGCTGTTGCCCATTCCTCATAGCTGATTTATCCTTAGTCGTCTTGTACGACACCCACGGGAGAGATTTGGGGAGGTGACAATTGTATTCTACTCTGCCGTCACCACACGGCTAAACAAAAAAGAAACATTTTTATTTCAACATTCGCGCTTTTTAAAGCTACGGTTACCTGTCTACTTGCGTAAAATTAAAAAATATTCAGGCACCGAACTCTTTTCCTTATCAACAAATAATGTTGTGAAAGAAATAAGAAATTACACATGGAACATCTTCTTCTTCCTGCCCTGTTCCCAGTCTATCTGGGGTCGGCGCAGTATGTTTCCTCTTCCATTCATATGTCAGACGTCATCAAGCCATCCACTCCCTTTTGATTCATATCATCCATCCCACCGTAAAGGTGCTAGTGATGAATGAATGTATAGAAAAGAGACGGAACGGACCATGTCGAGAGACCCATGAACGGAGAGAGTGATTGCGACGACAACATTCCAATCCATACTGCTCAAGGTTTTGGCTTAGGTTTTACAGCCGGCCGCCTGCCTGACACCAACCCTCCTTGGGTACGCTGTTGTTGGTGGTTTGCCCTCCACCATTCGGGTGCCCCAAGGTGCTTATTGGTCTACACCGGGCAATCTCCCTTAGTCGACTTTTACGACACCCATGGGATGAGTTGGGGCTGGCCTATTCTACGTTATTTGTTCGCTCCCAGGCCAGCATAGAAGGCTCCCAGGCCAGCATAGAAGGCACATCTAATAATTATATTTCTTAGGTACCTACCTACCTACCATCAGGTGAGATGAAGGCCAACAGATTTCTGTAGGCCTATTCCCTAACTTTTTTTGACAGTTGAAAGTGTATAATCACCGAACTATAATATTTACTAATACATTGCTGTTATCGCAGGACAAGTGTCACAATAGCATTAAAGTAAAGTGGTAATGGATACGTAAATAATTAGGTCAAAAAAAGTGTATTATAAAAAATATCTTACCTATTACGAGCCCAATTAAATAAAATATTAATGTTAATTGATAGTTAAAGCAGCCACTTACCGCACGACTCAAAGTAGGTAATATCTTACCTACCTAGATATTACAAGTGTAATGCACTACATGTAATTTCCAAATAGGTAGGTACGTCCAACGCAGTCCGTAATAAAACATTAGCTACTACGTACGTTGGTATTTTTATATGAGCTTAGCACATTAAGTACCTATAAAAAAAATCAAATAATGGAGTTTTTGTATAGAGGAAGGGGAGAGCGGCCTAAAACGAGCATGATGCAATATTTTTATGTCACACCACCTGACCATAAAATGGACTTTTCCGCTCGCTACGCGTACCTACGGAAAATCCCATCACCTGCTTGTCAGGGGGTGACATAAAACTATGATCTTACCTCGGGCAATAAAAAAAAGCCTCAGATTTTTTTTTTAATAAACATATTTTTCCACTCACACCTATCATCTAGCCCAAAGTAAGTAGCCTAAGCACTTGTGTTATGGATACTAGATGACGGACATATTTTTAATATAAATATGTATATAAATGTTGAAAATATACTACATAAACATATACACAACCATGACTCGGAAACAAACAATTGTGGTCATCACAAAGTTTGCCCCTACCGGGATTCGAACCCGGGACCTCTTGGCCAATACCCAGCAATCTGAGCATTCGACCAAGGCGGCCATCATTGCATAATAGGTACTTGAGATCTGAGGCATTCTTTATTTTATCGCACTTGGTAGGTAGGTATCTACATATATAATCTTTTATTTTCCATACAGACAAAGAGACAGATTAAAGTGATCAAATTTTTTTACATTTAAATTTTTACAAGGACCCAATCAATAAGGCAGACGGGGACCCATACCGTTTCATTATACTATTTTTTAATGAAACGGTTATAATTTATAAATATAAGTATTTTAGAGATAGTTGTGAGAATAGTTTTGATAATAAGTTTTATAGGTACACGAGCGACCTACCTTGCTTCAGGCAGCATGTCCATTACAGGCCACCTCTCCCTAACTCCTTAAATATTGCCAATAAAACAACAGCGACCGCGCAAAATAAAAGTCAAATCTGACACCGTGATATTATTAACGGCCACAAATTCAAACAAAGAACAAAAGCGATTCGAAAATGGAACACGCCAGGAACAAAGGTTTCGTTTCAGCGCGCGCTCGTAACCGGACGCTGTTTTGACGGCGAACGGGCGTTCCAATTTTGAAAAATATTTATTTTTATTGTCGATGGATTGTTGTGTCCTCGCTCGGAGGAGTGTTTTTAAAGCATCGCCGGCCAAGGGATTAGTTTTGAATGCCATTCAAATTAAACGTGTAGGTAAGCTCCTGTAAATCTGATGTAAGCATCAATTTGATCCACATATTTTCAAATAAAAATACATACCTACATATTAAATCACGCCCCGAAGGAGTATCAAAGTGAATGAAACACCCATGTATGTATGGATTGAAATGTAGTCATCCCAACCACTCTCTCTATTCCTCGAACCCCACGACATGGCCCTTTTCTTTATTTTTCTATACATTACTTCATCACTAGAGTGCGGGCCAGATAAATCTGCGCGCGAGGGGTGGCGCTGCTCGCTAACATTGACACCCGTAGACAAACAAAATAGCAGACGAATTTTTAGTTCCAATTTTGACCACGCGCGGACTTATCTGGCCCGCACTCTAGTACCTTTTTGGTGTGATAGATGATATGAATCAAAAGCTTGACGTCTTCTAGCCGATATTCAAGGAAGCGGAAACTTACACATTGCCGTGTGGTGACGGCAGATCAGAATACAATTGTCACCACCCCCAATTTGGTGTCGTGGTCGTGGGTCGTACAAGGCGACTATGGGTAAAGACAGTTATGAGTAACGGGCAGCAGCATTCCTCTTGTACCACCTAGCAATATACATGTATAGCAACCTACATACATACAAACATAAATCACGCCTATATCCCCGAAGGGGTAGGCAGAGGTGAACACCCACGTATCGCCAGTTATGTTAGTAATAGGTGGCGAGCCTATTGCCATTTATCGGGCACAAAAGTCGCAGTAGGTACATAGCTAGATGGTATAAGAGGAACGCTGCTGCCCATTCCTCATCACTGATTTATCCTTAGTCGCCTTGTACGACACCCACGGGAGAGATTTGGGATGGTGACAATTGTATTCTAAGCCTCTATCTTGGCTGTAAATGTAAATGTACCTAAACTATTAGAGATAGCTTTGAACGAATGATCACCGAATGATTTTGTATGAATTTGGCACAAAATCCGTGCCGCCCAAATATTCAGGATAACTGCTATAGCCGTAAGCAGTGCATTGCAATATAGCTATCATCAGCAATCGAGTTAGGCGGTAGGCCCCCAGGAAGTGGAATTTTCCGTGCGCGTAGCATGCGGAAAAGTCCACTTTATGGTCAGGTGTGACATAAATAATATTTTAAGCGATCGGTAAAACTAGTCTGTTCAAATACAAAAACTCATAATTAATATAAACACACCATTGTCTTACCTATTATGGCGTAATGGCGGATGTTTTTTGCCAAATACAATCATAGACAAATATTATCTTTATTAATTGGTTCGGTTTTAGTTTTATAAAGCACTGGCTGTGACCGCGACTTTGTTCGCGCGGACGTCGGAAAATAGGAACAAAAGAATACATACCTATATCTAAGGAGGATGCCGTGTGGTGACGGCAGAGTAGAGTGTTGATTGGTAGTGCGCGGCGTGTTTCGGTTTATGTGATTGGCGAGTTGTGGGATTGTATTTGGTGCATAATTTACAATGTACCTGCAATGTCATAACTCGGCAACAATGGTGGGTTTCTCTACAGCCTACTTGCGTGCCGTTCTGCTAGCGGAGCGTTGGGCCCTGATGCGTTTAGTACCATCTTGGTATTGAACGCGGCAGGGTCGGCGCTTCGTTGCGGATCGGGGCGTGGGCGGGTTTGGGAGACCTATCGTTACAGACTGAGGCATGCTGCGCACTCCCCTATTTTTTTCTTGGACGCACGGGTTTTCGGTATCTAGCGTCTTGACGATTCATAAGTGTATTGTAATCATACCAGATATGAATAAATGAATTTTGACTTTGACTTTGACATAAAACTATATATGATCTTACCTTAGGCGATAAAAAAGAAGGCCCCAGATCGCATATTTGTCAACTACCTGCGATCTGGGACATTGTTTGTTTTATCGCCCTTGGTATATAATGTAATATTAGTCACCCCCGGACCAGGAAGTGGGATTAGAAAAGTCCACTTCATGGTCAATTGTTACATAAATTATTTTTCAATTTCAATCAGTAGGTTCAAGTTTCTGTGATTACCTATGGCATTCAACCATACAAACAAACAAACACTCTTCAGCTTTTTATTACTAGCAATAAGTAAAGCATATTCCTATAGGTAGAGTAGTAAACCTAATGAGATCATCGTCTTTAGTTGATAATCTCTTGTTAGCGTTAGCACTTCGCATGAATTAGAAATAAAAAAAATTTAAACACGCATTTAATTAGTGTGTATTTATGGTGTCTGCATTTTTTTATTACTTACGCGGACGTTTTAACAACTCAACAGCGGCCGTGGTCGCCGAGTTAGATATCTATATGAAAATAATAACTAAGAGCCGATTTTTCGATCCGTAGTTAACTCAACCAATTGTTAAAAATGGTTACTAATCCTTAAATATCAGGCTGCTTTATAACTATTAGTAAAAAATTCAATTACTTATGTTACTAATGGTTAAATATCAGTCTGATATTGTTACCGTTAGCTGTGTGGCAGAGTAGAATACAATTGTCACCACCCCAAATCTCTCCCGTGGGTGTCGTACAAGGCGACTAAGGATAAATCAGCGATGAGGAATGGGCAGCAGCGTTCCTCTTATACCACCTAGCAATAGTACTGCGACTTTTGTGCCCGATAAATGGCAATAGGCTTGCCACCTATTACACGGGACCTAACATAATGGGCGAAACGTGGGTGCTAGTTCACCTCTGCCTACCCCTTCGGGGATATAGGCGTGAATTATGTATGTATGTATTATATTTATAGAATTCATTGTTCATTGTTCATAGGAGTCATTGTCATACTTTTTTATTATTGTCAGAAAATATAATATGTTGGTGTCATACTCTATTCTTCCCTTTTGCTTTCTCTTCTTCCCGTCTCCTATCCCGTTCCCCCGTTTCCACTGAGCTACCAAAAACTATCTCTACTCAAAGCTCTATCAAAATTTACTTCAACGATGCAAGTTTTGTAGCATTTCATTTTAATCAGATCTAAACACACGTGTCGGTTTAACCTTTGCGCGTAACTTGATAAAAATGAAAATGAAAAAACCATACCTTAAATCACTCCAATAAGACCGCCGCTCTTGTACGAAGAAGCCTTGTCATTACTCCACATTGTCGCTTAGAACTAAACACCACATTAGGTTAAAAAAAACACCCGAAAAAGATCATCCTAAATAACCACATCTCCGTGCCTCTACATAGTCTGCCTGCACAGCACTTTATTAAAAATAAAACATTCGATATTCAAATCCGTTTCCGGTAGCTTTTAATCTACTGCCGAAGTAGCAGATATTGAACGAGAACTTGTCAATACATTAGTGGTAAGTAGGCAGCATTTTTTATTTCATTATTATTGATTGATTATGTACATCAAAATACTGGTTAACGGATTTTTGTCATTACATTTCAGCAGAGAAAGGTCACTGATTTATGCAGTCCGGTAATTATTTAGTAGGTACTACCAACACAACAATACGCAAGGCGAACGCGGTACAAAACTTTTGGCGGCACTATTTTATTAGTCTGTGACCGAATTGGCCGGTGACACTCCGTTCAGACACACGCGTCCGTTATACATTGCTCGCTATCAAACAGCATTAGTGGAACAGTGTGGCGCACGAGCTGCGTTGTACACGGGCACGCAGAACAATCCGCGCGTATATCGTCTCATTTGGACAGTATGCGTTCCATCATGGCGCGCTCCGCAGTTGGACTGACGTGTCGTCCCGAGGGAGCAGGAGGGCGGAGAAAGAGTGAGGGAGGGATAGGCTGGCGTGCCAATCGAAAATACTGTAAGTCGACTTACTGCGTTTTACAATCAATCAAAAAATCTCTTAATAGGGTTTCATTAAAATATTATCAATTATCTTGGCAATATAACTGTGGCGCTTACGAAAAACGCATTACATATCTACATTTTTTGCAAGTCTGAGAAAAACGTGTTGAAAGAAAGAAAATTGTGATTAAAAAGAGTTCGAAAATTTATACTCTTGATGCGGGAATCGAACCCGCGTCCACTGCATTCCGGGCAGGTGCCAAAACCGCTCGGCAACCGAAATTTTTCGAACTTTTTCTAACTACAATATTATTTCGACCAATTTTTCTAACATTTATACATATAATGTTCAAATTAAAATAGTAACATGTTAAACTTTTTGTTTTCTTAGTTTACTTGTATCTCCGGAACTAAGCTAGGATTAACTAACTAACGGACTAAGGTTAAATCAGTGATGAGGAATGGGCAGCAGCGTTCCTCTTGTACCACCTAGCAATAGCAATGTACTGCGACTTTTGTGCCCGATAAATGGCAATAGGCTCGCTAGGACCTGACATAATTGGCGAAACGTGGGTGCTAGTTCACTTTTGCCTACCCCTTCGGGGATATAGGCGTGATTTATGTATGTATGTATGTTTATAACTCAATTCCGCCAAAAATCGTAGCCACAGTGCGTTCTTTGTATGCACGGCAGACATGTTGATGGCATTATGTTTCTTTCTTACCGAAATTATAAAAAAAACTACTTGACTATGTAAAAGAGATGTAAACCATTGAATTCATAAAATCGTTTGTCCAAAATCTAAAATATGATTGTCAAAAGCTACAGTGCAGTGAGAGCAGAATAAGGCTCAATATTGTATAACATTAACTGCCTTATTATAAAACATGGACTAAAGTTAGTCACAGTTTAAAATTGAAGCTGTTACTTTTATTTGCTGAACGAAAGGCAGAGTTAGCATCAATTAAAACAATTACTAACTTTAGTACCTATATGTTTTATAATAATGTGTTAAAAGTCGACTTACTGTATTTTGCATTGGCACGGCGGGATAATCCCAAGGTGTTTCATGCTGTACCTATTATAATTATAGATTTACAATTGCAATTTAATGATCGAGTGCTATAATTGGTAACACATTTACATACTATTAACTATGCTGGGAAGTCAACGATTCGTTTTGACAAAGACGAACCAAAATTAGATTACTTTTTACAACTTTACAAGGATAAGAGATGGGTAGCAGCGTTCCTCTTATACCACCCAGCAATGTAGGTACTGCGAGCTTTGTGCCCGATAAATGGCAATAGGCTTGCCACCTATTGCTACATGGGACCCTTCGTGGATATAGGCGTGATTTATGTATGGATGTACCCACATTTTCCCAACTATAGTGTAGTATTCCGTGCTGGCCTGGGAGCGAAAATAATAACGTAGAATAGGCCAACTCTGACTTATCACATTAGTGACGTAAAAGTCGGCTAAGGGAGATTTCCCGGTGTAGACCAATAAGCACCTTGGGGCACCCGAACGGTGGAGGGCGAACCACCAACAACAGCATACCCAAAAAGGGTTGGTGTCGGGCAGGCAGCCGGCCGTAAAACCTAAGCCAAGGCCTTGAGCAGTATGAACTCTGTCCGTTCGATCTCTTTTCTATGCATTCATTCATCGTCTGACCGATGCGAATGGAAGAGGAAATATACTGCGCCGGCCCCAAACAGACCGGGACTGGGCAGGAAGAAGAATTTCCCAACTATGTTGGGTCCCTTGTCATAGGGACTGATTGGTTGTTATGGGAGGTGATATATTGCCATCTACGGACAAGTTAATGACACGTTTTTTTCTTGTTATTATAAGTGGCGAGTCTATTGTCATTTATCGGGCACAAAAGTCGCAGTATACTGCTATTGCTAGGTGGTTTATGAGGAACGCTGCTGCCCATTCCTCATCACTGATTTGTCCTTAGTCGCCTTGTACGACACCCACGGGAGATATTGTATTCTACTCTGCCGTCACCACACGGCCAAAATGTGGATTGTACCACGGAAATGCGACAAATAGGTGTTATGTTATAATCACCTCTGCCTAACCCTTCGGAAATAAAAAGACGAGGTTTATACATGTATAATTTTATCATCCCGGTCATATAATCAGTTCCAAGTCACAGGTGAATGACAATGGGACCTGAAATAAGCTGGAGAAACGAGGGTGTTAAATCGGCTCTGCCCTACCCTACCCCTTAGGGAGAGAAAGGCGTGATTTATGTATGTGTCTAGGTGTGTATGACTTAAATCGACCACAGGTTTGAGTCTGTAATTAAAAGTACCAGGTTTGCCCCCTACTACATGGGACCTGCAAATAAGCTGGTGAAAAGAGTGTCTTAAAACGGCTACCCCTTGGCGGAGAAAGGTGTGATGTATGTAAATTTGTACCACTTGCTCAAAAAAGTGACATTCTATGCCACAAAAAGCGAACATAACAATAATCATTTTTAATCTGTTAAAAACAGGGAAAGAAAATTGTATTGAATTTAATTCATCCTCTATCTATAGAGAGAATGTGTTAAATTTGGAATACTTACCGAAATTTGATATTTGGGCTACACTCAGGATTCGTCTTAAATCCCTCGCTTCGCTCGTGATTTAAGTTTTTAACACCCTCGCTACGCTCGGCAGTAAACCTCGAGTCGTTCGTTACGCTCGCGATTTAAATCGTCACCCGCGACAGAAGACACTGCTTTATCCCCTTGGTTAATAATCTACTATTTAAGTACAAATTAGAATTTATGAATCTTATTAAAAACCGGTCACCATCCCAAATCTCTCCCGTGGGTGTCGTACAAGGCGACTAAGGATAAATCAGTGATGAGGAATGGGCAGCAGCGTTCCTCTTATACTACCGTCCTGACAATGTACTGCGACTTTTGTGCCCGATAAATGGCAATAGGCTCGCCACCTATTACATGGGACTTAACATAATTGGCGAAACGCGGGTGAGAATTCACCTCTGCCTACCCCTTCGGGGATATGGGCGTGATTTATGTATGTATGTATTAAAAACCGGGGGGCCTACCGCCTAACTCGATTACTAAATCAAAAGCTATAGTTTATGACGTCATGCTGTCATTTCGCACCAAATGTACCTAAACTATTAGTGATAGCTTTGAACGAATGATCACCGAATGATTTTGTATAAATTTGGCACAAAATCCGTACTGCCTAAAAATTCAGGATGGCTACTATAGCCGTAAGCAGTGCATTGCTATATAGCTATCGTCAGCAATCGAGTTAGGCGGTAGGCCCCCTGGTGTTGACGGCAGAAGAGAATACCATTGTCACCACCCCCATCTATCCTGAGGGTGTCCTACAAGGCGACTAAGGTTAGGTAAAGCCATCATATCACCTGGCAATGTACTGCGAATTTTGTGCCCGATAAATGGCAATAGGCTTGCCAGCCGTTACATGTGACCTAACTCAATTGGCGAAAAGTGGGTGTTGAATTCACCTTTGCCTACCCCTTCGGGGATATAGGCGTGATTTATGTATGTATGTGTGTTATTAAAAAGTACCAGGCTGCCATAAAACTGCAGGGGACGTTTTAACAAACTGCGCCCGTAGATAAAGATTTTTGAACCCGTCCGTTACCCGTTCAAAATACAGCTGTAAACAGAAATCGTTCGTACCACCTTGGCTGGTCGCGTCACGAACATTTTATAGGCGCGCGTCCAAATATGCAACCGCTCGCCAGACTCGCTACTATAAATTTTGAGCACTGCTTTTACAGTTAACAATCCTGTCAGAATTTGTACGGAAAACGTCAATTTTGATAATACTTAAATATTACGCAGGACTCAAACTTTGACGAGCGTTTCTGTATTCGAGGGTTAATAATGATTACAGTACGTACATACGATGTGTACCAAAGTTCAACGATAAGCTGGCACCTGAGGTGGACCGTTGACGACTACTCGAGCAAAAGAAGAGAAATATATTTTATATATTTTTTTGGAAATAAAAATATGGAAATCATGGTCATGCTGGTTAAAAACATCATAAGAGGTGCCAATTTTGCAAGAATATGATTTTTTTTCGTAAAATTTGCCTGAAAATAAAAAAAATTAAGAGATTTTTCGGTCATATTTCTGTAGGTAGTATATGCATAACTGGTAGGGTACAGTTATGCATATGAACTTATTTGCAAATGAAACTCATAAAATCAACCTGTCATTCACATTGTCAACTATTTCACTAACTGCCGCACTCAGACACGTCAAAGAACGATAATGAGTACTTACTGCCGCACTCAGAGACGTCAATTAACGTTAATGAGTACTTAATGTCACAAAATGACAATTCAGAACTAGTCGCTATGTTTGCCGGGTCTATGGTCTAGATTTAAATGATATTTTTTGACATTAAGTACTCATTAAAGTTATTTGACGTCTCTGAGTGTGGCAGTTAATGTCAAAAAATGACAATTCAAAACCAGTCGCGTAGATTAAATTTAATTTTTTTTTACATTAGGTACTAATTAAAATTATTTAACGTCTCTGAGTGCGGCAGTAAGTCGTGAAATATGCAAGGTCAACATTAAATGCCGAAGCAGTGCGGTTGAGGTACGGATGGGGATGGGGTGGGAGAAAATGCGTTACTAATATTAGGTCAAAGCATTTCTTCATAGATTATAGTTAGTAAAAGTGTAGTAAGTTTGAAAATCGTTCATATTGTTTTGTTATGCTGGAACAAGTAAATGGGTTGTTTGCCGATAAATACCTCTATCGATAAAGTTTCGATGTTGTTATGGACGGTATTTTTACTATATTTTACATAGGGATTCGGCTGGGACATTCGGTTATAATAACCGATCGATCGTTATTAACGATGTCTTTATAAAATATTCGGCTTTGACTGTAATTTTATTTTTTTACCTTTTTTTTGTTAAAATCTCTGAATTAATTCTGTCACAAATTTTAACGCACCTAGGGAGTGCTTGGCGCGAATTGAATAGTAACAGAGTTCATGATAGTGCCTGATGAGGTGGACAAAACCACTTTTTATATTAGTTCACCTGTAGTATTGCGCCCTCAGGGTGCTCCAATACTGCCTAATTTTATACTATGTGTGCCTATTGTACGTGTAATGTGTCCTAGCTATAAAATAACGTGATCGACACATTTACCTTTTAAATAGCTTTATTTTATTCCTTGTAAATAACATTTCTTTGTATAAAAATAGCGATTTCACTCTTTGGCACTTTAATCTCCGAAATTCATGTTTTTTATACGCCTTTTGCACTTATTCACATTAGCACTTATATTTTAACACTTTGTCACTACTTTTTAGATAATTTCCTGTATTGCTTCCACATTTTAAACATTGATTTCTACAAAATTCCTCTGTTTGTTTACTTAGTTGACAACGGCTGTCTCGATTTGGCAATTGTTATTCTTTTGTTTTTATATTTTTCTGTACCATTTATTTTTCCTTTTTCTGATTCCTAGCCTTCATGGAAGCTTCGAGACTTCGAGATTTTGAATTCTGAAGACATTCGGGATTCAAGATTTCGAATGCTCGAGGCGTCCTATAAATACGCGTGGCCGAGCGGAAAGGAACCATTCTATTCTCGAGTCGTGTAACTGGAGGTTGAGTGTACTCCTGTCATCAGTACCATCAGTGGGATCTACCCTCCACCGTCCCGTATCCTTTGCGACTTGGCCCCTATTATATTATTATTATCTAGTTATTATTATTCCAACTCTGTACTCGGACGTGCCCTATTAATACAATAAATCCCTTGTTTCCCTCTCCATCTTTTATTTCCTGACTGTCACTGAGTCTCATGCCCGTAACCTTCCGTTACGTGACACACCACAACATCAAACACGTCACAATACTTATTTTTAATGATTCTGCATAATTGCACATCAACACGGATGCTTGTGCATCAAAATAACACCACTTTCACTGCACAGAATCCACTCTGAACCAATTTTAGAATTTTCGAAAAAAAACTGACTAAAACCACGAAACGAAACGCGCCAAACACTCCCTTTTTTACCTTTTTCGAGTAGTCATGAAACCTTTTTCGTGCGTTCCCAGCATAGACAACGCCGCTGTTGACAGGCAGACGCGCGGGAAACGAGCTAAAAAAACCCATTTGCATTCTGACGCTTGCCTCTTCCCGCCTCCGGTGAAACGCGCCGCGATTGGCCGAGCGACGTCCAATGGCTGTCACTCGGTGAATTAATGAGCGCGCCGAGACAGTTTTTGAAATTGTCTCCTATTTTTAACGCGATTTCAATAATTTATGCGTGATACCAAGATTATAAAATAGACTGAAAAGTTGTCTTTTGGCTTTTGTCTTCATTTTAAAAAAGAATGCTTCCGTTTTAGGCACCTTTTCTTCTTGTGTTAGTGTGTACAATACCATATACATGGTGCCGTGTGGTGACGGCAGAGTAGAATACAATTGTCACAACCCCAAATCTCTCCCGTGGGTGTCGTACAAGGCGACTAAGGATAAATCAGCGATGAGGAATGGGCAGCAGCGTTCCTCTTATATCACCTATCAATAGTACTGCGACGTTTGTGCCCGATAAATGGCAATAGGCTCGCAACCTATTACATGGGACCTAACATAATTGGCGAAACGTGGGTGCTAGTTCACCTCTGCCTACCCCTTCGGGGATATAGGCGTGACTTATGTATGTATGTATGTAGAGAGTACCATATACATTTGGGTAAAGTAGGTATTATCATTTTGAATGAAACAGCTGATATTTTTTTCGTGAATTTGGAGTTGCTCCCATAGAGAAATTTGTTCAGTTTGATGGTCTGAACGAATTCCAAACATTTTTGCAGTGACTAAAAAGTAACCTGGTATAGTGGCAATCAGTCATCCATCACATCAGTACCTAGGTGTCAAAATTTCACTAGACAAACTAACTCCTGAATACAAAAACGCTTCTCTAAGTTTGAAACCTGCTTGAGTATTGTCAAAGTTGACGTTTGTCCATAGAAATTCTGACCGGTATAATTGTCCACTTAACTTTATAAGCAGTGCTCGAAATTTGAGTAGCGTTTCTGTATTCGGGGGTTTGTCTCTCTACCACTTGACAGGGTTCTGTTCTCTACATTTAGTGGGAGTTAGAGCGAAGTGAAATTTTTTTCTTTCCCCCGAGGAGATTTTGTCCACGTTCCGTGGTACTGGGGCAGTAGGGACGTGGACACCAATAAGCACCTTGGGGCACCCGAATGGTGGAGGGCAAACCACCAACAACAGCATACCCAAACAGGGTTGGTGTCAGGCAGGCGGACGACTGTAACACCTAAGCCAAAACCTTGAGCAGTATGGATTGGAATATTGTCATTCCAATCACTCTCTCCGTTCATCGGTGACTGCGCTGCTGCCCATTCCTCGTCACTGTTTTAACCCTTAGTCGCCTTGTATGACACCCGCTGGCGAGATGGGGGTGGTGACAATTGTATTCTGCTCTGCCGTCACCACATGGCTTTATAATAGGTAATGATTGCATCATCATCATCATCCGGGTCATCCGCCTGATGGCGGGCTGCGGGCATCGAGCGGTAGCTCATGGCCCGGGCATCAACTCAGGGGACATCAGTCCCCCGGTGGTCTGAGCCGCCGTCTAAGACGGCGGGGCTCCCCATCGCCCCCCTGTGCTCGACCCCGGTCTGGTGGCGAGGCCCTCGGCGCGGTCTAACCATATGCCGGGTGGTTTGCCGTGGGGCAAGGCCCAGCTAGGAGCCAGCGAGCGGGCCTCGACTTATGCCATGTACCCGAAGGAGCAGAAAGTAGGGGGGAAGGAACCTGGTGGTGGGTCGGCGAGATAAGTGGGGATGATGATGATGGTATGGTCCAATCCAGTGGTGTCATGTCCGGTGAGGTCACGGCGATCAAGTAATGATTGTTCAACTCATTTAATGCGCTCTTCATATTGTCACAGCATTGCACCTATTAAAAGCTAAATAAAGACAACATTATTTAGATCTTAGGTACCTTGAACAGTTAAAAAGCAATTGCCACATCTTCTATCTCCCTCCCTCTGATAATTAGCAAAATTTGTCCCAAAATGGCGGCAGAAGGCGCGTTCTAATAGCCATGGTACTGTCACCCCCACCTTTAAGTTGACAGTGTCACCTGGAAAATAGTTCTTAATGGGGGTACTTAAGATATCTTTGTAGTTTAAATTCAAATTTCACGTCAAGTCTGCGTTGCGTAGAGCAATGAGTAGGTGTGCGTTTAATGAATATTAATTACTTAGGTACTATGATTATGGTATGTTTTTACACCATGACTTCCCTGCTTGCCTGGGATCGAAAAATTTAGACAGAATGTGCCAGCCCTAGTTAGGTTTAGCACTAGGTTTACCAGATGAAAAAATAAAAGGTCTCGAGAAAAGGCCTGATTTCCATTTAAAAGTCATGACATTTAATACAGTTACTGCCGCACTCAGAGACGTCAATTAACGATAATGAGTACTAAATGTCAAACAATGAAAATTCAAAACTAGTCTCTATTCTTGTCAGGTCTTTGGTCTAAATTTAAATGAAAATTTTTGACATTAAGTGCTCATTAAAGTCATTTGACGTCTCTGAGTGCGGCAGTTAGACAGATTTTATACTCGGATAAGTAATACTTACTTATTGATTATGATTGTGCAATTATTGCCACAGGAAGTTTATTTTTAGTTTGTTTGACTTTTAATTACTATCCTGAAATCTCGGGACAAATCCTGAGATATGGTAACTCTAGTCCCGACTCGCCACAAGGATATTTTAAAAGCCGACGAAGGTTTTTCGCTGCCAGCCCGCATAGCATGACCACCGAAACACGATATGATAGAGCTATTTAACGCGTTGAACTTACGAAAATCATTGGATTTATGACAGTTCAAAGCGATAAATGGCTATATCTTTTATGTCAAAGCCATATTGGCTAAATTATATAGCCGTTTATCGCTTTGAACTGTAAAAAAATCCAATGATTTTTGTAAGTTCAACGCGATAAATGTTATATCATATCGTGTTTGGGTTGTCATGCTAGCCGGGCAGGCCAGCATTTCAGGCCTCTTCTTTCTTCTATATCTAAATAATATGCCGTAATATATCGTTCTTGACTGACCTCATACGTTAGTGTCAGCAGAGCAGAATACAATTGTCACCAGCCCCATCTCTCCCGTGGGTGTCGTGTCGTACAAGGCGACTAAGCGTAAAGACAGCGATGAGTAATGGGCAGCAGCATTCCTCTTATACCACCTAGCAATATACCTACTGCTATTTACGTGCCCGATACATGGCACCTAAATTAGCTGGCGAAAAGTGGCTGTTTAAAACGCCCCTGCCTACCCCTTCGGGGAATACCTATAGGCGCGATTTATGTAGGTATGTTCTCTTATAATTGACACAACGGCAGCCATAGATAAATATAAGAGAAGTTGTAATAAATATTTTGTATTCTATTCGTTCGAATAGATATTGACCACTAGTGATATGAATACCAGAACTTCGATTGAGATGTGGACTCGTAGGTATGTGACATTAAAAAGAAATTAATAATAACACAGACTGACGTAATGACGGCAGCCTTAAATAGGGATGGCTTCGTTAAGAACAAAGGTCTCGCAAACAAAGCCAATTAAGGGTCGCTGCACACTGCACGCGACTCATTAGGGAGCGCGTGCGACGCGGCGTGAAGTCACGCGTGTGCACCCGCCGTAAAATGCGTGTAAATGTCGCGTAATTGCGAAAAAATATTGAGAATATGTTTTTGGGACACACTCGTCGGGATAAATATAAAAATTGATGTGGCGTTGAAATAGTAGATTACACTATAGCAATAAAACGAAGAATGTCTCAGATCTCAAGTATTTGACGTCCGAGCTGAAGGCCAGTAGGCCTATTCCCTAACTTTTTTGACAGTTAAAAGTGATGATCACCGAACTATTTACGTATCCATTACCATTCGATTTTAATTTTAACATTAAAATCGAATAGTTTATAAAGCAAACCCAAGCTTAACCGAACGCACGGTATTTGTAAAAATATCTGCTTTGGAATGTTTGAAATTTATTTCTACATTGCGAGGGTACCCGTTGGCTTACAACGTGAAGTGTAAAGGTTAGAAGAATTTTGGCAAGTTAATTAGTGTCTTGGGTGGCCGAGCGGTCAGGCACCTGCCCGGATAGCAGCGGACGCGGGTTCGATTCCCGCCTCAAGATCATAATTTTTCGAAATTCTTTTTTCTAACTCCAAAATCTTTATCCATTACTACTTTACTATAATGCTATTGTGACACTTGTCCTGTGATAACAGCAATGTATATTAGTAAATAGTTCGGTGATAATTACTTTTAACTGTCAAAAAAAGTTAGCGAATAAGGCCTACAGGGCATTCAAAATGTGATCTGAGGCTTCTTTTTTATCGCCCGAGGTAATATCATAGTTTTATGTCACTACCTGACCAGGAAGTGACATTTTCTGTACGCGTAACGGGCGGAAGAGACCACTTTATGGTCAGCCCGACTAGCATGACCACCGAAACATGGTTATGATATAGCCATTTATCGCGTAGAACAGTCAAAATCATAGGATTTTAATACTTAATTAAGCCTGAAGTGAATAAGCCTTTATGGAGATATAGCTAATATCGATTTGAACTGTCAAAAATCCAAAGAATTTTGTAAGTTCAACGCGATAAATGGCTGTATCATATCGTGTTTCGGTGGTCATGCTAGCCGGGCTGGTGTGACATAAACGTATCATCATCATCATCACCATTACCAGCCCTTTAATGTCCCCACTACTGGAGCACAGGCCTTCCCTATGGATGGAAGACATTAGGCAGATTGAGCCATAACCCACCACGCTGCGGGTTGGTGGGTATTTACGACTGCAGATGCAGCCGGGACCAACGGCTTGACGTGCCCTCCGAAGCACGGAGGAACTCGAGATAATAAATTCAATGACCGGCCTTAGCGATCTTTGCTTAGTTTACGCAATCGCAGGCCGAGTGCGCTATGGCACTATACCTACTTACAATTCGGAATAATATAACAACGACCTAATTCGAAATTTTGCCAAAATGAGTTAGCGTAAAATAAAAAATGAAGCTCTACAAGAATAAAAACTTGCTTTTTCCTAACGGAAAAGGTGTGCTCCCTGTGCGCGCGAAGTAACTCAATCAAAGATAGTTTTTCGTCGATTCCCCAAAATTTTGCGATTTTGGATTCGGTCGTTGTTATATTGAGTGCGAATTATAATTTTTAATCTTAACAATTTGGGAACGTATGTATAACGTATGAACGTGAGAGTATGTCCTCACCATCAATGTTTTGTGTTCTTCGGATTCAAACCCAATAGATAAGACTTGTAATTAGATGATAGAAAACTTTATTAGTACAGTAGAAATAAAAATAATACAATATAAACAGTCCGCGGTGGCTGTTGTAATCAGTCTCATTTGAACACCCCACTACTCTCCCGTCCTTCGTCCTGTTATAATGGAATTCTCGAAAGTCTTTTTAAAAAACAAAATATTTATTTGCCGAAGATAACTATTTCTAGACAATTGAATTTTCTTAGATTTAACTTGGATTTGGTGCCGTGTGGTGACGGCAGAGTAGAATACAATTGTCACCGCCCCAAATCTCTCCCGTGGGTGTCGTACAAGGCTACTAAGGATAAATCTGTGATGAGGAATGGGCAGCAGCGTTCCTCTTATACCACCTAGCAATGTACTGCGACACTTTTGCGCCTGATATATGGCAATAGGCTCGCCACCTATTACATGGGACCTAACATAATTGGCGAAATGTGGGTGCTAGTTCACCTCTGCCTACCCCTTCGGGGTTATAGGCGTGATTTATGTATGTATGTATGTAACTTGGATTTATTTAATCGCGGAAGCAAGGGCACGGAACGGCGGACTGGGGTAGACTGGCTCGACAGAGGCAGTCTGGAAGCCTTCTATGCTTATCTTATGCTGCATCAGCATAAAAGAGTATTGTCAGCATTAATGTTAGCAATTCCCAGATATAACAGTCCGTCGTCGCGCGCCATATCATGCCTCATGCGGCATTTGACGTAGGACTTATATTGCTGTGTAAGCCATATAAATATATTATAAAGTGTTTAGAACGCATGCGATTTTGTGATTCCATTTTTGTGGTCATCAATTTTTTTAATATAATGCAACGATATTGGCGACAAATGGATTTTTTATTATTATTTATTACTTAAGTACCTAACACACAGTCATGACAGCTTACGATTCGAACAAAGAGCAATTGTAATACAGAGGTTGTGTCTTTGTCGTGTGGTGACGGCAGAGTAGAATACAATTGTCACCACCCCCATCTCTGCCGTGGGTGTCGTACAAGGCGACTAAGGATAAATCACTCATTTATGAGGAATGGGCAGCAGCGTTCCTCTTATACCACCTCACAATATTTTGCGATTGATGTGCCCGATAGATGGCAAAAGGCTCGCCACATTGGACCTAGCTAAATTGGCGATAAGTGGGTGTTAATTCAACTCTGCCTACCCCTTAGGGGATATAGGCGTGATTTATGTATGTAGGTTGTGTCTTGACTTAATTTAGCAGCCGTACTATGAGACGTCAATTAACATTCATGAGTTCTTAATAAATAAAATGTCAAATCCACGTCAAATCAAAATTATTAATAGTCCCTATATTCTTGCCGGATTGATTGACCTTTTTTGTATTATGTACCTACCCATTAAAGTTAATTGGCGTCTCTGAGTGCGGCAGTTAACCATTGATTCTCAAAGTGGTCAGGGGTCCACGGGAGACTCGACGGGGGTTTACGTTGGCGTGATAATAAAATAGGGATTTACGATTCATAAGTGAGGAAAGTTTTACCGGTTTCGATAGTGAAAATCTACGTACGATTATGGCTCGAATTTTTTCTAAATTTACAATAAATTGAAGAAATTTGACAGTGTTGTTAGATAGTCTGTAGTACGGTAGGTACCTACCTACTCAGTAAAAATTATAAAATCATTATTATCATAAAATTACTAGGTAATTATGTTATATTCATTCTAGGCGACCTGATCCTATATTCTTTGACCTAATGCCATGTTACAGTGAGCGCCAGATTAGTCTGCGCGTGGTCAAAATTGGAACTAAAATTTCGTCTGCAATCCCACCGCGCGCAAACTTATCTAGCGCTCACTTTAGTGATTGAGCCGTGTGGTGACGGCAGAGTAGAATACAATTGTCACCATCCCAAATCTCTCCCGTGGGTGTCGTACAAGGCGACTAAGGATAAATCAGTGATGAGGTATGGGCAGCAGCGTTCCTCTTATACTACCGTCCTGACAATGTACTGCGACTTTTGTGCCCGATAAATGGCAATAGGCTCGCCACCTATTACATGGGACTTAACATAATTGGCGAAACGCGGGTGAGAATTCACCTCTGCCTACCCCTTCGGGGATATGGGCGTGATTTATGTATGTATGTACTTTAGTGATTGAGACTAGGAGATAAGCGACATCTACCAGTTTCCAACAGGTTTTAGAGAAACAAAAATTAAGTAGAAAGCATCAAAGAAAGTGATGCTTTCAACGCTTCAGTAGTTTATGCTGTCCTCTAGAGATGGCGCTTTGGTGTTGTGTTAGAATTTATACCCTACTCAACGCTAGATGGCACTAGTGATGCCTGACAAAAATACTGAATTTACGGCGACCGCATTTCATGGTGGAAACAAAAAAATAAACAATGTGCTAATAAGCACATTGGATCATTAGTCTTGATGCGGGAAACGAACCCGCATGCCTTATGCCACACGGACTCTTTTTCTAACCCCAAAATCTTTGTACTAATTTTTCTAACATTTATATAATGTTAAAATTAAAATCGAATAGTAATTTTTTGTTTCAATATAATCCGAACAAAGCCCTTGTTTCATAAAAAAAAAACAGATATTCAACAACCCCAGAAGAAAACTTGGGAACACAGTAATAACTGTAGTTAGATGATGTTTATTCGTTAATTTCCATAGAAATAACAGTACCACTACCAAACATTATGGGAAAAAAATATCAAACATGGTATTTACAAAATTACTCCTTTATTCTTAAAAAAGTACTCAACTGTCCTTAAAGATATTTCTTAGCATTAAATTATATGATGGCCTAATGCTAAAACCTGTTCCTGTAATACATTTCCTTTAAGTGAAAAATAACATGCTAACACTTTACATGTTATTTTTCACTAAAACGTAAAAATTTTAGCATCTGGTCACAGGTGGACATTGACAGACAGAACAGACCTCAAAGTTGTAACTGTACTAGGAAAAGCATTCTGTAGTGCCACCACTGATCTTTTTTTTATCTTTTACTGTCATATTGTGACATTAGAAAATTCATTCAAGAAAGTCTCCTCTAGGTCCAGTCCACTTCTAGGCAATATATGAAATATTTAAGTGACATAGCACAATCTTTTTCTTCTTTTTGGTTAATGGCATCTATTTAGTATATTCCACCAGTCTCAAGTTGTTTGCTTAGTTCAGTGTTGTTACTTTGACTCTGTTTTAGCCACTCAGTATCAGTGAAAGTACAAGAGGATAATGTGGTAGAATATTACAATACTGTTGTGTTTGCCGTCAATGTTTTAACCCACTTTCAAGGCTGTTTAATTTAACCGTAACTATATTATTCACAGAAAATTGAACACTAAATTGTCACTTAGAAAGCCAGTTTCTTCATCAACAAGTACATGTGCTGATCAACTTCAAATCCGTGTAAATTGTTGGCGTCTCCTTGTAACCTCATCAGCAGGCCACCAAATGAGACATACGCAGCTAACCTCGATGCTGGCTCCATAGCTGCTTCGTCGCCTTCTATCCTGCAATTTTTATATATGTTTAAGTTATTAAATCTAGATGTTATCTTAATAAAGCATTTCAGGTCTAAAACGGTTATTATAAATGTTAGAAAATAAGTCTGGTTCAAATTATTGTCCTGGTTAAACCATCTTCAGTACCTATTTATTTTTCCATTAGTATACAGGGCGTCCCACGGCCATGCCACACGGAGGGAAAGTATAGTAAATATTGAACGTAGGATATTTTACTAAAAGAAGACATCGTTTTATTTCTAATAAATTAAAAAATCTGTGAATGCAGTTCCACTTATTATTAAAAATAAAACGATGTCTTCTTTTAGTAAAATATCCTACGTTTAATATTTAATATACTTTCCCTCCGTGTGGCATGGCCGTGGGACGCCCTGTATGTTAGCCTTTGTATGTATGTAAACACTTTAATCTTCTTACTTAAGATTCGAATATTATTTGAAAATTATAAATAAATGTTTAAAGAAATATTACAAAGAACTTAAGAGTCAGTTCCCGCGTCGGTACAAATATTTTTTCTAAATTTCTTTTTTCAAATACAACTAACCTGTAAACCTTCCCAGACATGACATACTCAAAGCTGTCAGCGCGATTTCCTTCCGTCTCCAAAGGGTTCCACTCGCCTCCGTCAGGGTAACCGTTCTCCCGGAGTGTGGTGGCCAGTACTAACCGGAATTTGTCACCAAGTTCCATGGGGTATATCCAAGAGTTGATATCTAAAATGAGGTCCATTTTAAACGATTCAGATTCGCAGTGTAACCGACTGACTCGGTCAAACTTTTTCCCTTCCGGGTCCATGTCTTTCACATTAAATATGTCCTCGAAAAGTACTCCCGCCATGGTGTAGTAATTCGGTTAAAATTATCAAAAAAAAGAAAGCTGGAACGAAAACATGCACGCTGCTCTGCTGAGCCGACTTCAATTCAAAGTTCAATCAAAACCGAATGTGACAGTGACACTGACAGACAAACAAACATAACATGACACAGACCACATACTACAGCGGCGGATTTTACGTTTAATCTATCGTTTCTATCTTTTGTAACGTTGTATCGTGTTTCATTATTGAGACCTAATCCAATTTGGTATTTAGATACTGCTACCCGAAAGCAGACTATTTTCATAGGTTTCACCCTTAATTTTAAATTTATTTTTAGTTTAAAGGTTTATGTTTTTTTATTCTTCTTTTATTTCAAATGTATATTTTATAGATTACAAATTAGATTAACATTATATCTTTCTATTCTTCTTTTTTTTTAAAATAAATTTTATAAATCGTGTACAAAATAATCATTCAAAATTGAATTGAAACGCTGAGCGTTTTGTTCCTGTATCCACAACGAAACAAAACTTAAGTACCAATTGAGGAGCGAAACGAAACGTGAAAATAGCAACATCAATCAAAAAATAACCTCACTCAACCTCAATCTCAAACAACGCGCATCTTGTCACACGTGCTAGTTCATTGTTTGGTAATTCGTGTGGCACTTTACATACAGTGCCCCAAATTAGGACACAAAATAGGTCAGAGCACTACGCAGCACGAAGCTTGCATTATTTGTGTGAACAAACTGTGAAACAAAAGCGGAATGACCGAAGTAATGCAACCCGGCGGAGAGGTGTTCTCGGAGAAGAAAAAGAAGAAAAACAGGGACACAGTCTCCCTTGGCACGTTTCAAAAGCTCGGGGACTTCAAAATAGAACCGTCCGAAAGCGTCACCAAGCTAGACACGGCGTATTGGCCGTTGTTACTGAAAAACTTCGACCGATTAAATGTGCGCACTAACCATTACACCCCGCTCCCGTTCGGCCATTCGCCCTTAAAACGGCCTATCACTGAATATATCAAGTCTGGCTTCATCAACGTCGACAAACCCAGCAACCCGAGCTCCCACGAAGTCGTATCGTGGATAAAGAGGATCCTCAAGGTGGAAAAGACTGGGCACTCGGGAACCTTAGACCCTAAGGTGACTGGCTGCCTCATAGTGTGTATCGACAGAGCTACCAGGTTGGTCAAGTCCCAACAGAACGCTGGTAAAGAGTATGTAGCTGTATTCAGCTTACATTCAGCTGTGGAGAGCATTAAGAAAGTCACCCAGGGCCTGGAGAAACTAAGGGGAGCCCTTTTCCAAAGGCCACCATTGATATCAGCTGTGAAACGTCAACTGCGTGTTCGATCCGTGTATGACAGTAAACTACTGGACTATGACCAGGAACGGAACATCGGAGTGTTTTGGGTGAGCTGTGAAGCCGGCTCATACATCCGTACCATGTGTGTGCATTTAGGGTTGATGCTTGGAGTTGGAGGGCAGATGATCGAGCTGCGTAGAGTGCGGTCTGGTATCCAGGGTGAGAAAGAAGGCATGGTAACAATGCATGACATATTGGATGCCCAGTGGGCGTACGAGAATCACAAAGATGAGACGTACATTCGTAGAGTTATTAAGCCTTTAGAAGGATTGTTGATTGGACACAAGAGGATATTCATCAAAGACAGTGCGGTGAATGCTGTTTGCTATGGTGCAAAAGTCTTGTTGCCCGGCATTTTGAGGTACGAAGATGGTATCGAGATAGATCAGGAGATAGTCATAGTTACAACGAAAGGCGAAGCTGTTGCGTTAGCGGTGGCTCTTATGACGACGTCTACGATGGCATCGTGCGATCATGGGGTTGCAGCAAAACTGAAGAGGGTTATAATGGAACGAGATACATACCCAAGGAAATGGGGATTGGGTCCAAAAGCATCAGTGAAAAAGACGTTGATATCTCAAGGGAAGCTTGATAAGTTTGGTAAACCAAATGAGAACACTCCATCCGAATGGTTAAACAGTTACGTGGACTACCAACCAAAAAAACATACGGAAAATGGAAGTGCTGACACTGAAGACGCGAGCAGGAAGAGGACCGCCAGCACAGCAAATGCAGACGACCCAAACAACTCCACGGAGCTGAAAGCGGAGAAGAAAAAGAAGAAGAAGAAGCGTGACTTAGACGAAACTGCTGAAGCTGATACTACAATGGAAGCTGCTGAAGTAACAGAGGATGGTGAATCAGTACGCAAAGAGAAGAAGAAGAAAAAGAAGAAGGACAAAGACCAAGAAAGAGAAGAGGAATAAGTATAGTGAAGAGATTAGTGTAAGGTTTATTATAGTGAACAACATACAATTTAGATACCTGTTTTTATTGTTAGTACGTAACTTTGAAGACACCAAGTTGTTAACGCTAATCAAAACTAATTTGTTTATCTTAACACATTGACAGACAGTATTGCCTCTGGTCAATCGTACTGTGACATGACAAAATTTCATACATTGCCTAGACGCAGACTAGGCCTAGAGGAGATGATTTTTTGAACGTCACAATATGACAGTAATAAAGAAGAGCATTCTCTGGTGACATTACAAAATGCTCTTTAGAAGTTAGTATACAAAATGGAATGCCATGAGGTGTACTGATTGTATACAAGTCAAACTGATGTTGCCACGTATACTGTTGTATTGCTTTAAACAGTAACAAAGTTGAGAGGAGTTCTGTCCGTCAATGTGTTAAGTACATTTGTTTCTCTTTACAAACTTATACTGCAAATTGCATAAATGCCATCAAAAGTTAAGTTTGTGCGAGACTGGTATTCCACTTACTATAGGTAGTTATTATAAAATATTATTACTACATTATGATGTCAATGACTGTCTAATCCAGTGAGTTAATTTATGTAATAATGGAGATTTTTTCTGATTGATTAATGATGCTGTACAAAATCTAACCGTTAACTGAAATGCTACTCAAATTTAGAGCACTGCTTCTAAAGTAAGTGTAAAATACCAAACAGAATTTGAATGGATAAATGTTAATTTTAACAATACTTGTATTTTAAGCCACACTGAAACTTTGAGGAGCTTTTCAGAACCCAGGGGTGTACAATATTTTGACAATTCTCACATTGAAATAAAACAGCTTTTACAGATTGGACATATTTTATGTTTTTTATTTTATTTGATCGCATATATTTTGTGTTTGGCATTATTATTACTTTATGGGATCTGTAAAGTGATGGAAATGTCTGGTTAAATAATAATGGTGGCAAACACCAATAATATATGTGGTTGATCCGTAAAAGTTGTTTCATTTCAAATGTGTGGAGCTTGGTTTGTCAAAATTTTGTACTGTGGTGGCAAAATTAAAACAGCTTTATAATCTTAAGAGCAGTTGTTTTATGTATGTACTAATAAGTTCAGTGTCTTGCTATTTAAATTTTCAAATTTTATTATAGTGTCAATGAGTTTTTAACGTTATATTTGAGAACGCTATTGTATGTTGGTGAAATTACTTCTCAAATAAAGCTATTTTTGTATTGACTCTTAGCAATAAATTAAATGTTCCATAGCTGTGCTAGATGATGATGATGATGGTGAAGATGATGTAAATAACTAAGGGATTTGTCTCTATTGTTTGATATAAGAGATCTATAATTATGTTTCTACTCTGTGACATAATATAGGATTTTAAGAAATTAAAAGAAAATTGAAAGTGTGCTATTGTATTCATTGTGCATCAAATTAAGGAACACCAACAACCCTACACATACATAAATCGCGCCTATACCCCACTTAGGGGTAGGCAGGCACTAGGCAGAGGTGAAATAAGCACCCATTTTTTGCGAATTGAGTTAGCTTCTATGTAATAATAGGTAGCAAAACTGTTGCCATCTATCGGGCACACAAGTCGCCGTATATTGCTAGGTGGTAAAGGAGAAATGCTGCTCATCGAGTGATGCATCACTCATCGCTGCCTTCACCCTTAGCCGCCTTGTTTACGACAACCCCGGGAGAGATTTTCGATAAAATGCTTAAATATTTTTTCACTTCTCATGCTCTGAAAGTGCTTATTTGTGCAGGATATAGGCTGCACAAAATCGAATTTTGTGCTCTAGAGCATTAACGTATCTACTCATAAATGTGTCTATATTAAGGCAAAGAAAATGAGCTATGCAGCCAAACACAATAAGAAATTCAGAGATAGAATTTGTTATTTTATTATTTACTTAAATTTATTTCTGTGTTTTTAAGGCATAAAAGATATTAAAATTTTAATTCAAGCAGGTAGCTTGAATTAAAATTTTAATATTAAAGGTAGGTTAATAAATTAATTTAAGAAAATTATTATTTCTAAATTAATTTAATACTTGGCTGTATAGGTCTGTTGCCCAAGCCTAGTATCAAAGGGAAGAACAATTTTGAGTGCTTGGCGGGCTTTCAATGGCGTCAGTCAAATTTTTATTTCAATCATTCAAAAATTGTTTCAGAGTGGACTTTGTGTAGTAAAAGTGGTGTTATTTTGATGCATAAGGATCCGTGTTGATGTTCAATTATGAAGAATCATTGAAATAAAAGTGTTGTGCCGTGTTTGACGTTGAGAATTTTATAGTGGTTTTCACCACCTCATCGGTCACCGTCATGAACTTACCATTTGACTCGCGCCAAGCACTCCTTAGATGCGTTAAAATGTGTTTCACCCAATGCATTAAGATCATTGATTCATTTCATACATTATTTTCATTCATTCATTTATCATTTATTCAAAATTAAGAAAAGTAAACGAAAGTATACAGAGTTCCTAAAGGACTTGTATCCAGGAACGTTAAGGCCTTTAAAAAAAAAGAAGAACAATTTCCTTCAGTATTCAAAACTGTACTAATTTTAGTTTGAATTTTAAGAAATGGTATGATAAACTACTATTTTATTTCCTCGCAAACGAAGTGAAAAGCAGAGTTTCTAACTCGTCCACAAAACCATTTTTATCCTCGACATTACTATCAGCCCTCGCCTTCGGCTCGGGCTGCTAAAAGTCTCGGACAAAAATGATTCGTTTTGTGCACTTGATGGAAAATCTACTATTATGTCGCACCTGACTAGAAAGTGGCATTTTCCGCCTGTTGTTCTTACCTCGGGCGGTAAAATAACGGCCTCTTTGTTTTACCGCTCTTGGTAATAAATATACTACTTTATAATAAATTAATGGTTTGAGAACCACTGACTTGATTGAAACTGCCAAAATTTTACTAGGAAAAAATAAAATAATGACTCCTTTTTATATACAAGAGATTTTATTATTCCGAATAGTAAGTATTTGAAAACAAAAAATAAAACTTTCTATATAACATTAAAACATTCTTTACAAAGATTCTCTAACATGCACTTGAATATTTACATTATGAACAGATTCCTCTAAAAATATAAAGGAGGTTCGTATAATTAAAATTTACTACAATATAGCAGTGTAGCTCATGTAGCAGTGTCTTAGCTCACCCACTGCCCCATCGCAATTTGAAATTTATTTTTGAAGTTAGATTAAACGCCCATCACACATATCAGTGAAGTGGGTATAGTTCCGACACAGTACGAAATATTCTATCTATAATGACGACACACTGCCCTCAGTGTCAGTGACCATACAGTGCCGACACAGTGCAATCGGTGTCAGAGATGACACAGTGCAGTCAGTGTCAGGGGCGACACAATGCAATCAGTGTCAGTGACGACACAGTGCTCTCAGTGTCAGTGACGACACAGTGCAATCAGTGTCAGAGACGACACAGTGCAGTCAGTGACGACACAGTGCAATCAGTGTCAGTGACGACACAGTGCAATCATTGTCAGTGACGACATAATGCAATCAGTGTCAGTGACGACACAGTGCAGTCAGTGTCGACACAGTACAGTCAGTGACGACACAATGGTCTCAGTGTCAGTGACGACACAGTGCCTTCTGGGCCTAATCGATGCAGTATACATCACCTACGTAACTTTTATTGACAGAGTGTAAGTTATAGTTTGTCTTTGTGGTTGACGAGTCCTTAGGTACTTTTTGGTAAATGTGTTATGTAGCGAGGATGCCGTGTCTTCTCTTTTTTGCTTTAACCTATAAGGACTTCACTGATATGTGTGAATCTTATGCCTAAAAATATGCCTTAATAGCCGCTATCACCTGTAGGTACAGAGTCTGTATTACAGACAAGACCACGTCAGACTACTAACTACATTATAGTACTTAAAGTTTTCTCATTCGACTTAATTATTAATCATTAATTATTATGTGAAAAGAACGTCTTGGGTGATTTTCTTCTTTTTTTGCATGGAATTAACTAAACCACAGTGATAAATTATAATTGGGTAATTATCAACTAACCGCAACAATGTAAAATTCCCATACATAGATACATAAATTACGCCTATATCCCCGTAGGGGTAGGCAGAGGTGAACTAGCACCCACGTTTCGCCAATAATTTTAGGTCCCATGTAATAGGTGGCGAGCCTAATGCCATTTATCGGGCACAAAAGTCGCAGTCTGTTTATCATTAGTCGCCTTGTACGACACCCACGGGAGAGATTTAGGGTGGTGACAATTGTATTCTACTCTGCCGTCACCACACGGCTTTAAAATTCCCGACATAAGACAAGACAAATTCAAACACATTTTGTTTGTTCGTGAAGACTTTGATTACAAATCGGCCATTTGAGAATGAAACTGACTGTACACAACACAAACTAGTATAGTAGGTAACCTACTTACAAAATTTCGTAGATATTTATTAATAGTTGAGTTATTATTAACCTTAAGTTACTAACTTACTATGTAATACACATTTAAATATTGTCAAAGAGGAACTCTCGATTTAACACTAACTTATTCGACAGTCCAATCTAAATTAACTGCACTGTTATTTTATCGGCGAGCAAGAGGACTTGACGCAGAACGTCACTTCGCAAAAAGTCATTCGCATACTTTTGCAGAACGTCATTTTCTCACAATGTCACTTTCGTAAAATGACATTTTCGCTGGTCGTCACTTTTGCTTATACCTACGACATTTTCGCAAGATCTCTTTACAAAGATGGATGGCCTCTTTACAAATCTGATCAATTTGCCTTTCCACAATTCATTAAAATAAATAATAAGTAGGTAACTCTGATTAACACCTAAGTAAGTAAGTATTTAACAAACAATAATACCTACATAGATAAATGTAACAGACATAACGCACTACCCATGCCATTTATCGCCCGAGGTAAGATCATAGTTTTATGTCACCCCTGACCAAGAAGTGGGATTTTCCGTACGCGCAGCGGGCGGAAAAGTCCACTTTATGGTCAGGTGTGCCATAAAATTAATTATTTTAAAATAACACCATGGCATTTATATGACTATGTTAGCATGGGCAGTATTCAGGATGTGCGTTATTTTAGTTGTAGACATGTTTTTTTCTAACATTTACATAATGTTGAAATTAAAATCGAATAGTTTATGTAGACATGTTGTTTAACAATGATGACGATAAACGTACCTACTTAGATAGTTTACATACTATATTATATGATTTGACGTTGTAAATCTATGATACAATTCCGAAGTAAGTTACACTATACACAAAACTTAACCTAGGTATATAATTACAACTTATTTATCATTTAGTAGACTTACTATTTTTCAATAATCCATAAATATTGTTTAATATCGAGGAATAGATTAGGTTGTGAAGTACATATACATTTATAATTTTATTTCTTTGTTGAACAAAAAGATCGTCATAAAATCACAATAAAACATTAGTACTTAGTCATTCGGTTCTATCTATTGGAGTATGTCCACCACTGATAAGGTAAATAAAATATTCCTAATACCCATCTCATCATCATCATCATCATCATCACCAGCCCTTTATTGTCCCCACTGCTGGGGCACAGACCTTCCCTATAGATGGAAGAATCTAGGGAGCATGGGCCATAACCCACCACACTGGCCCAGTGCGGATTGTTGGGTATTTATTATTAACGACTGATACAGCCGAGACCAACGGCTTAACGTGCCTTACGAAGCACGGAAGAGCTCAAGATTATATTTTTGGTCATCCATCCAATGACCGGCCTTAGCAAACGTAGCTTAGTTTACGTCATCGCAGGCTGAGTGCGCTACGCCACTGAGCTCCTCCTAATTAACCGCTTTAAATCGGTACACACAGACATAAATCCCTCCTATATCCCCGAAGGGTTAGGCAGAGGTGAACTAGCACCCACGTTTCGCCAATTATGTCAGGTCCCATGTAATAGGTGGCGAGCATGTTGCCATTTATCGGGTACAATGTCGCAGTACATTGCTAGGTGGTATAAAAGGAACGCTGCTGCCCATTCCTCATTACTGATTTATCCTTAGTCGCCTTGTACGATACCCACGGGAGATATTTGGGGTGGTGACAATTGTATTCTACTCTGCCGTCACCACACAGCTATTAAATCGGTACACATTCAAAATAATAATTAATATAATTAGTAAGTACACTCAACTAGGCCCAGTCACTCCAAGTCAACCCAAAGAGGGTTGGTGTCAGGCAGGCGGCCTGCTGTTAAACCTAACCTAAGCCAAAACCTTGAACAACATGGATTGGCATGTTGTCATCCCAATCACTCTCTTCGTTTCATCGGCTTCTCGACATGGTATTTCCGTCTCTTTTCTATACATTCATTCATTCATCACTAGCACCTTTACGGTGTGATGGATGATATGAATCAAAAGGGAGTGGGTGGCTTGATGACGTCTGACCGATATGAATGGAAGAGGAAACATCCTACGCCGACCCCAGATAGACTGGGAACAGGGCAGGGAGAAGAAGATGTAGGCCCAGTCACCATAAAAGTAAATTGAAAGTCTTTTGAAAGACTTTCACCCATCGAAATACCCGTGTAAAAATAAGTACTGCAAAAATTCTACAGAAGATACCCTAATCGCCTCACATTATTATTCAGTAACCAGAATTAAATTATTATTTCTAAACCACTGACTTAATGTTATTAATGCATCAACATAAGCTGTAATATTTATCACACATAAGTACATACATGATAGATTATTTTGATCTACCAAAAGATTTAACCCTAAATTTTTTACAGAAAAACTTGAATTTAAATAATTCTACTACACATCTTCAACATTGATAGTTCAACGACCAATTGTGAGATTCACCAGCAATATCTTACAATATACAGTTTAAGTTCACAACCGTCCTGCATTCGACAATTCACATTAAGGTTTATCCAATGTTAGGACAGTTCATGGCAAAAACTATCCAATATTAGGACAATTCATAGGGATACTGTTTTACGTTAGACAGTCGCATTGTAATCCGTCCAATATAAGGACAATTAACAACGAGACTGTCCCTTGTTAGGACAGTTCATAGCAAAAACTGACCTAGGACAATTTACAGTGAGACTGTCCTGTGTTAAGACAAGTGTATCGTCAAAATTGTCCAATATTTGGACAATTCATAGCGAGATTGTTTTATGTTAGGACAGACGCATTGAAAATTGTCCCATATCAGAACAATTCACAGTCAGATTGTGCCGTGTTATGACAGAGCATAGTTAAAACTGTCTTATATTAGGACAGTTCATGGTCAGAAATCGTTCAATAGTGTCCTACAACGTCACTTTAGAACACTGATAGTCAATCACTGGTAACACTATCGACTTATCTTTGCAGAATACTTTTTACCATCATAAACGTATATCACAACAACAGTAGGCTATCTTTACCCAAGCACTGTCCTACGCGACCCAAAAAGGCGTAGCAGCATCGTAAGTGTCGCGGGAATCCGGAGCTTTGAACGCTCTCAATAAGGCATGTTATCCCTCAAGTACGCCTGCTTCGTATACCCCCGTCGCAGGCATTTGCCCCACCACGAGCGTTGAGTGCACATCTTGACTGGTTTGAGGACGAAGCACTTGGTTTGGACGATGTTGAAGAACAGCTTCCCCACCATGTTGGAGACCGACGTGTCTGCTAGCTTCAGGCAGGCGCGGAATCTGGAAGGAGTTATGGAGAAAAGGTTACAATTGGACTCGTTTACTTATTCCACACCTGACCAAGCCGTGTGCAGAGCAGAATACGATTGAAAACATTTCAAAACAACAAGTTACGATAGTTAGGAAACCATTTCCATATCTACAGGGTGAAATCGAAATGAATCGACAAATTTTTATGGGGGGTTCTACTGGTATTATACATCATATTAGTGAGGTTTAAAAACGAATCTAAGTCTACAAAAAAAGTATCAATATTTTCATTTTCTTTTACTCGAAACTGGTAAATATACAGATTAAAAACATAAAACAAAAAGAAAAATTAAATACAAAATTTATTTTAGAAAAATATTAAATTAAATTCTTAATATTAAATAAATTGAAATAAATCGTTCGTACTAATAATTCGTACTAATCGTTCGTTCGCGCGGCTAGGTAGTACAACGCTGTGTGTACAATCACGCGCAAAGTGCGTCTAATGCAACTAATAAATCTAATAATTGTATTTTATTACGTAATGTTTCATTATAATTTTAATTGTTACTATAACGATCATTATAGCGGTTAAAATGTCCTGTAAAATTTTTTCGACCGATTTCAAATTCACCCTGTAGATCACTATACGTGTTTGTATAACATCAAAAACTTTTCAGGAGTAGACATCTAACATAATAAGCAACAATTATATTAGGTCCCATGTGGTTGCGTACCTACTTTTTTTTTCAAATCAAAAAATAATAACATCGTATTCGTATCTGTCAGTTGCGCAACCCAAGATGGCGGCGCATAACCGCCAACCAAATGGCCCAGCAAACATTCTTAATCTTTGTCCGTGGCCAAAAGCTCTTGTTCTAGCTGGCTGGTGCATTATCTCGTGTTTTATAGGGGAATATTTTAGAGGATGCAGCGGCAAGAGCACTCGAAGCGGCGGGCGTGCGTTTGACAGCCGATTGCTGTAATGGCCGCCTGCGTCATTTATCGCGGTGGCCATTTTGGATAGGTAGACGTGTATATTTTTAGGGATCCGTGCCCAAGGGGTAAAACGGGATTTTAGTAACGTGTTTCGGCAAGTTAACTAACGTCTTGGTTGGCCGAATGGTAATAGGCATCTGCCCGGAATGCAGAGGACGCGGGTTCGATTCCCGCATCAAGACTATAGTTTTTCGAACTTTTTCTAACCGCAAATTTCTTCTTTTCTCTATTACTGAGACTCCGATGTCCGTCCGTCCGTCTGTCACCAAGTTGTATCTCATGAACCGTGATAGTTAGACAGCTGAAATTTTCACAGATGATGTAAATTTCTGTTGCCGCTATTACAACAAACACTACTACAACAAACACACAAACAAACACTACTACTACTACTAATAAACAGAATGACATAAAAATTTAAGGGGGCTCCCATACAACAAACGTGATTTTTTGCTTGTTTTATAGATAAAGGTGAGGAGTGCGCGAGTTCGACTCGCACTTGGCCGGTTTTTATGATTGTTTTAAAAACTGAACATACACGTAAGCTTTAGCTAACAGAAGTTAGATTTTCTTATGGCGAGTTCTAATGAAACTTCTTCGACTTAGATAAGCAATATTTTGCTAAGTGCGGTCATTGGATGATGCTTGACAAAAAATTATTATCTCGAGTTCCTCCGTGCTTCGGAAGGCACGTTAAGCCGTTGGTCGCGGCTGCATCTGCAGCCGTAATACCCACCAATCAGCAATGGGACAGGGTGGTGGGTTATGGGCACTCTCCCTGTATTCTTTCATCCATAGATATGGATGGAAAAATATAGGCAGAAGAATTGAGTAATTTCTAACGGATTATCAAAAGTCGTAGAAAAGACTTCTAAATTCTTGTGTCTGAAGTTGGCTATCCAGTACTGCGAGGTTGCTGGCATGTACTTTATCTGGCTATATAGTATAGATATACAGTATACTAGCCAGATAGTTAGCAACATATTAAGTTTTTCGAAACACCCATTGCGAATTTGAAACTAACTAACGCTCAGAGACGTCAATTAACTACAATGAGTATTTAATGTCAAAAATTTTCATTCAAATCTAGACCACAGACCCGGCAAGAATAGCGACTAGAATTGAATCGTCATTTTTTGACGTTAAGTACTCAAGTTATTTGACGTCTCCGAGTGCGGCAGTTAATACCCCCGACATTGTTTCAAACTTAAGTTTGCTAATGCAGAAAATTACGATGACGCCTCAACATCAATCCCGACTTTGTAAGGGGCTGTAAATCAAAATTTACGCGGCCGCCCCCCGGCCATCTTGGGCCGTCACCGTCACTTGCATTGGCACTTCGCGCCATTTTAACGATATGGCGCCAATAAAACGGCGGATACGGGGTGCGGATGCAATAAGTCGGCCATTTTAAATATTGGAATGGAAATATTGCACGCCGACGAAAGATATTTGTTCCCTTATGCCAACGTGAGGTCAATAACGTAGAAAGGTTTTACGATTGATAAGATGGCGATGGATTCGTCTTTAATGGCGTCTCTAAGTTGAGGAGAATTTATTTTATTAAAACGCTTTTATGATTGCTTTCCTTTGGGATAATAAATTTTATTGAAGATAAAATAGTAGCTTAGGATTTTCCCATGAGGCATAATTTGATGGTTGGTGTGGTGACAAGGTACAGTCATCAGCACGCAGGCTAGCACATAATGACAAATTGTCTCAATCGATTTTGTGATTTACTACAAAAAAAAATAAGGTGGACAATAGATTCAATAAATTTGACAGTTTTGGGTAGTCTCTGTATAGTTTGGGCTATGCATACCCCACTGCTGGGGCACGGGCCTTCCCTATGGATGGGAGAATATAGGGAGATTAGGCCAAAACTCACCACGCTGGCCCAGTGCGGGTTGGTGGGTATAACGACTGTAGATGCAGCGGCTTAACGTGCCTACCGAAGCACGGAGGAACTCGAGATAATAAATTTTTGGTCACCCATCCAATGACCGGCCTAGCGAACATTGCTTTGTTTACGCAATCGCAGGCCAAGCGCGCTATGCCACTGCGCTAGCGAGCTCCTAGACCACGGAGGCGGTTAGGTTAATTTTTCGAACTTTTTGTGACCTATTTTTTATTTGTAATACTTTTTCTAACATTTTAAACTACAACTCTTTTATTTATTTATAACGTACACATTGCCACCCATCTGCAACCTGTCTGGCCACTAAACCAGCCTTCGAACGAATGAATCTCTTATTACAAAGATTTTTGTGGTTAGAAAAAGAATTTCGAAAAATTATGATCTTGAGGCGGAAATCTTTGTACTAATTTTTCTAACATTTATATAATGTTAAAATTAAAATCTAATAGAATCTCTTTATGATAAAACAAATGAATACCTACTTTTAAAACACGCAAGCCATAGATGAAAATAACGAACTACAATAATAGAGATGATGACACTGACAAAGAATCACTGATATAAAGATTTATAATAATAATTTAGGATAAGGAGATTCGTTAATAGTCACTTGTTATCAGATTTTACTTGTGATTAATATTTATTTTATAAAAATAAAAGTACAAAACTTAGCAATCCGCCATATTTGCTAAACGCCGCGTGACGTCATTATTTAGTTATCTCCATTTTGACATTTTATTTGCCATAATGTTTTCTTATATTTGCACGAGCACTACACATTTGAAATGAAACATAGGCGCGAAACAAAATCTGCAGTATGTGAACATGCCTTAGACGGACCCAACCATTATTTAAGATTTGATAAACCGCAAATTCTAGCAAAAGAGAAACGATATATACCTAGAATGATACGTGAAGCTATTGAAATCAAGAAACATCCAAACTTCAATAGAGATAATGGTTGGAACATACCACCTGCTTGGGACCCAATTATTAGAATAATTAAATCCCAACACCGTCCTCATACTGCCAAAAACAATGATACTGTAAGCTCTGTTTGTGTAAATCGGAACACCTAAAATATCAAATATTATGACGGTAGTTAATTATTACTTTATTGTGAGGACACCTGTCATCTTTAGTCCCCCCGTGACCACGGCCACTGTAAAGTGATCGAAACGTCGGGTTAAATAATTAATATGCCAAACACCAAATTATACGCGAGTCTTATCCGTAAAAGTGGTTTTATTTCAAATTTTATTTGCCAATCAAATTCACTAGTTTATTATAGAAACTGGCCTTTTACGCAATAGTGACGTCACACAGACGCCATTGCTATTTTGACGTTTTGGCGGAAATTTTAATAATAGCATTATTCAAAACATGTTTTTTCACAAACATTGTTTTTTTTTGTTAGTTACAAAAATATAATTTATTTTGGGTAAAGTAGACACGTAAGATAAACATGGTGTCGTTTTTCAAAATTAGTCATCATGCCTATTCTCCCGCGTCAAGTGACGATGCAATTACGTGTTTCTCAAATAATGCAAAGGATGCGAAGTTAAATTGACTCCCATTGAGAAATCATTAAATATATTTTCTATCTACAGGGCAAACAAATAGTCGTATTTCTCAAAGAATAGTATGCGAAGTTAAATTGACTCCCATTGAGGAGGATTCATTAAATATATTATTCACTGTCCACAGGGCAAATTGTGTGCAATTCACAATAAAATAACGCATATTTCAGCCTGCGGAAACACGAAAGCCAAAGGTCGTACTAGACATAAATCCGTTTGCCATCTCAAACTATTAATTGGCAACATTTCAAAAAAACAAGTTACGATAATAAATTAGGAAACCATTTGAAGCTTCGGTTATCTAGAACACCATCTATATATATTTTTTAATCCGAATTTATAACTTGCTAACTAAATGGCCCAAAAATGGAATGGTAGGATTACTAACAGTAAATGCCTTTGACATCCACCATTTTTTTTAAACACCTCAAAGATTTGATAGTTATGATGTAATTTTTTTTAATTTGTTTGAGGGCCTATGAATACGACCCACAAAAATCCCACAATTGCACTTACGTCGTTTTAGAATGAATAAATTTTGAAATATAAAACTATAGTGCATTTCGTCTTATAGTTCCTATGCCGTCATGGTGGTAGTATTGCAAGAAAATGATACCATGTCAACTTTATTGTCTCACCTTTAATTCAGGGAGATTTTTTTTCATTACCTACAAGTAGATGGTTATTGGGAATTCTGCCCCACCTCCGTTCTTCGGGCTCACGCCCTCACTCACTTCGGTTGTACAGAATTCCCAATAACCAAATGTATGCTATTGTTCCTTACGTCCTGTACCATAGTTTTTCCAGTCGAGCAGTTTCGGTGGTTAACCTTATCATGAGCTCTGAGGAAGGTGTGAAGGATGTTTAAATATAACAACATAATAATTTGAAGTCATTGTGTGTGTGCCTTTGATACACTGCAAATAAGCTAATAATTAATTATGAAGTTTATAAAACAAAAAGATACTTTAAAATTAGAATGCATTAGTCCAACATCATCTAATGAAGCTAAGCGTCATGGTAACTTATTACCTAACACTATTCGTTGTCTTGTTTGTGGTCCGTCAAATTGCGGAAAAACTAACTTGGTTATTAGTTTGTTGTTGCATAAAAACGGTCCTCGCTTCCGTAATTTGTATGTGTATTCAAAATCTTTGTACCAACCTAAGTATAGATTTCTAGAAGACGTTCTACAATTAGTACCTGGTACTTCATTTTACAAATACAACAACAACAGTGAGATTTTGAGTCCTCATGAAGCTTTGGTCGACTCAATTATTATTTTTGATGACGTTGCTTGTGAAAACCAAAACAACATTCGAGATTATTTTGCTATGGGACGTCACAAGAATATTGATTGTTTTTATATTAATCAGACATATTCTAAAATTCCAAAACAACTTGTGAGGGACAACTCTAACCTAATAATTTTATTTAAACAAGATGATATAAATTTAAAACACGTTTATGATGAACATGTAGGTCCTGACATGTCATGGCTCCAATTTCGTGAAATGTGTTCTACTGTTTGGACCAAACCTTACAGTTATCTTGTAATAAATAAGGACTGTGAACGAAACAAAGGATGCTACAGAATGAAATTTGATACCTTTATAGTGTTAGATTAACGTTCATAAGTGATTGTAACATTGTTTACTATCACTTTCATTTGTGATTTCGAAAGGAGTAGAATTCTAAACATGGAAAGAAATCTTAAAGAACAAATTGTAAAATCTGCGGAAGCAGTAAAAAGGAAGGTGAAAATGATAAAAGATGTAAAAAATGCTAACAACATGGCTCTGGAAACAATTTTTCAACCAATAGTTAACCCCCTTAATCAATTGGTAAATAAAAACGATGAAAAATTTGAAGAAGAAGAATTTGAGTATAAACCTGTACTAAAGAAAAATAAGGATAGTGAGAGTGAAGAGTCGTATTCTTCCAACGAAGACTCTGAAAGACCTCTTAGTGATGATGATAACTTGGATGGTGCTGGTACTAACCAATCTAACAAAACTCTTACGGTCTCGCCTTTTGTGGATCATAACGTGAGCGGAGAGTCGTTTAAGTCCTTTCAATCATCACCAAGCATAAAAGATCAGTCTATCTGGTCTGGATCATCTGAAATTGAGAAAAACATACCATACGGAGTTAAACTTGAGCGTGGAAAACTTTTTCTGGGTAAAACACGTGTCTTCGACCGAAATTGCACCTGGCGAATTGGAAATCGTATTGTTATGAAAACCCTCGGTTTAAAAGAATTATTATTTAAAAAAACACCGAATATGGATGTGATAACGGAAGAAGATTTACAAAATTATAAAATATTGTTGATTGACACGAATGCTCATAGGCGTAATTTTGACTCTACTAAAACCATAAACAGCAATAAAGGGTACAAATATACACACATTATCAAACCATTATTCAAGTACTCAAGAAGTATAAGTACAACAAGTACTGAGAATCTTTCACTGGGGAAAGGATTAGAACTCTTGAAGGAAGTAAAAAAAAATACTGACTTAATTTATTGGGATGACCCAAACGAGCTAGTAGATAGACTAAAATTATTATTTGCATCGCGAGACGCAGGTAATACTGGTTTAGATAATGAAATTATTGCAATAATTGAAGAACTATATGAAGCAGGCATCATTAACAAAAAATATAAACAAACTACATAAGAATAATTAAGCAGTATACTTACAGTAAGCAGCTGAGAAACATTGGCATTGCAATGAATATAGACAAATTTGGTCATCACGTTCATAAGCGTTTACGATTATCTGAATTATTTGATACCAACAACAGTTGTTTACTAAAATCAGAAACAGGAGACTACGATTTAAAATCAACAAGATTGAAAGGATTACTGCCTCCAGATAACGACGACGAAGCTGTGAATAAAGGATATCTGGATAGATCAATCCAGCACATGGAAAAAGAATTGAAAAAAGTTTCGAGTGATGTTAAACATTATCTAAATAATTTAGAAAAAATTGTTTTAGATCGTTTCAATACCGTTTTAGGAAAAAGTGTTTCAGATCGTTTGAATACCGATTATTATACAAAAACTGAAATAGATCAATTAATACAAGATAAAGCGAGCCAAAAATGAGTAAGCAAAATATTGTTGATGAACTGCATAGAGCTGTGCGAAAAAATTTCCCACGTCGATGTACAATTATAAAAACGATGGATGATTTATGGCAAGCTGACCTAATAGATTTTCAAAAGTTTTCAAAATTCAATAAAGGATATAAATACATATTAGTAGTTATTGATGCTTTGTCGAAATATGTATGGGTCCATCCTCTGAAATCTAAAGCCAAAGATGATGTTACGAATGCAATGGAATGTATATTAGATGATTCATGTAGAAAACCAAAAAATCTGCAAACGGATGGGGGGAAGGAGTTTTATAATGAAAAATTTAAGCAATTAACGACTAAGTATAAAATAAATCATTATTCTACATATTCTATAAAAAAAGCCTCTATTGTAGAACGAGTGATAAGAACATTAAAATGTCGACTTTATAAACTATTCAGCCTATGTGGTGAGTATCGATGGTTGGGGAAAAATTTGGAAACCTCTGTACAAAGTTATAACAACACAATTCATCGTATAACAAAATTTAAACCAAAAGAAGTAAATAAATTTAATGAGATGTTAGTTAGGTCTAACATTATTAGAACGCAAAAACAAAAGAAAATTAGGATATCTAAATTTAATGTTGGTGATCATGTTCGTATTAGTAAATATAAAGGAGATTTTTACAAAGGTTATACACCTAATTGGTCAACAGAAATATTTTCCGTGGTAAAAGTAAAACATACCAATCCACCAAGTTATGAAATAGAAGATAAGAATAAACAAATAATCTTAGGATCATTTTATGAGTATGAATTGCAGAAAACGAAATTTCCTGACCTTTACCTCATTGAGAAAATTATAAAAAGAAAGGGAAACAAACTTTTTGTGAAATGGTTAGGTCTTAAAGATAATGAAAATAGCTGGGTTGAAAAAAAAGCATTGGTGTTCTAATATAAATGAGATACTATTTATCCATAAAATCACTTTGCCTGTACCAATGAAGGAAGGAAGTGGTATCATTAACAGTTTAATAAATAAAATACCTTTTGAATTACACTTACCTGGGTATCAATATTGTGGACCTGGGACAAAGCTTAAAAAACGTTTACTGAAGGGTGATCGAGGAATAAACCAATTAGACAACGCATGTATGAATCACGATATTGCTTACAACGATAACGATTTAAACGTTCGACGTAAAGCTGACTTGGAACTTTTGAACATGGCTAAGAGAAGACTAAAATCTAAAGACGCTAAAAAAGGAGAAAAGATTGCTTCGTGGATTGTAAAAAATGCAATGAAAGCAAAACTCAGAGCTGGTGGTGGTGTACGCTCATTTATGTCAACTGTGAAAAAAATACAATCTAAAATAAAAAAACTAAAATCGAAAAACAATCATGTCGCAATTAAATGTGCATATGCAGCTGCTAAAAAATTATTTACTAATAAAAAAGGAGTTCGTTTGCCACGTTGTATACCCCTCCCAAAAAGTGGTGGAATATTACCTTTGATTCCAATCTTTGCTGGACTGTCAGCTTTGGGTTCATTAGCGGGTGGCGCAGCAGGAATAGCAAAAGCTGTAAACGATTATAAGGCCTCTCAAAAAAATCTTCAGGAATCTGAGCGACATAATAGAATGATGGAAGCGGTTGCTCTTGGAAAAGGCGTATATATCAAACCTTATAAAAAAGGAGCAGGTTTATACTTGAATCCTTCAAAAAACTAATACGTCGGCTGCCCAGAAGAGCGTTAACTAATTTGGATATATTAGAGCATGCAAGCACTATTCCATATTTCCGTGGTGTTTTTATGAGAGATACTTTACCATCAAAACTAAGAAAAATAGAGTGTGCGATAGTAAATTTGGACAGCTCTGAGAACTCTGGAACACATTGGGTAGCCTACGTTAAGAAATTTAATTACGCTGAATATTTTGATAGTTTCGGTAACTTAAAACCGCCATTAGAACTATTAAAATACTTAAAAGGGACTCCTATAACCTACAATTATATACAACATCAGAAATTTGGATCAGTAAACTGTGGACATCTTTGTTTGAAATTTTTAAAAACTTTCTGGAAACTGCATTTAAATGAAGAATTCAATTAAAATGTTTATCAGTACAAAAATGTCTTTCACTGTGTCGATAACTGGAAAAGAAGCCTCCTTAACAACATATTATTCACCAACCTTAGAATTAGATGGAGAATATGAATGTGGACTTTTATATTTTTCGACATTTAATTCCATTCCGAATATAGATAAGAGAAATAACAAGTTCTACTATGGTGACAATGAAGTCATTGAGATTCCTGAAGGATCATATGAACTTCAAGATATTTGTGATTACTTGAGAAATAATATAAAAAATGCCACATTGAAATTAACTTGTAATAATAATACTTTGAAGACAAATATGTTCTGTTCGAAAGATATTTTCTTTAACAAAAATGATTCAATAGGTAAAATTTTGGGTTTTGGTATAGAAACAGTAAAGGCTAATATAAGTAGCGAGTCCCAGTACCCTGTAAACATTTTATCAACAACCATCGTGCGCATAGAATGTGATATTGTAAGTGGATCGTTCGTGAATGGAAGAGCAAGTCACATTATTTATGAATTTGTGCCTAACGTACCACCAGGATATCGAATCATTGAAATACCCAAGAACTTAATCTATTTTCCTGTTAATCAAACCTCAATAAGTGCAGTCAATATAAGATTATTAGACTCTGAAAACAAGTTAATTAATTTACGAGGCGAAGAGGTACAGTTGTATTTACATTTTAAGAAAAAATGTTAAATTTCAATAAAAACTATACTACATCTTGTAATGAAATCAGTTCTAAGAGAACAGTTAAAAAAGAAAGACCTCTACAAATAAAGAAGAAACTGACAAAAGCCAACAAGGAATTTCTTAAACTAGTAGGGTTATTAAAATGAACATTTTAAACATATCTCAATCAACTTCATGCGATAACAGCATAGAAAGTTTCGAATATCATTCGTATAAACCATACGTGACAAGTTTCAACAAGAATGATGAAATACGAATACCTATCAACCAACAAGACTTATACGTATTACCCTCGCTCAGCACTTTGTATATTGAGGGCAAGGTTATCGTGTATGATAGCACTACTAAAACAAAAGTACCAAATGTACATTTTGTAAATAATCCAGTGCTATTTTTATTTCAAGATATTCGGTATGAATTAAATGGAATTGAAATAGACAAAATTAAGAATGTTGGTGTTTCTGCTACTATTAAATCTTATCTGTCGTTAAATGAAAATGAATCTAAGTCTGCGAAAGTTTGGGGTTGGTCTACTACTGGTATAAACAATATAAAGGATGGTATGTTCTCAGCTTCTATACCTTTGAATAAAATCTTAGGATTCGCAGAAGATTATGATAAAATTATAATGAACTGCAAACACGAGTTGGTATTACTAAGAAGTAACACAGACCTCAATGCTTTGAAATTAAATGAGGGTGAAATAGTGGATGATATTATAATCAACAAAGTGGTATGGCGTGTACCCCATGTAAAAGTATCTGACCGGGAGAGGATTCATTTACTGAAGCATTTAGAAAAAGATCGTCCAATAACTCTAGCATTTAGAAATTGGGATCTTTATGAATATCCTTTGTTACCAAAAACACGCAAGCATACATGGTCTATTAAGACTTCATCACAAACAGAAAAACCAAGGTTTGTTGTTCTTGCACTTCAAACTAATAGAAAAAATCAAGCTGAATTATCAATGGCTGAATTTGATCATTGCAATGTACGCGACGTAAAAGTATATTTAAATTCTAGATATTTTCCTTATGAAAGCTTAAATATTAGCTTTTCGGAAGACAAATTTAGCTTATTATATGAAGAATATGTTAGATTTCAACAGTCTTATTATGGACGTAGACCAGAACCATTATTGAGCCCAAAAGAATTCAAAGACATTGCACCTTTGTTCGTTATTGATTGTTCCCGTCAACAAGAAATGTTAAAAGGTTCTATAGACGTGAGAATTGAAATAGAAACTGATCAAGAAATACCGGATCAGACCGCTGCATATTGTCTCATTTTTAATGATTGCATATTCGAATATAAACCATTAAGTAATATTGTAAAAAAAATATCATGAATAAGGATACAATCATAGTGGACGTGCAGGGATTTAAAAATGAAAAAAATGAGTTTATTGTTAAAGAATTAGTTATAGCCACTGAACAGCATACTCAAGTATTCTTAATAAAACCACCCTATCCATTCTCTACATTAACGCTTGAAGAAAGAAAACATGTTTGGTGGATAGAAAGAAATAGAGGATATCGATGGAGTGAGGGTTATATTGATTACAGAGAATTTAGAAGGCTTATTATACCCTACTTGAAACAAAGAAAAATCATTGTAAAAGGCGAAGAAAAAGTTATGTGGGTGCAAGAGCTATGTGGACATAAAAATGTTTTGGATATATGTAACACGGGCATTCCTAATTTAAATACTTTAACTGAACTCTACTGTAAAGATATATTTGCATATAATTGTTTTAACCATTTAAAATACTGTGCTTTAAAAAATGTTATATGTATAAGAAAGTGGTGTGTAGATAATAACATTACTATTTAATTTTTTTTTTATATATTAAGTAACTATTGTAGTGTAACTTTTACATGTCTGTAATGATTTTCTTTCTTTAATAAATATTGATAACATTTATTTTATTGTTTTTCTCTTATAAAAGCAGATTATGTTAGAAAAAAAACTAGGTATTTTGAAAATGAAATAATAAAATATTTATTAATTAAGTTCATTTAATTTATACATAATACAGAATTTTTCACACAGTGAAACTATAACCTTAAGATTGGTTATTGAAATGTATCTCGGTAGGTGTTATTGTATGAATTATGATAAATCACACATAAACTGAACCTTCTTGAGACCTTTAATATTTAAGTTAATTGCAGATATTCAATTAAAAACTATTATAACTATATCCACACAACTTTTTGGAGATATTACTAATGAGACATTCAGTCTGGTCCATAATACCATCAACGTTGTCTTCAACCACGTATTGTGCACGCAGCATCGTGTTATCTTCATCGGAATCACAAGGCACTGGTGCTTCTAAGTCCACAATTTTAATTTTAATTAAATATCGACCTTTTTTTGGAGCACTTTTTAAAACAAACGAATGTTGTTGGTTGTGGAAATGTTTTAGATAACATCTTTTCTTGCGATGTTTTTTTAACTTCCTAACATAAGGCTTCGTGCGTGTATTCTGTGGTTCAAAGTGATTCGTTTCTTCAAGGTATAGATTCAGGTCTTGAGCATCTTGTTGATAAAATGCTGGTCTCAGATATTGGAGTTCTTCATCTGGTAGAGCCAAAACTGGGGACGGCGGTGGAGTATCCTGAAATGTATATTTTGTTAGATGGCTACAGACAAAATCGATTTATTATTATCAAAATCTTAAATTTCGCAAATGAACTTACCATAATAACGTCAAATCCGTTTTGTATGCAAACAAAAGTGAATTTATTTCATAAAAATATTTCATATATATAGGTATTTCATTACACGAGTGTTGTGGTGTGGTGTGTGTGTGTGTTCGTAAAAACCTAACGCTGACAACGCAACATGGCGGAACGTTGTGGATCGGATTGCATTATTCTATGAACATGTTAGAACATGATTTTTAAGTGTGATTTATTCACTTGGGTTATTATAACAAGGCTCTACCGTAATCTAAAGCAAATATTGAGTATTAATTGAAAAAAAAAAAACAAAAATAATAATTCATATAGTTTTATTAAGTAATTTTTGTTTCATATAAATGTAGGTAGGTATACACAGTTTCATATTACATATTATTATGATAAATTTGATATTTATATAAGTACATTTATAATAAAATTCAAAAGTTTTTAGACACTAATAGTATTAACTAAATTTACAACCAACTTAAACTTATAACTTAATATACTTAACACACATGTTAAAAAGAGGTTTAAAAATTAAGTATGTTAGTATGTCCCCATGCTCTTGTAGAAACTTTATCTTTTAGTATCAACCTCTTGTCATCATCACCGGATAAAGCTATTTTGTTCACTGCACATGTGAAAATGTCGTGTTTAATGGATTTAAATAAAACGTTGGTTTTGCGGACAATGTCACCCTCAAACAGTGTTTTTTCATAGTCCGCTACATCCAATTTTGCTACAATATTTTTTTTTATTCCCTTTGCTTTTTTTATTGTGTTGTCTACAGTTTTTATACAATATAGCTTAGAACGAAGTCCAACAAATTCAGAAACAATTTTACCCCCCATTTCGTCTTTAAACAAGCCTGGAATTTTTTTATTTTGTATGGGCAAGTTATATTTATTAGTCTCTCGGTAATTACTTGTATCAATATATCGTAGGAAATTTTCTTTTAAATCTTTATAAAAATTATGTGTATATATGTGGTATATAAAACTATCAGTATCCGTGTAACACATCTGTACGTTCGTGCTGTAATAAGGTTGAATTATAGAGTAGTGGAAATCATACATATGACTTTTTGATAATTCTAAGACCGTAAAACCTATATAAATTGGTTTGTTTAAAATGACTTGCTCTGGCTTTAATTGTACTGCAACTAAATTTTCTGTAAATACTGACGCACTATGAAAATTAGGTTTAACAATAAGTTGTCGTGCGCTCTTCCTTTTTTTGGTAACATTTTTGTGATCTGACCACTGATTAACCATATAAACGTTAACACGTTTCTCAGTATTTTCCAAAGTTTTTCCAAACACACTGTTATTTAAAAGCTTAAAAAAATCTTGTTCAAATTTTGAGGTACTTTTCTGTCTTAGTTCTGTATTTAAATCAATGTACTGTTTTAAGTATGGACTTTGCTTAAAACTGATTACTCGATGAATTTTCCTTAATATCAACCCATGTTTAAGACAGGTTTTCAAATGTATATAATGTATAACATAATTGAATTTGTCATATAAATTAGGAACGAGTTTATGATTCTTTCCACCCGGTGGGATACATTTTTCGGGACAGAACGGTAGCTCGTTATGCAAGTGATGCAGATGTTTGGGATATTCTAAATCTACTTCAAGAATAAAACCATACTCTGCATCTATTGAAATATCAGATACTATCAAATTATCAATTTCGTGTTGTTCTAAAAATCTGAAATTCGATAACGGTAAAAATTGACACATGCTATGTCCATATAAATTATTGCAGTCAATGTAAGCAATATAAGAACTAGGTTTAGAACGATCATAATCTGATAAAAATACGTTATTTGCTTTAGCGTATCTGTGAGAACACAAGCACACACCGCCTCTGATACCGCTTTGTAACATTCGTAACATAGCTAAGTCATCAATAAGTTCAAGCTGTACTCCCGTCTTTAACAACATCGCGTCAAAAGACAAACTAGGTGCGGTTAGGTAGAAAGCCGGATCTAATTGATAATGTTGTCTGCAAGTTTTTCTAAAATGTTCAAAAATATCGGTTAATAAAAGCACATCAGTTTTCAGATATAAATCCGTATAACTTCCTAAATCACAAATATTAAATGTTGACCATATCAAACGAGCATGTTGATAATCATCGTCAGAAATTCCGTGACCATTGAGCGCACTAAAAAAGCATTCCTTCTGAGGAAGGGATCTTTCTTGATACCTTTCCCATGAGTCCATATATTCGTAAGGATAGATGCCCTTGCGAGTAAGCAACTGAAATTTTTTATCATTGGGAAAGTGACTTTTTAAATATTTAAAGTCTTCTGGCTTTAAAGTTTCAGCTAATTGACTTACGGCCGAATACAGAAACGTCACTCAAATTTTTAAGACCAACTTAGCTATTTGAGACGTTCCTAAATTACGATTTTGAATTCACAAACGTCAATTTGAGAGTCCCCCAAAATTTAGTAAAAACTTAAAATAAGTGGAACTCAAATCCCCCACTAGAGAAAATACGAATACAGAAACGTCACTTACAGATTGAGAGGTTGTCAATTTCATTTGAGTCGCCGTTAAATTTAAGACAGGTCGTGAGCTATCCTAAATTGTTGAGTGGTGGTTGAATAAACGTGCTTGACCACAGTGACCAATTTATTATTTCTACATAATGTCGTTGTCATCTTTATCCTCACTTTCTGATGAAGATTCACGTCGAAACAGTCGGAGGGTTGAAGAAAGGTTGAATGCTTTCGAAAAGTACAACGATGTGGAGTTCAAAATGCGGTTCCGTCTCTCAAAAGAAACTGTAAAGTTTTTGGAATCCATAATAGGAGCCAATGTGCAACCTCTGACAAAGAGAAACAAAGCAATACAGGCAATGGACCAAATACTGATAACCTTGCGATATTACGCAACTGGCTCTTTCCAAAGAGTGATAGGGGATATTTTTCACGTGCAGCAGCCAACTGTGTACCGCATTGTGCACAGAATAACGGCACAAATTGCAAATTTGAGAAATAATTATATATTCATGCCATCCCCCCAAGAGCGAGCAGAAGTGGCTAATGGCTTTTACAGAATTTCAAATTTCCCCAGAGTTTTGGGTGCTATTGATTGTACCCACATAAAGATTGACTCACCAGGTATGTCCATAATAAAAAATGTATAATAAATTACATGTTTATATTATTTATACATCATCTGTCATATATTACTTAACATTTCTAGGACAATGAAATACGAGAATAAAATCCAATTAATTATACTTACCTTAATACTGTTTTTTAAATTAGTTTTTCAAAATCTGTAAATACAATTTTGTTAAAATTATATCTATTAACTAATTATATTATCTTTAATATACCATATTTTGTACCTTTTTATTGTTACTTCATAAAAGCGAATAACTGGTTAACCTGAAATTGTTTGGTTTACAGGAGGCGAACAGTCTGAAAGATTCAGAAACCGTAAAGGTTATTTTTCATTAAATGTCCAAGCTGTATGTGATGCAAAATTACAAATACGTAATATAATAGCAAGATGGCCTGGCTCTGTACATGATAGTACAATTTTTAACGACTCTCCTTTGTGTGCACAATTGGAGCGAGGAGATTTTGGCAATTTGTACCTTTTAGGTGACAGTGGCTATCCATGTCGGCCCTACTTGTTAACACCCATATTAAACCACAGGAGCCCTGCAGAGGAAGCATACAATCATGCTCAAATTAAAACAAGAAACCCAATTGAGAGGCTGTTTGGAGTGCTCAAAAGAAGATTCCCTTGTCTTCAAATCGGGCTCAGATGTAAAATTAATAATATCCCACCAATTATTGTGGCTTGTGCAGTACTTCATAACATTGCAATAACTAGACAAGATGCGAGTGTTGATGAAGAGGATATGGACCTGGAATTTTCTCCTTTAGATATAAATGATGTATTCAATCATAATGAAAATGAAAACTTTATTGTTAGAACAAATTTAATTAATACACATTTTTCAAATTAAGCTCTTTTTTATTTCAAAATCAACAATTAAAATATTTGGTATAATCGAACAATAAATAGTTAACTCTAAACTCAACAATTACAAATTTTTTATATCAGTCAACGTAACTCTAATTTCACAACTACATAGATATTGTTTACTTACATAATAAAACGAAGAAAAATTTAAGCTGTTTTTCAAATTATAAAAATATTTAACAGATAATAATGAAACTGGGGCTGGTCAACAAAAAAAAGTAATGCTAACTGTAGAACAGTCCTATTACATGGGACCTAACATAATTAGCAAAATGGGGGTGTTAATTCACCTCTGCCTACCCGTAATTTATGTATGTATACTCATGTATGTCCGGTTTCACCACTGTTACAGTAGTTGTGGGTTATATTCATAAAAAATAAATTAAACAACTAATAGTTCCCGCCACGTAAGTTGAACCAAAATGATGGTAGTCTATGCAGGTATAATTGAAGGAAGGAAAAGTGTCTAAACTATATTTTGAACGCGCAAAATTGGGTATCCTTACATAGCCATGATTACTGACACACTGCACCTCATACAGAACATCGATTAATACCTGAAGATGTTTTACAGCGCTGCGTGGTCAACTTATGTGCCGGGTATTGTATAGCCATTTCAGAAATATATTATTATACATTATAATAATAATTAATTATTGTTGAAAAGAAACAATTAGTCAATATTTTCATAATTATAACATAGTTGTGGATACTCATTAGTTGTTAAAATCAAATAATTTTTCCTCTATTATGATCTAAACTTATTTAATTTTGCTTAACCTTAATTTTAAAATTTGCATTTCAATTTTATGTTTTTCAATTAAATATCTTCGTTCTAATTTTGCAGTATTTAATTTAATCTTAAAATATTGCTCTTTAGTGGTAGCTGCTCTTAAGTTGTTGCTGCAAAGTTTTTTTATTGGTTTTTTGGTACACTTTGCTTGTGTTGATGGTTCTCGGTGATCTAGAACATAAACTCTTATTAGTTAGATTTAATGTTCGTTAGTTACTTTTAGGGCCTGTTTCACAATCGACAAGTAAGTTCTGAGTAGCTTACTTGGCAGTTCAATTGACATTTATTTCATATTACAACTGTCAAATGATCTGCGAAGAAAGCTGCTTAGAACTTACTTGTCGATTGTGAAACAGGCTCTTCTTGTTATAATTCAAAATAAAATTACCATTAATATACACTGTTGATGTTGATGAGACTGATGCATTAAGTGGTTGTATGTACGTGGTTGGTGATGTTGATCGGGCTGGTTCATTAAGTGGAACCAGAACTGGTTCTATACCACTTGAAGCTTGTGAACAAATTATATACTCCTGGTCAACTAAAAAAAAGTAAATGGATCAAGGTTATTAATAATATAAAGACTACATACCAATATAGAAATAACAAAAAGAAAACTAACCATTAGCGTTATGTAAAAGATCTTCTTGATTTTCCTGAATTTGAACTTCTCTTTCTGTATCATCTGAAAATAGTATTTCCATATTGGTAAGCAAAATCATAAAAAGTGAGTCTACAAAAATTACAAATAAGTATAAAGTTTTCTAATAAACCCACCAAAGTAAAATGCAGCATCATCATATGGATTCTGCAATGGTTGCACTTGTGGTGCAACCATTGCTAATATTTGGGAGTCGGTGTCGGTGAGCACACTCTTGTAAGCACCGCCACCAGTGCGTATTATTTCTTTCTTTGATAGATAATTATTTTAATTAGAAATATAAAGTGATAGATAATTTATGTATTTTCAAATGGTCTAGTCCATTAAATAAAATTATGCTTACACTCCGGCAATATTATATTCTTTCCTTCATTGACATTTTTAAAATAACTCACATTAATTATTTACAAACCTTGTCATCTGCAGCTTTCTTTTTTAACATTTGCATATTTTCTTTTTCATAATACTGAATTCTCTGAAATTAACACAAAGTTTAAGCAACATGGAAATTGGAAGTTAATAAAAATATTTCATAACTTAATACATTCTCTTTGGCAATATTCTTTTTCGAGCGCTGTTTCATATTTTCATACAGGTGCCGAAGTTGTTGCCACGTCCTGATACCACTTGAATTGAGAGCATTGTATTGAATAGTGACCTCATCCCAAGCGGCTCTTTTTTTCAGAATATTTTTGGCATTGGTCTCTTTGTTTTCTATTGTATTTCGAAATCTGTAAAGCATTATATAAACAGTGTATTATAAAAAATCAATACTATCTGAACATCTAACCTTTTTTTAAGCAATTAAAGTTTTTGATTTAATTTCTTATTGATGCATAAACATTGGAATAATTATAATTAAACAACTACTGGGTACTTACTTATTTACTAATTGTAACAGAGTGGACTTTTCAGTCTCGGTATAATTCGAGCCTCGTTTCTTTTTGTCCATTCTATTGGTTTGGGCTGTGATGAAAAATATTCAAACTTTTTCAATGAATGAGGAAAGTTTTTCAAATTCTTGACATTAGAGCAACAGAAGTTAGAGATGTCATTGTCAAATATATTATGTTTCATTTTACGTCCTTCATTAATCGTAAATAACTTTAATTTAAAAAAAAGAACATATATAAATTTAAATAATTATAAAAATAGACAAATTGCGTGGAAATTATTGATTTTTGATTTTATTAATTCAACCGATATTCTAAAATAAAGGGAATTTCCAAGCGTAAAATGTTTCTTAAATAAATAAAACTGCGTAGAACGAAATATTTAAAAGATTCCTCTCACGTGTAATCGAAAACAAACTTTAACGTGAGAATGTTGCCATTTCGTAACTATATTTGGCACCCTCAGCTGATCATAGCCTCAACCCGCCTGAGTGATGGTTCTGAATTCCACTTAATTTAAGAGGCCGCTTATAATTAAGCCGTCCTTTACTAAGTAAATGATTTGAGTGACGTTTCTGTATTCGGCCGTTAAACTGGTACCCAAAAATTTGAATGAATCGACAAAACGGAGCTGAAAAAACTTATTATTGGAAACTGGTACAAATTTAGTAAAAGAAATGTAATTTTCTTTCGTTTTTGGGATAATTTTTATATCTCCATCGGCTTCACCTAATGCTTTAATAAATAAGTGGCAATCGTATCCACTTAAATTATGGAAAAATATGGGAACAAATGAAGGGCACTTATATTGCAAATTGCAATAGGGATGTGCGGCCCCACGGTATCGTCCCGTCAAGTGACAGTGATCGCGGACTTTGTCTGAAAATACTAAATGTTGGCAAATGTGACAACGTGTTGATTTCTCAAAATTTACTTTGTCCATCTCACTAAATATCATGGGAGAGATTGAACTCACTATTTCATAGATTTTTTTCACATCCTCAAATATACAGCGCACAAACCGCTGGTCGCAATCAGGCCCTCGATATGACACGTATCGATTATAGCTCGGATCTTCGCAACAAACAATATGATACGCGAACGCGATGGGTATATGTTGATGTAACGTAGACGTGTTGCTGCCAGTGGCGGTACAGTCAACATCAGATCTTTGTAGCATCGATTCGAAATCAGCGTAGATACAAAAAGGTATGTTTTGTTTACGATGGAAGTTTTTAAATTGAATTACTGAACCTTTTTCAGGTAGCACCGTCACTACACCGCTACATATATGATAATCAACTTCTTGTGGCGTATTAAAGAATATAAGACATAAATCACAGAAATATAACCTGCTGTGATGTGAAGTAACCTGGCTTCGAAAAAGTCTGGAACAATCTTTAATTAAACAATAATGTGCAGTATTACCATTATCGAGATACAACAAATGTATAATTTTGTTGTTGTCATCTTTATTAAAGTCTGATTTATACAGCGGACCTATTATAGTTTTATTATTTTTTAAGCCATATATTATAAACTTAATATTCGAATTATTACCTTCGAAAGTCTGTATGTCGCGAAAAGTGACAGGAAAACGCATTCCAGAAATATCAAACATTTTAAAAGTATTTGGATAAGATGTAACTCTTTCTGGGTGTTTTTTGGCTGGATAGAGAGCTGCCGACACACACCATAAAAAACAGTATTGATCTTTATTATTGATATTTAGACATGCCTTTTTTAGTTGAATTGATTTAGGCAATTCAATAAAACTAGAACCTCCGAGTGGCTGGTATTTATTTAGATTGATCTCAACATGTGAATTGTTTAAAAAAGCCCACCCGCTGTCACGGTGCTCAAATTCTTCGATACGTTTTTTTAGATAATTAACCACTTCGAGATAAAAATTTTCGAAGTTATAATTAAAGTACAAAAGTTTATTTTTCGACCCAAAGGATTTTATTGATTGTGAATTATTTTTAAATTGCAGAAATGTTGCAAATAGTTCAAAATTGACTTTCACACATATGTGCTTAATAAGGAATTCATCTAGGAGTGACTTTATTTTGATATGTATTTCATCAAAAAATCTATCAACAGACGTTAGTTGGTAATCATTGATTGCTACTATTTTATAAGTTATTATACGATTGCGAAAAGCGGATGTTATAATTTCCACACCATCGCTATGTTTTATTGAGTGGTTGTTTTGCTTGTGCAATTTACTTCTCAAATGACCCACCCATGATTTATTCTGTACAGATATGTTACACGTCGTACAGAAAGGCATGTTATTGAATACCACAAAATACTTTAATATTCTATTATTATCAGTTACCTAAGTAAAATATAAGTATTACGTGGTTTGAAAATACCTACCTACCAATATGGAAAATAATAATAATAATAAGCATATATAAAAAATTTAATTAAAATGAACTTAATTATTTAAAATTAACTTTATCCGAGTAGTGCGTGGGCTCAGAAAGCTCGAACTCCTTCCAGGCTTGGCTCAGGAAGCCTTGAACTGCTTCCCACGATGGTGATTGGTCGTCGCTCTGTAGTCGGACGGACACTAACGCAGCCTTGTATCTAACATCGATCGGCTTAGTTAGATAGTCACGTTTATTATAGACCTTAAGGTCTATAACATAGTCCCCAGTTGTCACGGCAGTCCGACGAGAGGTACCAGTTGAGACCCGGCTAGAGAAGCTTGACGTCAACACTCCACCCTGCTTAGGTTGGTTGCTGACGACCTCCTCTGACCGTAATATGTTGAACAAGTCAGTGCGTGGTTTCTTGTTTACTCTGTAAAAAAAAAGATATTTATAGTTTAAGTTCATTTTATTATGTTAGCGTAAATACTGTTATTTACAGATACTATTATTTTAGGATAATAATGTAAGAAACAAGTATACGGATTGGCTCGCAGGCAAGCCGGTGGTGCTGCCTGATGGATTAATAATATTAATAAAAAATTACATTTCTTATTGAACTATTTTCTAAGATTAGCATAGTTGTAATAGTGTTTTTATTAAGAAAAAACGGGGTGAGGGACTTCAGTTTATAATAACTATGTAATGAGATAGTATGTATGTAACTATGGTATAGTATATGATTATGTACCTCTGAGCAGAGACAGACTCGTATGACGTGGATTCGGTCGACGTCCGGCGAATGCGTGGCTTGGCACTCTTGACAGCAACCGATTTCCTTTTCGTAGTGGTTTTCTTTTCGGGCGCCTCGAACACGGTGGATTCAAACTCTGAGTCAGACCTGTTAAAATAAATATTTATACATGTATCATTTACAGTTGAAACACTGACACACAAATAATTAATAATTTTCATAACAATCTATAACATAGACATTATGTGCTATCCTCAACAACACATGTGTACGATATGCTTGCTATCCATCTGTGGAAAATAAGTAAATTATTGAAAAAAAACTAAAAGTACTTACGCACATTTTAATTATATTATCTTTGATGGAATCAAACACTGATGGAAACTGATGGTGACTGTTGAGCACTGGCGGGTACTGATGGGTACTATGATGGAGTCACGATTATGTTGAACCACCGAAGTGAATTGTGGAAATAACGAAATTTCCTCAATTGTTGTGTTTTTATGTTGAAAAAGGTAGATGTCATCATTAAATAAAATCAGTCAAAATCAGTAGAGCATAAAGTAATACTTTTTATGAAAATCTGATCATTTTTATGACTCTTATTGTAAATAGAATAAGGTCGCTAAGATTTTAACAGTGTTTAATCATTACTATTATAGCATAGAACGACTCATTAATTCTGAATCCAAACTTTGCTGAAACTTAAATAGAACAATTATTTGTTTGAAACTGACAGCTGCACATAAGACATTTTATAATACATCATATTACAAGTAACATTTTATTAATTCTACTACATTGTAATTTAAGCTGCAGTGGCTGGTTGCGAAAACGCTATGATTGCGTTTTATTGCTTAGGGACGTTCCAATAGAAATAAACATCGAGTTAATTTATAAATCGATTCATATCGTAAATTATCAAGCCCATTAAAAACATTGATTTTTTCATTCGTTTTTCAATACAATGTACTTACTTACATATAAAACTTTCAAGACATGTTATTTCAATTTTGTGAATGTTAAATGATCCCGGGGTATTTTTGTTTTAACTTAAGTAATGAATGTATTTTTGGTATCACAATTTTACAGATTGTTGAAGGTGTCCTCTCTTTAACAATCTGTGTTGAGAGGGCTCCTCTCTATCGTTTAACAATATATCTAATACTAAAATAGTTTAGTTATAAAACTAGTACCAGTAGTTGAAAGCTAATAATTTGTAACAAAATACCGCAGGAACAATGTTTTACCCAATATTTATTTAGTTGTAAGTAAAAGAAAACATTGCATAAACTTTAACCCTTATGTATTGGAATATCGAGTAAATATAAAACACCATCGAACACATTAAATTTTTAACATCACTATTATAGTTCGAGAGCTAGCTTTAAAGGTTATTGTGTAAGTAGCAATATTCTTTCAAATAATTAGGACCTTCATATTAAAATCCATTATAACAACATGAAACAATTAAAAAACTAAAAAAAATATTATATGCTCTTGTTTGTGACAGAAAAATAAAGATTTATGACTGAAAACAATGGTATAATTAGAATTGTATTTTTTTTTGTTTTCATATTTATTTTAAAAATATTTCATTATTATTTAAGAGCATTTAGTTTATGAAAACTAACGTATCATATTTTATTATAATTTGACTTATTGGTATGTTTTAATGTGTTGATAAAATAGTGCTAAGCTCTCAGACTTTAACGCGGGGGGAGTGCAAGCGAAGCTCGAGTTTCTGTTCCCACGTTCTCGTCCATTGCAATGGGAACGGCGACGACTTCGGCAACTAGCTATCGACCACGTGCGTGTTCAGTGTATTAATAATTAACATTTTCTATTCAATGTTAATTACAATAAACGAAGAAAATTGTGAAATATTATAAATAACATCAGGTAAGTGCTCACAATTATTTCTGCTTACTTTTTTTGTCCAATTAGGTATTTCTGGTTATAAAAAAAATATATTTCAAGAATTATTCTTTATTTTAATTTTTTCCTATCAAACCTATCTTTTATTAATTTAAAGCCAGAATAGTATATATTTTAAACTGATCAAAATAATGTACGATTTATTGCTAATAAATTTGGTAAATGCAACACGTGGTAGTTATATAATTTATAACGATTAAATAGTTTTATCATATTACTTTAAATTAACTAATTACATACTTCAAAATCCAGAATAGTATATTTTTGAAACTGATCAAAATAATGTACGATTTATTGCTAATAAATTTGGTAAATGGAACACGTGGTAGTTATATAATTTATAACGATTAAATAGTTTTATCATATTACTTTAAATTAACTAATTACATACTTCAAAATCCAGAATAGTATATTTTTGAAACTGATCAAAATAATGTACGATTTATTGCTAATAAATTTGGTAAATGCAACACGTGGTAGTTATATAATTTATAACGATTAAATAGTTTTATCATATTACTTTAAATTAACTAATGACATACTTCAAAATCCAGAATAGTATATTTTTGAAACTGATCAAAATGTATTAATGTACTATTTATTGCTAATAAATTTTGTAAATGCAACACGTGGTAGTAATATAATCTATAACGATTAAATAGTTTTGTCATATTACTTTAAATATAAAGGTAAGGAACAAATTTCGACAAAATAATCGACGAACAGACAACCTCTTTTTCGGTCTCAATCGATTCAGGACATCTATTAGACCAATATACATCATATAAACTATTTTCATAAAATGCATATTTACCAAGGTAATTTATTTCAAAGATTTATATATTTTGTTATTTTTTAAATGTTCTTGAAAATTATGAGTCAAAGGTTAATAAAATGCATTTATTGGGTCGATGATACTAACTTGTTAAAATTAGCAATTGGAAAAAAAATCTCAAAAATTTAAAGACCCAAAAATTATTACAACTTTACCTAACGATTTAAGCAGAAAAAATTATTTGTTAGTTTTATTGAATTCTCATAGAGCCCCAAACGCTTACTCCAAGTTTTCCCCAAAAAGGCGACACACTAACCTCTTTATTCCTAATGAATATATTAAAGTGCATAATTATTATGATTATGAAATTGACATATTATTATCTATTTATTTTTAGCTAGTAATAAAAGTTAATACATGTTTTTAATTTTAGGATACTTGTTCGATAATGGAGTTGGGTGTTGGTGATTACAACGACAAGGTGTTTGCTTTATGTAACTTGTAAGTATCCCACTGCAACAAAGGGCATTATGAGGAAAAGTTTTCAATTAATGTAATATTTTTTATTGTTGTTGATTTCAGGTCAGAGAGTGAGTTCCTGCTCATTGCAAGACAACAGGGATGTTCAGCAAACGTAGAATTTTAGTATGCACGATAACAATGTAAAATTTTATTAAAAAATGCTACCCCATATTCCCCATTCCCTTAGAGATAGTATGATTATTTGGTAATAAGCAATCACATACAGTTTACTTATTGTATGTGATAGCTTAAGGTACTCGAAGTTTTGGTAGTAAAAGGTATTAAAAGGTAATAAAAGGTAATAAGCGATCACATACAAGTTTGCCTAGTATGTGATAGCTAAAGGTTTTAATGGTTGGTTTTGCTAAAAAGGTAACAAAAGTAAGTATAAGTAGTAAGTATATGAAGTCTCTAGAGCGAGAGAGAGAAAGAGAGATATTTAGAAAGCTAGTACAGTTTTGATATATTAGGTAGTTAGGAGTCTGTTCAGTGCGTGATCTTACCACGGGCTCGCAGGGAGTTACTCTAACACGGTGCTTCCAGCTGAACAGTTTAGGAGTCTGTTCAGTGCGTGATCTTACCACGGGCTCGCAGGAAGTTACTGCGGTGCTTCCAGCTGAACAGTTTAGGAGTCTGTTCGGTGCGTGATCTTACCACGGGCTCGCAGGGAGTTAACTACGGTGCTTCCAGCCGAACAGTTTAGAAGGTGTTGGTGCGTGATCTTACCATGGGCTCGCAGAGGGATACTTACCACGGTTCTCTCAGCCAACACCTGTTAGGAGTCTGTTCAGTGCGTGATCTTACCACGGGCTCGCAGGGAGTTACTCTAACACGGTGCTTCCAGCTGAACAGTTTAGGAGTCTGTTCAGTGCGTGATCTTACCACGGGCTCGCAGGAAGTTACTGCGGTGCTTCCAGCTGAACAGTTTAGGAGTCTGTTCGGTGCGTGATCTTACCACGGGCTCGCAGGGAGTTAACTACGGTGCTTCCAGCCGAACAGTTTAGAAGGTGTTGGTGCGTGATCTTACCATGGGCTCGCAGAGGGATACTTACCACGGTTCTCTCAGCCAACACCTGTTAGGAGTCTGTTCAGTGCGTGATCTTACCACGGGCTCGCAGGGAGTTACTCTAACACGGTGCTTCCAGCTGAACAGTTTAGGAGTCTGTTCAGTGCGTGATCTTACCACGGGCTCGCAGGAAGTTACTGCGGTGCTTCCAGCTGAACAGTTTAGGAGTCTGTTCGGTGCGTGATCTTACCACGGGCTCGCAGGGAGTTAACTACGGTGCTTCCAGCCGAACAGTTTAGAAGGTGTTGGTGCGTGATCTTACCATGGGCTCGCAGAGGGATACTTACCACGGTTCTCTCAGCCAACACCTGTTAGGAGTCTGTTCAGTGCGTGATCTTACCACGGGCTCGCAGGGAGTTAACTACGGTGCTTCCAGCCGAACAGTTTAGAAGTATTTGTTGCATGATCTTCCGGAGGATTCTAGCATACATAATGGTTATTGGGAATTCTGGTCAACCGAAGTGAGTGAGGGCGTGAGCCCGACGAACGGAGGTGGGGCAGAATTCCCAATAACCATCTACTCCTACATAAACAATTATGCATCTATCTTATTTTTTATACTTATAACTATTTACATATTAGTTTTTTTTAAGAAAGTGTTATAAGCTAACACGTGAAAATTTCCGAGAACAGTTAATTCATGATATTATTAGTATGACAGAAATTAGATAGATAAATATAAACTGTAGTGACGTAAGAAGGATAGACTCATTAAGTAAAAAAAGGTTAAATCATACTAAAATATTATATTTATTATGATTAACAATAATTGTGTTCATCTATCATGTCTACATTTGACATTTCCTCACTCTTATCAGTTGTTAAATCGATAATAGTACTATTTATTTACAGTTAAAAAAAACTAAAATACATATTATTAATTTATTTATCAAACACTTAATAAAACTGATACTGGTAACCCAATTTAATGGAATTACACACTAATATAGATTAAGTGGGACCTCCTTACTTTTTCACGTTCACAAAAGACCTTAGCTTTGAACACAATTAATCTTTCATCACTATCAATGTTTTGGACATGATTTTCTCAAAGATTGTCTAAAAAACATAAAAAAACCTGCAACTATGACTCTATCGGGTTGATGTTGTTGACAGACAGGGCAGCCATCATCACGGCATAGGAACTATAAGATGAAACGGACTATAACTGCCGCACTAACTGCCGCACTCAGAGACGTCAATTAACTTTAATGAGTATTTAATGTCAAAAATTTTCATTCAAATCTAGACCATAGACCTGGCAAGAATAGCGACTAGTTTTGAATTGTAATTTTTTGACGTTAAGTACTCATTAACGTTATTTGACGTCTCTGAGTGCGGCAGTATGAGACGTCAAATAACCTTAATGAGTACTTACTGTAAAAAAAATCATTTAAATCTAGACCATAGACCCGGCAAGAATAGCGACTAGTTTTCAATTGTCATTTTTTGACATTAAGCACTCATTATCGTTATTTGACGTCTCTGAGTGCGGCAGTTAGGCTGGAGTTCACCCACACGAAGAAGAAGTATGGAAAAAGAGTCAAAAATAGACGGTTAACTTTTAATCGCTTGTTTTACTTGTTGGTGAACTCGAGAGCCTTATAAATCGAATTAAAGAAAATTTAAAAATATGTGTCCACTATTCGATTTTAATTTTAACATTATATAAATGTTAGAAAAATTAGTACAAAGATTTTGGGGTTAGAAAAAGAATTTCGGTACCCGTTGGCTTACAACGTGAAGTGTAAAGGTTAGAAGAATTTCGGCAAGTTAATTAGTGTCTTGGGTGGCCGCGCGGTCAGGCACCTGCCCGGATAGCAGCGGACGCGGGTTCGATTCCCGCCTCAAGATCATAATTTTTCGAAATTCTTTTTCTAACCCCAAAATCTTTGTAATATGTGTCCAGTCTTTAAATGTCAATTTTCCATCCCTAAAATAAAAAAAAAATATCTTAGATAAAATGTAAAGTTCACAATAACATTACGCGTTTATCAGCTTGCGGAAACAAGAAAGCCAAAGGTCGTACAAACACAAATCCGTTTGCCATCCAAAACTATTAATTGCGAGCCACAAATCGGTTTTTCCTCATCGAAACCGCTCGGGCAAAGGAAAATCATAGTGCCAGTAAATGTTTGACCGGACGGGGATTACTGGCAGCTGACAAAGCTGTACTTATTTCGCACTTAACGAGCCCACAGGTTCTCTTTGTATGCACTCAACTTGGCACAGAGTAAGCGAGCGCAGAGGTTGACTTCGGAAACTACATACATACATAAATCACGCCTATATCCCAGAAGGGGTAGGCAGATGTGAACTAGCACCCACGCTTCGCCAATTATGTTAGGTCCCATGTTATGGGTGGCGAGCCTATTGCCATTTATCGGGCTCAAAAGTCGCAGTAATATTATTGCTAGGTGGTATAAGAGGAACGCTGCTGCCCATTCCTTATCGCTGATTTATCCTTAGTCGCCTCGTACGACACCCACGTGAGAGATTTGGGGTGGTGACAATTGTATTGTACTCTGCCATCGTCACACGGCTTCGGAAAGTATCAGTGTTATAAACACCAATATTCTATAGATCTAGCCATTATTTTCTATAATATGTATATAAAAATTAATTGCTGTGCCTTTGTCTCGCTAAAACTCGAGAACAGCTGGACCGATTTAGCTGATTTTGGTGTTGATATTTTTTTGGAATAATTGCGAGGAAAAAACAATTTCATTTTCCTAAAGATTTTGGTGGTTAGAAAAAGTTCGAAAAAATAATTATCAAAACCATAATTTTGTATTTTATATTATAGGACTCATTAATAAATAATAAATATTTTTACACTCACACCTATCATCTAGCCCAAAGTAAGTGGCCTAAGCAGTTGTGTTATCGATACTAGATGACAGACATATTTTTAATATAATTATGTATATAAAATGTTAAAAATATACTACATAAACATATACACAACCATGACTCGGAAACAAACATTTGTGGTCATCACAAAGTTTGACAATTGTATTCTGCTCTGCCGTCACCACACGCCTCATAAAAACACCTCATAAAAACACATAAATGTATGTACGTAAAAAACAAAGTTTTGTCTACAGTCTCTGTGTTCGTACTACTCTGTGTTGATTCCGTGGCGGGCGCGGCTCGCACTCTCGCTTCATTTGATAAAGTTCTGGTCAAGCTGCTAGCCAGTGAGGTGAAAGAGGATTATCGATAAAATTCGTAAAAAATAGGAGATTGTTCATTTTTGTATAAGAAAAGATAAGATAAAAATTATTTCTTTAAAACTTATTCTAAATACATAGTAAAATCTAAATATAACCCAAAAATATGGGTAAAGTTACAGAAAAAACGATATAATACATATTTACATAATAAAAATCTACGTCCACACTCTCTCACTCTCTTCTTTTTTTAACCACCAAAATCTTTGTTTTAATACTCATTTAATAATAACATTGCAATGCCCGAAAAGGGTACCTTAATAAGTTGTGAAGCACATTATATCTATTTTATAAGGCAACTAGTGGTCACCCGCGGCTTCGGTCGCGTTAATGTTGGTTGTTATATAGGCCTATAGCCTTCCTCAAGAAATGGACTATCCAACACAAAAATAATTTTTCAATTTGAACCAGTAGTTTCTGAGATTAGCGCGTTTAACCAACCAACCAAACAAACTGTTCAGCTTTATTATTATTATTAGTATAATAGTAGATTTTCCATCAAGTGCACAAAACGAATCATTTTTGTCCGAGGCTTTTAGCAGTAATGTCGAGGATAAAAATGGTTTTGTGTACGAGTTAGAAACTCTGCTTTTCACTTCGATTGCGAGGAAATAAAACAGTAGTTAAACATAACATTTCTTAAAATTCAAACTAAAATTAGTACAGTTTTGAATACTAAAGGAAATTGTTTTTCCCATTGTATTAGACTTGGGCTGCAGACCTAAACAGCCAAGTATTGAATTAATTTTGAAATAATAATTTTCTCAAATTAATTTAATACTTACCGTACCTACTTGAATAAAAATTTTAATATCTTTTATGTCTTAAAAAACACATTAGGCAAATAAATTTAAATAAATAATAAAATAACAAATTCTATCTCTGAATTTCTTATTGTGTTTGGCTGCATGGCTCATTTTGCCGCTCGGCCGGACCAATCTCTTGAAGGAAGCGCCATTGACGCGGTCTCTACATACACTCAACTTGGTCACAGAAATGTTAGACATATTTTCATGTTCTATGAGTGAATTCACAAAAATTACATTATACGTTATATGTTATAAAATGTAGATCTTTTTATTCTTATTTTATGTGTATGCTGCTTTATCGAATTAGGTATTGATACCTGTAATGATAAATGTATTGAGAAGTAAATAAATAAATAAATAAAATTTTCTATGCCTTAATATAGACACATTTATGAGTAGATACGTTAATGCTCTAGAGCACAAAATTCGATTTTGTGCAGCCTATATCCTGCACAAATAAGCACTTTCAGAGCATGAGAAGTGAAAAGTTTTGAATTTGATGTTACAGTCGAAACTCGTATCTATAACGATCACCGTGAAGCCTATCGACATATTCCGAACTGCCGACCGCACACCACTAGTCCGTAAGCCATAAGTGGCTTAGTTTACTGTACAAGTGCCGCCAAATACCGATGCGGGGCTAAGAACAAAAGGAGGATTACGCTTCGGGTGCCCGAAAAAGAATTAGCGAAAATACCTCTACTCAAGGCGATGGTGGCTGGCTTTGTTTTTTTTTCTCCCCCGTCGTTAGAAATGGCGGGCGGTCAGAGGTGACGTTTGTTTTTTTTCCAGCCCGCATCGCATCGGTTCGATTTTCAAAAGTCGAAGCACGGACGTTCGTTGTTTAAAAGTAGCGGTTTTTCTTTTTTTTTCTTCTTAAATCTAGTCGTTACTTTAGCTGCGGGCTGGAAGTTTTTGAGTCATACAGATAAAATCCTGATTGTTTTATCTACGCCCGTATAATTAGAGGGATCAGTTTTAACTAAGTCCAGACAGCAAATGAGGATCTTTAAAAAGACGTAACGCAATGCCGTGTGGTGACGGCAGAGCAGAATACAATTTGTCACCACCCCCATCTCTCCCGTGCAATGAGGGTAACGACAGCAATGAGTTAAGGGCAGCAGCATTCCTCTTTTACCACATCAATGTACTGCGTTTTTTGTGCCCGATAAATGGCAATTAGGCTTACCACCTATTCCAAGGGACCTAACGTAATCGGCGAAAAGTGGGTGTTAATTAACTTATGCCAACCCCTTCGGGGATATAGGCCTGATTTATTTATTTATAAGTGACTTTTAATTTTCTCTGTGACTATAACAATAATAATAATATTATCTACAATTTTTACTGCATACATTGTGAAATAGTTATATTCTGTGCCCATCCAGTAATTGTTGCTAAAGGAGCGCATCCTTCGCAAACCGGTGTCGGTCATAAATCAATTGTCGCGAGGAGAAACAGCCTGGTAATTTAGCAAACGCATTCTTTGCCTATTGTTTAAAGAAAAGAATTTCAAATTAGCTGTACACCTAGCACGGAACGTGGACAAAATCTCCCTTTGTAAAAGACAGTATTTCCCTCTCGCTCGAACTCCCACTAAATCCCGAAACAAAACACTGTCAAGTGGTGGAGAGAGATTATGTCCACGTCTAACCACCACTCAAAGATTTAGGGCCGGTTTCACAATCGAAAAGTACGTTCTAAGTAGCTTACTTCGCTGATAATTTGACAGTTGTAATATGAAATATATGTCAATTGAACTGCCAAGTCAGCTACTTCAAACTTACTTGTCGATTGTGAAACAGGCCCTTACAGTAAATGTCGAATTTTCTTCATGAATTTACAATAGTTTCAGCGTCCTTCTCATCTGGCTACAGGTTTCAAATTGTTGGTTAGGAATGTTGATCCACGTCCCGTGCTAGCCTGTACTGGTAGGTACAATCGATTGCATATCTTGTCTTGTTGGTCTGGGGAGCGAAAAAATAAGGTAGAATATATATAGAATGACTGCCGCCTTGGTCGAATGCTCAGATTGCTGGGTATTGGCCAAGAGGTCCCGGGTTCGAATCCTGGTAGGGGCAAACTTTGTGATGACCACAAATGTTTGTTTCTGAGTCATGGTTGTGTATATGTTTATGTAGTATATATTAAACATTTATATACATAATTATATTAAAAATATGTCCGTCATCTAGTATCCATAACACAAGTGCTTAGGCTACTTACTTTGGGCTAGATGATAGGTGTGAGTGTAAAAAAAAAAAAATGTGTCAGCCCCGACTCACCCCAGAGGCTTCGCAAACGTCGACTAAGGGAGATTGCCCGGTGTAGACCATTAAGCACCTTGGGGCACCCGAATGGTGGAGGGCGAACCACCACCAACAGCATGCCCAAAGAGGGTTAGTGTCCGGCAGGCGGCCGGCTGTAAAACCTAAACCAATTCCTTGAGCAGTATGGATTGGAATGTTGACATTTTATTTACTCTCTCCGTGGTCATGATTCCACCAAAGGTTGTGCCTAGGCTAATGTCAGGTTTTTATATATTTTCAGGCCTAGGAAAATTTGTTTTTATTGGGATTTTGGAACTTGGTTGTATTTTGATGAGAACATGGCAGACCTAGGCGACCACCTGGTTGTGTGGACCATCACCCATCTTAAAGAAGACGAGGAAGTTCTTACCTTCCCGGAGTGCAGGTCGGTCACCCGTTTAAATTCTAAAAGTCCCCGTTTGTTTAATATTTAAAATGTAGTTAACAGAATGGTGGTATTTGTTTGCTACGTAGTTTAAAATAGGTATACTAAGGGCCTGTTTCACAATCGACAAGTAAGTTCGAAGTAGCTTACTTTGCAGTTCAATTGACATATATTTCATATTACAACTGTCAAATGATCTGCCAAGTAAGCTACTTTGAACTTACTTGTTGATTGTGAAACAGGCCCTAAGATTAAAGAGCTAGATTTATAGAACCTAGTTTATATTTTTTCATAAATTACCAAATTATATTAGGTAATTTATTAATTAAGGCGAGTTTTACCCGAATTTGTATAATTTTGAACCTCTAGTTATTAATTGTATTAGAACACACAAGTCTGAAATTAATACACATTAAACTTGAAGTTAAGAGTTAGTGAATGCAAAAACCAGAAACACAATTAACTACACTTTATTCGATAGCAAAAAAATCTGAACATACCACTAATTCTAACTATAAAACCACGATTTTGAAAAGAAAAATCAAATGCTTTTAAATTAATGTATAGTACCAAAACATTTGTATGATGATTATGAAGTACCTGAGAAACGTACCTAGTTTTACAGCCGGCCGCCTACCTGACACCAACCCTCTTTGGGTACCCAAATACAAAATATTTCATAAAATTACAAAAAACCTATAGTTTCGTGTGTCTACAGTTGCGCTCAATACTTTTGCCATTTTGGTCAGTACTCGCCAAGGTGTCTCAGAGTGCAGTCACGTCGGATTGTGCCGCTCATTTGTTTTATTATATATTTTGTTGATATACCTGTAAGGGAAATAAAATAAATGGCCTCACAACTTATGCCTTTGTTTAATTTATTTCTCAGAGTAGGTAACTACCCAAAGCTACCTACATACCTATATTTTTTTTATCACAAAATTACATTAATAAATTTTATTTCTTTTTGTCCGTGGAAACCAAAGTCGGGCATTATTATGGGGGTTTTAATGTGACAACATGATTGCTTTGAATGCCAGATTCGATCTGTAACACCTACATGTCCCTGAGGAACTTTGTTGTTTAGAAAGTCCGCTTAGACGCTATTTGCGCAGCGAGACCTATAATCTAGATCGGTTTTAGTATCGACGCTCGCGGCTCTAGCTGGGGACAGCGGCACTCAAAAGTTTTTTCGAAGAAATTAGCTGTTGTGAGTAGGCAGGATGTTGTGAGTAGGCAGGTGCTAAAGTAAATTAGCACCTGCCTACTCCCGACATTGTTTTTACGTATCTACTTTACTTAAATATATTTTTGAAAAAATATAAAGATTTTGAATAGAAAAAACATGTTTTGGATAATGAACATTAAAATTCCCGCCAAAACAGTGATGGCGTCTGTGTGACGCACAGATATATCAATTTATTTATTTATAAATATATTTTTTTTTCACTGACACCTATCATCTAGCCCAAAGGAAGTAGCCTAAGCACTTGTGTTATGGATTCTAGATGACGGACATATTTTTAATATAATTATGTATATACATACATAAATCACGCCTATATCCCCGAAGAGGTAGGCAGAGGTGAACCAGCACCCACGTTTCGCCAATTATGTTAGGTCCCTTGTAATAGGTGGCGAGCCTATTGCCATATATCGGGCACAAAAGTCGCAGTACATTGCTATTGCTAGGTGGTATTAGAGGAATGCTGCTGCCCATTCCTCATCATTGATTTATCCTTAGTCGCCTTGTACGACTCCCACGGGAGAGAATTGGGGTGGTGACAATTGTATTCTACTCTGCCGTCACCACACGGCATAATTATGTATATAAATGTTGAAAATATACTACATAAACATATACACAACCATGACTCGGAAACAAACATTTGTGGTCATCACAAAGTTTGCCCCTACCAGGATTCGAACCCGGGACAGACCCCTCTTGGCCAATACCCAGCTATCTGAGCATTCGACCAAGGCGGCCGTCATTTATATTGATATATCTGTGGTGTGACGTTTATAGCGAAAAACATGCGAGTGACTTTGACTGGCAGATAAATTAACGAAATCGCTAAGTAAAAAAAATATATCTATTAAAAAAATATATTTAAAAAAAAATTGACCTCTCTGAGTGCGGCAGTTAACCCTTAGTCGCATTTTGTACGACACTCGCGGGAGAGATGGGGGTGGTTACAACTGTATTCTAGTCACACAGCTTACAATGATGGGTGTGTGATTGTAAGAAATATTTTTATTTTTATGAAATTTTTTTGTAATATTACGTACAGCTTGGTAAAACACAGTTTGCTGCGGTGACAGATAGAACTAACTGTTATTTGTAATTTATAACACTGATTTGCTGTCGAACTCTGATAGGTAGTCCAATTGTCAAATCCGGTAACTTTCCGATTTATTTGTATTTCAATTTATTACCTTCAATTCAATGGTTATCTGACTAAAAACGCAGAAAAGAACAGTAGTTTATCTGCGACCTGTCGGCGAGTTGTTAGCCTACTTGAGTTGACGCTAGGGTTGTCACTAAAGCCAAAGCACCGGCTGTAAGCGCGAATGTGCTGGGCGGACGAGCAGCGAGCGAAAGTCAGTCACCTTGTACACGCGCGATCACACCGAACCCTTATGCCCCCGTATTTTATGTCAATGTTTGCGTCACCGTGCGTGCCTACACGGCGCCGAGCACGAAAGCACACATTCTAAGATGCAGCGGCCAGTTTGTATGAAGATTGAAGACGTATTACTGTTTATAAATTTTATTATTTTGTATTATTTTGTAGGCAGAGGTGAACTAGCACGCACGTTTCGTCAACTATGGCAGGTCCCATGTAATGTGGCGAGCCTATTGCCATTTATCGGGCACAAAAGTTGCAGTACATTGCTAGGTGGTATGAGAGGAGCTGCTAAAAAAGAACAAATCAATAAAAAGTGGCGCCCTCATTTTATCAAAAACTCTTTTTTGGCAAACTGTAGTTTGAGCATCTCTGATGCGCCCGCGCAACTCCCACGCGATAACGGGCTCTTACATAAGACCCTATTATACAGTTTAAGTATCGATCGATGCCACAATAAAATTATAAACATTGTATGTACAGACAACAGCGCGTCAGAATACCACAAAATGTAAAATTTTCTCAGTCGACTTTTGGCTCTACTGCCAACAAGATAAGGTTGACAATCGATTGAGGAAATTTGACAGTTTTGGGTTGTCCGAAGTGCAGTTGACTTTACGTCGGATCGAAACTTAAAATTTTAGGTAACTCGATTATAATTTCAACACTATATAAATGTTAGAAAAAATAGTACAAAGATTTTGGTGGTTACAAAAAGAATTTTGAAAAATTATGGTCTTGATGCGGGAATCGAACCCGCGTCCGCTGCTATCCGGGCAGGTGCCGTGACCGCTCGGCCAACCAAGACACACACAAGAATAATGTTTCGAAATTCTTTTTCTAACCACCAAAATCTTTGTACTAAATTATTGGTTGTTTTACAAAATCAATATTGACTATATCTTAGATATTCTACTAGCTTGTAACCGCGGCTTCAAGTGTCAATAATTACATACATAAATCACGCCTATATACCTGAAGGGACAGGCAGAGGTGAATTAACGCCCGCGTTTCGCCAATAAGGTAAGGTTAGTTCCATGTAATAGGTGGCGAGCCTATTGCAATCTACATAAATCGCAGTACATTGTTCATTGTTGTCTTTAGTCTGTACTCTTAGTCGCCTTGTACGACACCCACGGGAGAGATGGGGGTGGTGACAATAATTGTATTCTGCTCTCCTGTCACCATACGGCTACGAAAACTGATATAATATAAACAATACCTACTTTTTCGGACTTCCGTTTAATCGGACTTTCGTTAAGAAAAGAAATACTCACGTCTGGCTGCAGGGACAACGGATCCCTTTGCCACCCTCACACGGAAAATGGCAGCGGAAAAACCTAAACAAAAGCGCGGCAAATCAATCGCGCGTGCCGCCTTGCCTTATCTTCACGCTCTCGTAAGTAAGCGACACTAAATTTGCGCCCATCAGCGTATTCTGTTCTCCCACAATTGGTAGTTTAGCAACAGGCGATGGCGGCGGGCGTTACCGGGGCGCGTTCGGAATTTGAAAAGCGCGCGCAATGGCGCGGAAACCGTAGGCTAGGCAGGTGGACGCGTCCCGTTCGGTGGAAGAGTCTGGCTTGTGAGATTGTTCCGTGAGGTTTTATTTAAGAGACGAGGATATAATCTCTCTCCACCACTTGCTTGACAGTGTCACTGCCGCACTCAGAGACGTTAATTAACTTTCATGAGCATTTTATGTCAAAAATTTTCATTCAAATCTAGACCATAGACCCGGCAAGAATAGCGACTAGTTTTGAATTGTCATTTTTTGACGTTAAGTACTCATTAACGTTTCTTGACGTCTCTGAGTGCGGCAGTTAGTCTCGGGATTTAGTGGGAGTTGGAGGGGAAGGAAAACATTTCCTTTCCCCCGAGGAGATTTTGTCCACGTCCCGTCGTGCTAAGGGGGCTGAAATCTGCCCGGATTGCAAAGGTTTGATTCCAATGTCAGGATAAATACTTTTTTCTAATGTATAGTACCTACGTTACGTATAACTTAACGTATAATGTTCAATCAAAAATAAAGCCTTCTATGCTGGCCTGGGAGCGAACAAATAACGTAGAATCGGCCAGCCCCAACTCATCCCGTGGGTGTCGTAAGAGTCGACTAAGGGAGATTGTCCGGTGTAGACCAATAAGCACCTTGGGGCACCCGAATTGTGGAGGGCAAACCACCAACAACAGCGTACCCAAAGACGGTTGGTGTCAGGCAGGCGGCCGGCTGTAAAACCTAAGCCAAAACCTTGAGCAGTATGGAATGGAATGTTGTCATTCTAATCACTCTTTCCGTTCATGGGTCTCTCGACATGGTCCGTTCAGTCTCTTTTCTATACATTCATTCATCACTAACACCATTACGGTGGGATGGATGGTATGAATCAAAAGGGATTGGATGGCTTGATGACGTCTGACATATGAATGGAAGAGGAAACATACTGCGCCGACCCCAGATAGACTGGGAACAGGGCAGGAAGAAGAAGAGTTCAATCAAAAATAAAATAATACCTAATTAGAATGCGTGCGTGGTTAGTGTTGTAAATAGCTATATTCTTTGTTATTTTAAAAAGATTATAGTAGACGGTTCTCCTGCAACTTGCCCGCCACGTCATCGTCGTGGACTCCATCGCTGCTCCGGATGTATTCGCACCCGTACCCTTAATAAAACGCGGATGTATATTTCGTAACCTATCCCTTAAAAACGCGGATGTATTCTTAACCTAACTCTTAAAATCGGGAATGTATTCGTAACCTTACCCTTAAAAAAACGGACATATTCGTGCCCTAACACTTTAAAAACGCGACAGTATTCGTACCCTAACACTTAAAAAACGCGGATGTATCCGTACCCTAACCCTTTAAAACGCGGATGTATCCGTGTACCCTAACCCTCGAACAACGCTCACCGCTCACCCTACCTAACCATTAAAAAATTTCGAAACAATTTGACACGACGGCCTCTTTCCCGCCAAACCCGCTGTCAGTTTGACAGCCGCCATCTTTCGCGCGCGCCGTTATCTATACGCTCCGCGGGATTTATAATGTGTGAATAATGTTTGCGGGGGTTAAATACGCAGGCTGACAATATATAAATTATGGAAAAGTCACCCCGTAGGTATTCTCCGTGGGGAGATAACTATTTCCCTGTTAATCGGGGTGGAAAGGTCGCTTTTTTGTGTTGGCAACAATGGAGGTTGCGGTGTGTTGACAGATTTATTTGGGAGCGCACCTTTTATTGATTGCGAGGAAAATTGTGATTTTGGCGCGAAAAGTTGACTGTTGTCTGTGGTACGATAGAATTATAATAATAATTCAGCAAAGGAATTGTGACTAGAAAAAGTTAGGAAATTATATGCGGGTGATGCGGGTTATATATGACATTAAGCATTCGCTAGCGCAGTGGCATAACGCGTTTGGCCTGCGATTGCGTAAACTAAGCAATTTCGCTAAGGCCGGTCATTGGATAGGTGGCCAAAAATTTATCATCTCGAGTTCCTTCGTGCTTCGGAAGGCACGTTAAGCCGTTGGTCCCGGCTGCATCTGCAGTCGTTAATACCCACCAACCCGCACTGGGCCAGCGTGGTGGGTTATGGCCCAATCTCCCTATATTCTTCCATCCATCGGAAGGCCCGTGCTCCGGCAGTGGGGACATTAAAGGGCTGGTGATGATGATGATGAAGCATTTACCCGGATTGCAGAGGACGCGGGTTCGAATCTTTATCGAAGTTCGAAAAACTTTCCCAAGATTGGTAAAGATTTCTCTTATAAACAGTATGTGTATTGTGTAGGTTATTACTGTGTACCTGTAATGACCTAAATAATAGTGACATCAATATTTTTAGTGACCTCAGATAACTGCACTACCTTAATAACTTTATTTATTTGTTAAAGCATTGTTTAAAGTGTGTATTTTTTGTTTTTGTTATGGGTCGTCAATTCAATTTTACATACATACATAAATCACGCCTATATCCCCGAAGGGGTAGGCAGAGGTGAACTAGCACCCACGTTTCGCCAGTCATGTTAGGTCCCATGTAATAGGTGGCGAGCCTATTGCCATTTATCGGGCACAAAAGTCGCAGTACTTTGCTAAGTGGTAGGTATAAGAGGAACGCTGCTGCCCATTCCTCACCACTGGTTTATCCTTAGTCGCCTTGTACGACACCCACGGGAGAGACTTGGGGTGGTGACAATTGTATTCTTCTCTGCCGTCACCACACGGCCTCAATTTTGTCTCATAATATTTTTATATGTATTTATTTTCTTAAATGTTTATTTATTTTCTGTTATATTGTCGATGGTGTAACATAATAAGTAAATAAATTTCACTATTATAAACAGTATTCTAATACAGAACAACTAAACGCCTATTTACGGTACGTTTTGAAATGTTACCTATTACTTTAACCTGAAGAGGTTGTGCCTTATAGCCTTTTTAAATAAAAAAAAAAGGAAAAAATTTTTTTGTTCCACGTCTAAACTCAGATGCCGGATAAAGCATTTATTATGCACAATCGAGTCTGTATCGAATGGTCCGATCTTCATTCGATACGGGCGACAGATAAAAGGTTTGGATCGTGTCTATGGGTTTTTTGTTTCTTAAAGCCATAAACACCTAGTTGAACTGGCTGCACCGGCAAATGTTCTTTTGCCCTTATTACCTAGAGGTATAAGAAAAGTCTACGACTTATTCTCATACCTACCAAATATACACAAAAAAATTCATGAAAATCGGTCCAGTCGTTTCGAAAGAGTTCGATACCAAATACTGTGACACGAGATTTTTATAAAGGTAGAAGATAATTGGCCGTGTGGTGACGGCAGAGTAGAATACAATTGTCACCACCCCAAACCTCTCCCGTGGGTGTCGTACAGGGCGACTAAGGATTAATCAGTGATGAGGAATGGGCAGCAGCATTCCTCTTATACCTACCAACTAGCAAAGTACTGCGACTTTTGTGCCCGATAAATGGCAATAGGCTCGCCACCTATTACATGGGACCTAGCCTAATTGGCGAAGCGTGGGTGCTAGTTCACCTCTGCCTACCCCTTCGGGGATATTGGCGTGAATTATGTATGTATGTATGTAGAAGATAAATAAATAAATAGATTTATTTTTGTAGGTATAATTTGTTAATTATAAAATAAAATTACATACATACATTCGTGTACTTACACACCAGATCAAGACGCAATGTTTTATTATAATAATTCTTTTAATTTTTTGTTCTTATTTCTTTTAAATCTTAGATACTAGTTGCAGTTTTAAGTAAAAATAATGTTATTTAAAATAAAGATTGTTAACTTGAAATTAAGATTATTTTTATCACCGAAGGTGTGGGTAGGAGTGAATTATAACACCCACGTTTCGACAATGATCTTAATGCCATCTATCGGGCATGTAAATCGCACAACATTACCAGGTTGTATAAAGATTCGGACCCAGAGTTATCATCATCATCATCACCAGGCCTTTTAATATTCCCACTGCTGGGGCGCGGGCCTTCCCTAAGGATGGACCAATATAAATAGGGAGATTATGTAGCCCATAACCCACCACCCTGGCCCAGTGCGGGTTGGTGGGTATTAACGACTGCAGATGCCTCCGGAACCAACGGCTTAACGTCCCTTCCGAAGCACGGAGGAACTCGAGATAGTAAATTTTGGTCACCCATCCAATGACCAGCCTTAGCGACATTGCTTAGTTTACGCAATCGCAGGCCAAGCGCGCTACGCTAGCGGCCTTCTCTTAGGGTGCGTTTCCATAGAAGCGGAGCTGCATGAAGATGAGCTGAGACTTACAAAAATTGACTAATGATGTTACGGAACGATGATGAGATGTGTGATTTGAGCAATATCATTGGTCAATTTTTGTAAGTCTTAGCTCAGCTCCGCATCTATGGAAACGCAGCCTAAACCTTTATCATGACCAGATTGGCTGTTAAAACAATTAAAGTTCTCCTCCCATATTTAATCTGTGCGCAATAAACATATTTTGACTGTGGAGTTTTATACGGCGGCGGTTCTACACGGTGGGATAATTTACGGCTACCAATTAGGGGCCAAGATATTATCGGACACTCTTATAATTGTAGGCAACCCAGACAGAGGGTGTCGTGGAGTCGACATACTTTAAATATTTTCAAGAAAGTATTGAAGTACCGTGCAGTGTGGTGACGGCTGAGTAGAATACAATTGTCACCACTCCAAATCTCTCCCGTGGGTGTCGTACAAGGCGACTAAGGATAAATCAGTGATGAGGAATGGCAGCAGCGTTCCTCTTATACCACCTAGCAATGTACCTACTGCGACTTTTGTACCCGATAAATGGCAATAGGCTCGCCACCTATTACATGGGACCTATCATAACTGGCGAAACGTGGGTGCTAGTTTCTCTGCCTACCCCTTCGGGGATATAGACGTGATTTATGTATGTATGTATGTATGTAGTATTGAAGTAAAGTAACATAATTGGCGAAACGTGGGTGGTAATTCACGTCTACCTACGGGAATTTAGGCGTGATATTTCATATTTCTTTAATCACACCCATGTGATTAAAATATATATTTTGAAAAATATATGGCCCAAAGCATAAGTACTTGTTTTTTTATTCACGGCTTGCGTTGCTTTTTTATTTTTTTCTATGTAATAAATAACATTTTAAAACGTGTCGATTATTTTTTTATTATGACAGAAAGAAAAACAAATGAAAAATAGCTGGAGACAAAATTTTACTAATTTGTTTATTTTTTTTTAATGTAACTTCTTAATGTTATGAAAACCAGTAAGATGCAAACATGTAGGATAGCCAAAGAGATTTATTACAAGTTTATACATCATCACCAGCCCTTTAATGTCCCCACTGCTGGGGCACGGGCCTTCCCTATGGATGGATATAGGGAGAAGATCAAGTTTATACGTAGGTACTATATGCGAAAACACATTTTCTCTGACCTATTATTATAAATACTACATAAACAACAGGACTCGAGATCAAAATCGTCTGTGTTCATCACAAAAATTCACCTCCACCAGGATTTGAACCACTCTTACTATAGCCAGCAATCGGCAATAGGATTAATCAGGCTAAATTGAAGACAATCTTGTGTAGATATATTTATTACTAGTGGCCGCCCTCGGCTTCGCTCGAGTTAATGTCAGTTACTAAATAGCCTTCCTCGATAAATGGACTATCCAACACAAAAAGTAAATACACAATATGAAGTGTATTAAAATTAAAAAAAAAAATTAGAAAGAAAAATTGGTCAGAAAAAGACCGAAAAATGACAGGTTCTCATCATGACTATAAATTTTCGACCGTTTCTGACTACATTTTGTTGGTAAGATTTTTCACTAAAAAATATCGCACTGCCCACTCCACACCACCCCTGCTCCAGCGGCCCCTATGCGACGACAAGCGGCGAGATGAACTGTGTTTCATTTCTATTTATTTCATTTACAATTCATTTCTTTTTTGAATTTCTTTCGGCCATCGGAATGACTCTATTAATAAACTCTATTAATTATACGGGGGACAACTTTGGGAACCCATTGTAAGAATGTGTGAAGATCCGTGTACAGTTTGAGGGGATGGAATGGTTTCTTTTTTTTTTCTTTGCAATTGGAAGGCGCACACTTAACTTTGTAGAGCCTTAGTAAATCTCAGTCTACTTGTATATTAGCATAAGAATATGTGTCATTATTTTATAATTATCTAATTTTATTCATAATTCTGTCCCCATAAGTCAGAAAGCGTTATCTTTTATAGATGCAAATGCCGAGAAATTCAATATATTGTGTTTTTGCATGTTACATATTATATGCATAACTAATCACGCTTATTTAATTCATTCGTCCTGCTACAAACATAAATCCAGGTGTTATTTTTATGCTGTAGGTGACTGCTTATTGAGGAACAATAAATAGGTCCAAGAATTATGTCGATCAGCGGATTTATGTCAGAAGTTTTTATTGGCGAAAGTCAGTCCTCGCGACGTTCAGACAGATTATATCGTAAAAGTTTAATAAAAACTGAAAACAGATTAAACTACTCAAGGCTGATATAAGAATAAAGAAATCAATACAATTAGGTAAATTAAGAAGTGCATTAGGCTGTTTCATTTGTCTTCTTATAATAAAAAAGCAACAACTTACAAAAAGTACCTCAACAACATAATAGACAACTTCATACATACTAGTACTATGAAACGAGATTTTTTTGATTTTAGGCAAGGATTAGACAGTCAATAAATATCAATATATGACTTGTAAACAGAATTTGCAACTTTATTGGCGATATTGACAAAAAACCTAGATTTTTCATAAGAGTCAATATTTATCACGATATTGGATGGCGATATTTATTGACTGTCTTGCCATATAATATTAAAATAGGTAATCAATAAAAAAAAACAAAAGGGGTGCTTGGGGGGCTTTCAATGGCGTCAGTCAAATTTTTATTTCAATCATTCAAAAATTGTTTCAAAGTGGACTTTGTGTAGTAAAGGTGGTGTTATTTTGATGCATAAGGATCCGTGTTGACGTTCAATTATGAGGAATCATTGAAATAAAAGTGTTGTGCCGTGTTTGACGTTGAGAGTTTTATACTGGTTTTCACCACCTCATCGGTCACCGTCATGAACTCTGTTACCATTCGACTCGCGCCAAGCACTCCCTAGATGCGTTAAAATATGTGACACCTATATTTTAACGTAAATTAATTTCATTCATTAATTTCACCCACTCATTATTTCATAAGACTACAGATAAAATATACACTAAAGACATGGCTGTATGGGCTAGACCTTTTGCCTTCCCTAAAATATAGGGAGAATTAAAAAAAAAAACAAAAACAAAGGCACAGATCCACAACTCACACAGAAAGCAAAGGCGCCAATCTCTAAAAACCACAGATACACAAAACAAGCGAACACTAGACAACAGTAAAAAAAACAGCACAGACACGAAACACCAAAGCAAGCATAGTACATTTTTCATTTATTACGAAGGGCGGTAAAATAAAAGAATGTCTCAGATCGCAAGTATAATAAGTAATAAGCCGTTTGAGGTTATCTTTTTTACCGCCCGGGATATGTAAAGCTTTATGTCACCCTCTGCCCAGGAAGTGGGATATTACATACGCGTAGCGGGCGGAAAATACCACTTTCTGGTCAGTCCAGCCTCCAAAATGTGACGAATTTACTTTGTGACAAATGTAGAACCCCTAACATGGCCACCGAAACACGATTATAATAATATAAAAGAGCCATATATCGCTTTGAATCGCTGTCAAAAATCATTGGATTTTTGACAGTTCAAAGCGATAAATGGCTATCTATGTTGTGTTTCGGTGGTCATGCCAGCCGGGCAGGTATGACATAAACTACAGACTATCCACCTCGAAGCAAAGGCACCAACCTTTCGTCGCACCGGCAATGCATGAGCGTGTTCACCCGCCAATTGTACAGCCCGTACTTCTTCTCCATGCCCCCGATCCAAAAGGGGCATCTCAAGTCGTGCACCCTGCAGCACCTATCGGTCCGCGAGTAGCCGCCGAGCTGCGAATACTTCGTGGCCGAGAACCCTTTGCCGCACCATTTCGTGCCAGGCACTCGAAGGAGGTCCATCGCGTCGCGCTTCGGTCTGTCAAAGCGTTTTGTTTTCTTTTCATTTTTTTCACCGGCCCCACGGCCACGGAGTATTTATGCCGAGGGAAGCGTTACGACCTCTTTCGCTATACCTTTCGTTCGAATTCAAAAAGGAAGTTCTCGATTCGAATGTTTTTTCTTAAGTTTGTTAGCTAGGTACCAGAACTTTCGACTGGGTGAACCGATATTTCGTCGGTTTAAAGGTAAAACTCACCAAGTGACATTTGGATAGATAGCAAATAATTGGGGTTAACCACAGTTTTTATTATTAAAAATCTAGCGTGATTTTTAGACACAGTTGTAGAAATAATGTAGTTAAAATATTTATAATGTAGATCAAATATTCAGGAACTTTGGCATTAACGTTTACAGATGTTTTTCTCTGGTGCATTTTTATGTGCAGATAACGATTATAAAAAAAAAACGTGTAAAATTGGTCAAAATGTCACTAAACAACGTGAGTTTTACTGCCGCACTCAGAGACGTCAATTAACTTTAATGAGTATTTAATGTCAAAAAATTTCATTCAATTCTAGACCATAGACCCGGCAAGAATAGCGACTAGTATTGAATTGTCATTTTTTGACGTTAAGTACTCATTAACGTTATTTGACGTCTCTGAGTGCGGCAGTTACTCTTGGCCTCGATTGATGATTATTTTTTCACCGCTCCTATGGTTAAGCGTAACGACCTCTTTCGCTATACCTTTTTTAAATGCGTTTTTGATGTAGATCAAATGTTTTGCCTCTTCTTGTTGTTGTTTAATGACGTGTGGGATACTTAAAATTACTTACGAACCTTAGAACGAATAGAATAAAAATATGTGAAACTGACAATAATAACAGAGGAAACAATATGGCGCCCGCCGTGTCAATTGTAAGAGTAGTCATCAAAAATTGACATTAATTCGTTCAATGTTCCACCCGCTACGCGTAGGGAAAATCCCACTAACTGGTCAGCGGTGACATAAAATTTTTCAATGTCACACCTGACCGTAAAGTGCACAAGGGGTGACATAAAACTATGATTTTACCTCGGGCGACAAAAAAGAAGGCTCGGGCGTCAAAGACTATCGATCTGACACATTCTTTGTTTTATCGCCCTTGGTATATAATTTACCTACTATTTTATTCTGTTTATTAGTATTTGTTGTTATAGCGGCAACAGAAATACAATCATCTGTGAAAATTTCAACTGTCTAACTAGCAAGGCTCATGAGATGCAGCCTGGTGACAGGACGGGCGGCCAGCGGAGTAACGTACGTAACGGGAGGACACCCCGGACGGGACGTGCACGGAGTCTTGTCCAAAAAGCCCCGTCTGACATATGCCACGGAGACACGGACGGAGCTTTTTATACGAGAGAGGTCCGTCCACGTCCCGTCCGGGGTGTTTTCCCGTTACGTATGCTCTGACCTTCAGTAATAGGGTCCCGTTTTACCCTTTCCGCAGGGAACCCTAAAAAACCTCTCCCAAGATCTACCCTTTGCCTCGCGCGGTTGTTAAACAATAAAAAGTCACGAGCCATAGATCAGTCCGGTCGGAGATCTATGGCCCTTACAGCAATGGCGTCCGATCGGCTTAATGGCTCAGTTTTTACGATGAATATTAATTTGCCTGTAAAAAGTACCGGTGTGGTCCGTCTTTTGTACATACATACATACATACATAAATCACGCCTATATCCCCGGAGGGGCAGGCAGAGGTGAACTAGCACCCACGTTTCGCCAGTTATGTTAGGTCCCATGTAATAGGTGGCGAGCCTATTGCCATTTATCGGGCTCAAAAGTCGCAGAAGGTACATAGCTAGATGGTATAAGAGGAACGCTGCTGCCCATTCCTCATCACTGATTTATCCTTAGTCGCCTTGTACGACACCCACGGGAGAGACTTGGGGTGGTGACAATTGTATTCTTCTCTGCCGTCACCACACGGCAATCCGTCTTTTGTGGCTAGCAATATTGTAATATTGACAACACTTGATATTCTCAATTCGTCTTCTATGCTGGCCTGGGAGCGAACAAATAACGTAGAATAGGCCAGCCCCGACCCATCCCATGGGTGTCGTAAAAGTCGACTAAGGGAGATTGCCCGGTGTAGACCAATAAGCACCTTGGGGCACCCGAATGGTGGAGGGCGAACCACCAACAACAGCATACCCAAAGAGGGTTAGTGTCGGGCAGGCGGCCGGCTGTAAAACCTAAAACCAAAACTATGGATTATGGATTGGAATGTTGTCATTCCAATCACTCTCTCCGTTCTTCGGTCTCTCGACATGGTCCGTTCCGTCTCTTTTTCGTACATTCATTCATCACTAGCACCTTAACGGTGTGATGGATGATATGAATCGGAAGGGAGCGGATGGCTTGATGACGTCTGACCGATATGAATGGATATGAATGATATGAATGAGTGAAATAGAAGATAAAATATATATGATTAAAATTTCGGTCGTTCTAAACCTCTAAACAGACGTAAACAGTAAGCACCAAATGACGTTGACATGAATCAAATTCTTTGTTCTCCCGCGTAGAAAAACAAAAGTGTTAATTCTTCCGTAGTTGGGACGTCTTCGCATTTTTTTCATCATCGCATTTTTTTAGCTCTGTGAATAAGTGAAAAAAAAAACGTTTTTTTTTCAACTGCAGGATATGAAAATAGATAAATGATATTTTAAATTGAGAGGCTGAAATTTTTGAAAATATTTCATTTTCAGCACAATGTAAAGTTGGACATTTCGATCGTTAGTTGAGCGTTTGACCACAATATCGCCTGAAGACCTAAATGTAAGATGGATACAGGCAAGCCTAGAAGACGTCTTGTTATGTCAAATTCAAATTTATATTGTTTATTGCTTGTCACATTACATTAAATACATACAGTGGATGGTATAACATAGGTCTACATGTGACGCCCTGCAAGGGCATTGCAATTCAATAATATTACATGGTTGCATTTACAATACAATTATTTATATTCTGAAAACGAAATGAAACCCCTAATCATGTCACTTACCATTCTCACTATCGTTAAAAAACTCTTGTATATTATAATAGCATTTGCTTATGAGATATGTTTTTAATGTTTGGATATATATTGTCACGTTTTCATTATTTTTTATGTAATTAGGTATATGGTTATAAATTTTTATCAACATATTGTGGGGACTGGACGACACTAATTCTAATGTGGAGAATGGAACTTTTAGTTTATTTAAATTTCTGTTATTTCGTTTTACGTTATTTAAGGTACAAAAAAAAATGTCCATAGCATTCTGAAAATTGTGATTAGAACAAGTTCGAAAATTTATAATCTTGACGCGAGAATCGACCCGCGTCTTCTGGACAGATGCCTATACCACTCAGAAGACGCGAGTTCGATTCCCGCATCAACACTGTAATTTTTCTGACCACAATAAATTTTCTTTCTTAACTTATTGTTCATTTTAATTGGGTTAGCACTTCAAAAGAATCCGTCGAGAGATTCTTGGAGAAGAGGTCTTCGAAATATGAATGCAAAAAAAAAAAAAATACGGGTACGAATTGAGTAACCTCCTCCATTTTGTCGTCGGTTTAAAATGGAGAATCGTGAAGGCACTTAAAAGTCCTAGCCTCCAATTCGTAGACATAAATTTGAAAATACGACGCCATCTTCGCTTGATTACAAGGTATTTAGTGCGTGTTTCTGTCGGACATAACATGTGTAATATATTAATATTAAGACCATAATAAGCCGCTGTATTTACGTTATAACTAAAAGGTAATCAAATCAAGCGTTACTGAACTTTTAATATTGGTAGTATTTTTCGTATAACACCAAATTAAATCGTTAATCCATGTGATTATAAATAACATAATGCAATTATTATTGTAAATCTTTAGTTGACAGACACTTTGCTGATTAGAAAAAATTAAATAATGTTCAAATAGAAATCAAACCACAATCATACCACCTTGCTCTAAAAATGTTTGAGCCCGTAAAAAAAAGTAAAAATGAGTGTTTGGCGCGTTTCGTGGTGTCAGTCAGATTTATTTTCACTAATTCAAAAATTGTTACAGAGTGGATTTTGTGTAGTGAAAGTGGTGTTCTTTTGAAGCACTAGCATCCGTGTTGATGTGCAATTATGCAGAATCATCGAAAATAAGTCTCATGATGTGTTTGATGTTGTGGTGAAGATCACTATAAAAAGTGGTTTTATTCATTTTATCAAGCACCATCATGAACTCTGTTACCATTCAATTCGCGCTAAGCACTCCCTAGATGCGTTAAAATATGTGGCACCCATATTGTAACGTAAAATTCATTTAATTCATACATTTCACCCACTCATTATCTCATAAGACTACAGATAAAATATACACTAAAGACATGGCTGTATTTGCCTTCCCTAAAATATAGGGAGAAATTAAAAAATTAAAAAGCAAAAAAAAAATTTAAAAAAAAACAAAAAAAGCAAACCCCCTATCGCACCGGCATCGGCAGTGGGACACCGTGTACGGCCTAAAGTTGAACATCCCAAACTGCTGTCGGAACGCGCCAATGTTCACCCTACATTGATTCACCTCTGCCTACCTTAGTAGGCGTGATTTATGTACGTATGTATGTATAATGTTCAAATAAAAACAAAACCATAACCATACCACCTTGCTGTATACAAGCTTGCGCCCATCCCAAAGTAAAAAAAAGAAATTAAAAAGAAAACCAAAAGAAACAAACCGCCTATCCCACCGGCAGTGGGACACCGTGTACGGCCTAAAGTTGAACAGCCCGAACCTTCTACGGAACGCGCCAATGTTCGCCCTACAGCCGTCGTGGGTCCGGCAGCACCGGTTCTCGTCCCGGTCGTGCCCAAGCCCAAGCACCCAGTTTTCGCTAGTTAACATAACCCCTAACATAACTGGCGAAAAGTGGGTGTTTGATTCATCTCAGCCCACCTCTTCGGGGATATAGGCGTGAATTATGTACGTATGTATGTTTAGTGTTCAAATAAAAACCAAACCATAACCATATCACCTTCCTCTAAAAAGTTTGCGCCCATCCCAAAGTGAAAAAAAAAAAAAAAGAAATTATAAAACAAAAAATAAATCAAACCTATCGCACCGGCAGTGGGACACCGTGTACGGCCTAAAGTTGAACAGCCCGAACCTTCTACGGAACGCACCAATGTTCGCCCTACAGCCGTTGTGGGCCCGGCAGCACCGGTCCTCGTCCCGGTCGTGCCCAAGCCCAAGCACCCAGTTTTCGCTAGTTAACATAACTGGCGAAAAGTGGGTGTTTGATTCATCTCAGCCCACCTCTTCGGGGATATAGGCGTGATTTATGTACGTATGTATGTTTAGTGTTCAAATAAAAACCAAACCATAACCATACCACCTTGCTCTAAAAAGTTAGCGCCCATCCCAAAGTAAAAAAAAAAGAAATTAAAAAACAAAAATAAAACAAACCTCCTATCGCACCGGCAGTGGGACACCGTGTACGGCCTAAAGTTGAACAGGCCGAATCTCCTTCGGAACGCGCCAATATTCACCCTACAGCCGTCGTGGGCCCGGCAGCACCGGTCCTCGTCCCGGTCGTGCCCTAGCTCCCCGTAGGACTCCGCCAGCTGCCCGGCGCCGCACCACTTGGTCCCGGGCATAATGAAATTGGCGCGAAACGAGCGCCTCGACCTGTCCATGCGTTGGCGTGTTACTGGCGCGCTCGGAGACGTCAATTGACTTTAATGAGTACTAATTATTAATACAAAAAAATATCATTCAAAACTAGACTATAGACCGGGCAAGAATATCGAATAGTTTTTTGTAAGTATTCCTAACGTTAATTTATTGGCGTTAGTTTTAAAGTGACAGTTTCTTGTATTAAGTACATACAAATTGACATTTCTGAGTAGATGCCGTTGTTAACTGTTAGTTCATAAAATATAGGGTTAATTTAAAAATCAAGGTACCCAAAGCCTAGCAGGACTAACGTTTGTTTGACGAGTTTTAACATAACTCAATACATGGAACAAGAAATTGATTATTCAAGTTTTTTTTATTGCACTGTCGCGACATTTGTAACTCTATATTTCGTTCCTTTATACGAAAAGAAGAAGCTGCGTTCGCGCACTCTAGAATAATGGGAATAACCCGCCATGTCAAACTTTGTTTTGACTTTATCCCATAGAGCCAAAAAATACCCTACAATCTATACTCATACATACATACATAAATCACGCCTATATCCCCGAAGGGGTAGGTAGAGGTGAACTAGCACCCACGTTTCGCCAGTTATGTTAGGTCCCATGTAGTAGGTGGCGAGCCTATTGCCATTTATCGGGCACAAAAGTCGCAGTGCATTGCTATTGGTAGGTAGTATAAGAGGAACGCTGCTGCCCATTCCTCATCATTGATTTATCCTTAGTCGCCTTGTACGACACCCACGGGAGAGATTTGGGGTGGTGACAATTGTATTCTACTCTGCCGTCACCACGCGGCATCTATACTCAGACTACCAAAAATACACAAAAAACAAATTCATAACAATTGGTTAAGCCGTTTCGGATGTGATTTTTTTAACAAACACTGTGACACGAGATTAGATGAACTGAAATTGGAGAGGTGAATTAAATTCATATTTTTGTATAAAAGTAATTTCTATCGAATTATCAAAAGTCGTAGAACAAACGTACTTGTTTATGATGTTAGCTATCCTGCGAGGTAGGTACCTAATCTCCTGTTTAATTTATGATGATTCCTGTGACAGCAAGCAAAAATAAAAATTGTTCGAAGTGCGAAAAGGTTAGACAAAAAGTGTATGATGATGACAGCTGTCATACGAATCATCATAATAATTTACAAACTATAATTAATTGGCAACACTTTAAAAAAAAACAATAAAATAAACATGCAAGGAGGTGGCGAAGAAGAAAATAGAACCCTTTGCATCATGTTGAATTATGTATGTAATTGTAAAGCAAAGAACAGTTTAATTGTATAATGATTTTCATTTGAACATTAAGGTAGGCCAAAGAACCATTTTATAATTCACTTTGGAAAAATTATTACAAAGAAATAGAAATCAGAAAATCAATAATGTTTCCAAATTTTTCTGATCTCTTTATTGTAAGAATATTTATGTAAAGAATATGTAAATAAAACAGATCAATGGATGTCGAGAAAGAAAATGTTGTCGCCATATTAGAATGATGCAGCGCTATGCGCTTGTAAGAAGCAAAGGAAACGTGAAATGTATCATGGTCGTCTGTGAGTTTTTTTTGGTTGAGAGAAAAGAGAGCCTTCAAAACCAAACCTTAAATAAGAAAATAGTAGAGTTAATTATATTAGCGTCAAATTATCTGTTGAATTGTTAACATCGTGTTATTTTGTTCCAAAGCTATAGAAAAATCAAAAAAATTTCTAATAATATGGCCGAGTTTAAATTGGGTTTTTTTTTTTTTTTTGCTTATTATTTGTCATTTAAATAATTATATAAAAAATATAAAAACACGCCGATGGAGCAATGGCGCTTTCCCTGCACAAAGTCCACCTAAAACTATTTTTGAATTATTAAAAAAAAACCAATCCAAACGACGCCATTGAAAGCGCGCCAAATACTACCAACTACTCTTACATTTGACACGACGACGGTTGCCATGTCGTTTTCTTGGTAATACATCAGTTTTGTATATTTTTATTCAATTCGTTCGAATAAACGAATAAAATTTCTGAGGAACTAATGGAACATATTCGGTTTCGTGTCCCCAACTTGAAAGCTCGTAGAAAATTTAGGACTTTCTTTAGCGGTAGAACCAATCTGGCATTGCAATCGCCCATCACGAGGCTTACAACAACCTACAATGATTATCTTACTGCCGCACTCAGAGACGTTAATTAACTTTAATGAGTATTTAATGTCAAAAATTTTCATTCAAATCTAGACCATAGACCCGGCAAGAATAGCGACTAGTTTTGAATTGTCATTTTTTGACGTCAAGTACTCATTAACGTTATTTGACGTCTCTGAGTGCGGCAGTTAAACTGTTGGACATTGACATTTTTCACGACCGCCCCTCAGAATTCAGAACAAAAATTCTATCACTTACTGCCGCACTCAGAGACGTCAATTAACTTTAATGAGTATTTAATGTCAAAAATTTTCATTCAAATCTAGACCATAGACCCGGCAAGAATAGCGACTAGTTTTGAATTGTCATTTTTTGACGTTAAGTACTCATTAACGTTATTTGACGTCTCTGAGTGCGGCAGTTAATGTTTGAGTTTGTGGGCGACACTGGGAGAATTCTACAAGACACTCACGTTGCGTGCGTGCAACGTGAGTGTCTTGTCGAATTGTGTGCTAAGTAGATGTAATTAACTGTTTATTTTGTGTTTGAGTTAATGTTGTGCATATCTGTTATAGATGTAAACCCTAGATTTTCGTCTTATGTGATTGTTCTTGTATAATGCTGTGTGTTTACGTTGTTGATGTGCCTTAATAAATAAATAAGCGACTTGTCTAGCCCCCTGCGTATGATAGGAGACAGATTTGATTCGTTTCTACTGAGTCGATTCATCGATTCATTCATAACATGTCCATGCCAAACTAAACGGCCCCCTTTCATCTTTTCTGTCACTGGCGCCACTTTCAGACTCCCTCTTACGTACTCATTCCTTATCATAAAGTAAACTTATATAATATTATATGTATAGTCATCAAAATAAATGTTAGATAAGTAGGCTGAGTGTAAAGGTTTCATTAGCTGTAAGCTATTTTTTTTTATTGTTCTGTCCTGTGTGTAAATTTGTCGTGTGATTTGTATTGTGTATCGACATACATACATAAATCACGCATATATCCCGAAGGGGTAGGCAGAGGTGAACTAGGACCCATGATTCGCCAATTATGTTACGTACCATGTAATAGGTGGCGAGTCTAAAACGTCGGGCACAAAAGTCGCAGTTGATTGCTAGGTTGTATAAGAGGAACGCTGCTGCCCATTCCTCATCACTGATTTATCCTTAGTCGCCTTGTACGACACCCACGGGAGAGATTTGGGGTGGTGACAATATTGTATTCTACTCTGCCGTCACCACGCGGCGAATCGTGTCGTATTGTTTATCGGCCTTATTAATAAACACGGTTTAAGTTTAGACTAGTTACTCAGTGTTTTGTCTCTTTTCCTCGCATTAAAAATCATGTTTGTTTGACGAAGACTAAACGCGGAATAGCTATACCATGTTAACCACCACTTTATTAATATAAGATAATATGCAATATTTGTATTGTATGTATTGTAATTTTTACCCAATAAAATTAGTACAAAGATTTTAGTGGTTAGAAAAAGAATTTCGAAAAATTATGATCTTGAGGCGGGAACGCGCGTCCGCTGCTATCCGGGCAGGAACCGCGTCCGTACAACTTCACGTTGCAAGCCAACGGAAATTGAAATTCATTTCTACATTGCGAAAGTAAAGTAAGCCAACGGGTACCCCCGTTGGCTTACAACGTGAAGTGTAAAGGTTAGAAGAATTTCGGCAAGTTAATTAGTGTCTTGGGTGGCCGAGCGGTCAGGCACCTGCCCGGATAGCAGCGGACGCGGGTTCGATTCCCGCCTCAAGATCATAATTTTTCGAAATTCTTTTTCTAACCACTAAAATCTTTGTACTAATTTTTCTAACATTTATATAATGTTAAAATTAAAATCGAATAGCCAATAAAATTATTTAAAAAGGTAATAATCGGGCCGAAACCCAAATAACCCAGTTTCAACCCAAATGGGTTAAATAGGTTTTTAACTATTACCCATTTTTAATAGCGGCATGGTAACGGCACTGCAGAATACAATTGTCACCACCCCCATCTCTCCCATGGGTGTCGTGCGTACAAGGCGACTAAGGGTAAAGAGACAGCGATGAGTAATGGGCAGCAGCATATTTCTCTTATCCCACCTAGCAATATGCTGACGATTTTATGTGCCCGATAGATGCAATAGGCTCGCCGCCTATTACATGGGACCTAACATAATTGGCGAAACGTGGGTGCTAGTTCACCTCTGCCTGCCCTTTCGGGGATATAGGCGTGATTTATGTATGTATGTATTTTTAATAACAGTCATACCCCCGAATACAGAAACGCTAATCAAAGTTTGAGACCTGCTTAACATTTAATTATTGTCAAAATTGACGTTTTTCCATACAAATTCTGACAGGTACTGTCCACTTAACTTTTTAAGCAGTGCCCCAAATTTGATTAGCGTTTCTGTATTCGGGGGTGAGCATTTAAATGACATAAAGTATCCCGCCAAAAAAGCTCTTTACAATGACAGAGAAAGAACCACAGATTACGTATAAAATTTAGAAGAAAGTTGCTGCGCAAGGAGTTCCGAAAGATAAGGTAGGTCGAAATGGATGGTAGCGATACAATTGGATCCCCAACAACATTATGATGGCGAAATTGAAGTAAATGGGCATATATATGTTTTGAATAGCGAAAGAGGTCGTGGCGCTTCGTAGAATCTGGTAACTATAACAACTTCAACAAAGTTGTTATGGTCCGTCAAGTCTTGCGCGACTCTCCTGCGGTAAGAGACGGTGGCGGGGGCGGGTGTTGCGGGGAGGGGCGAGTTTTCCCTCCTCCCTGCATCGCCCACCCCGCTGGCATCTGTAGGCCTATTCGCTAACTTTTTTTGACAGTGAAAGTGATGATCACCGATCTATTTACTTATCCATTACTGTTTTCACAGGACAAGTGCCACAATAGCCTTATAGTAAAGTAGTAATGGATCAGTGATTATCACTCTCGAGTGTCAAAAAAAGTTAGTGCCCCCCCGTCCCCGCCACCATCTCTTATACCGCAGGAGGGTCGCGCACGAAGTTGCCGGACCATACACAAGGAGTTCCGAAGAATAAGGTAGGCTGAAAAGGATGGTAGTGATATAGTGATATAATACAGGGTGAAATCGAAATGAATCGACAACTTTTTATGGGGGGTTCTAGTGCTATTAAACATTATATTAGTGAGGTTTAAAAACAAATCTAAGTCGACAAAAAAAAATATCAATATTTACCTATTCTTTTACTCGAAACTGGTAAATATACAGATTAAAAACATAAAACAAAAAGAAAATTAAATATAAAATTTATTTAAGAAAAATATTAAATTAAATTCTTAATATTAAGGGCCTGTTTCACAATCGACAAGTAAGTTCGAAGTAGCTTACTTTGCAGATCATTTGACAGTTGTAATTTGAAATATATGTCAATTGAACTGCAAAGTAAGCTACTTCGAACTTACTTGTCGATTGTGAAACAGGCCCTAAATGAAATTAAATAAATCGTTCGTAATTCGCGGGTTTCTAAGCGAACGGGTGCGCGCGGCTAGGTAGTAGAACGCTGTAGGCACAATCACGTTGCGCGTGAGTGCGTCGACTAAAACTAATAAATCTAATAATCTTGTATTTAATTACTTAATGTTTCATACAATTTTAATTGTTACTGTAACGATCATTATAGCGGTTAAAATGTCCTGTAAAATTTTGTCGATCGATTTCAAATTCACCCTGTAGATCCCCTACAACATTATGTGCCCAAATGGAGGTAAATGGGTATGTTTTGATAATAGCGAAAGAGGTCGTGGCGATTCGTAGAATCTGGTAACTGGTATAATTATATTAAGGCGTTACCTCGCGAATGTTAAACAAGGATTAAAAAGGATTTACTTCTATATAGTTCTGGTTTTCAAAATATATATGATTTGACTTGTCAATCAACATGTCAGAGATAATTTATACTAAAAATCGTTTCAATAAATAAAAATAATTTCCTCTTTATCGTTTACGTTAAGCCGGGGCATGTTATTGTTATTTTTTTTTTCCCCGAGAAGTCTTCTGTCTATCTCTCTCTATCTATGCCGAAACAAACAATATTCACGAGGTAACGCCTTAAAAGAAAAAAAAGTTTTTATTACATACCTGGCCAACGAGCTTTTGCCATCTCCGTTCCCATTCTCCACCATAGACGTCATTTCCCGGTGCCTCTGCAGGCATTCCGCTTTTAATCTGTCGTAGTTGAGCCAATCGGCGACATCTTGCGGCAGCCTCTCGTCCCGCTTCAAGACGTGAACTGTCAAGTTTCTGAATTGGCGGTAAAATTTCTCATCGTCACTATTGCTCGTCTGACCCTGGGCCAGCCTGAAGCCTTCTTCATCTAGAGCTAGTTTAAGCTCTTTCCTCAGCGTTTTCAAGAAACTTCTGGCTGATTTGCTCTGTGTTATGAATTCGCAGTCCTGTACGGCGCCATTTTGCGCGTATATTATCTGGACAAGATGGCGGCCGTCGGTCAGCTGACGCAGTTTCAGCCCTTGGCTGTAACAAGAGAAATAGCTGCGTTAGTTTTTTTTGTCTACGTTACACAAATCACACAAATCGGCTAGATAAATAAAAAGGTTATTATCAGACAACTAGAAGGTCCATGTTAGCCTATAAGTTCCCACTTCTGGGCAAAGTCGCTCCCGTATAATTTGCTAGTAAACATATACAATCATCCATCATCATCATCATCATCGCCCTGCACTTAACCCGTCCTATTCTTTTTCCATTCTCTTCTGTTACTCGTCATCTCCTCATTCACATCCATCACTTTCATATTATTATTACACCTCACACAATCCATCCATCTTTTCAGTGTTCTTCCTCTACTTTGACATCCATCAACATACATGTCCATAACTTTTTTACTCACATTCATGGCATCCCGTTTCATAACATGTCCATACCAAACTAAACGGCCCCCTTTCATCTTCTCTACCACTGGCGCCACTTTCAGACTCCCTCTTACGTACTCATTCCTTATCATAAAGTAAACTTATATAATATTATAGTTGTGATATTCTACATGTGACAAAAAGAGAGAGAGTCCAAGAAATGGACAGTCCCTCTTTCAGCTATCACCCTCTCAGAAAGTAAGTAAATGCACTGTACTGTATGTGCTTTGGATGTGAGAAATTTATTTCTACATTGCGAGGGTATCTGCTGGCTTACAACGTGAAGTGTCAGACCGCTTACGCACTCAGAAATCAGAATCCGAGATTCTGTTGGTCCGTTGTACCCCTAGAACTACTTCTATGGTAACTTACGCACTACATCCGATCTCTGTCCGAGGTTTCTTTCTAGACCAATAATTTTTCACGGATTCAGATCGTTAGCTAACGTCTTAGTTGGCCGAGTTCTATAGATTAGATCTGCCCGGATTGCAGAGAACGCGGAGAATTCTATTCGGGTTCGGTTCGATTCCCAGCCATACGTCAAATCAGAATCACTGCTACATGGTCGGTGCTTTGTACACCATAAGGGCAGTACAATCACCACTTAATTTAACTTGAACATTTTAATTAACAGCAGAATTACTTTCGAGGTTACATTTCAATTGGACACGAATGGGGCGGGGCGAAAAACCCTAAATTCTTCTGTTGATTCTGTGGGAAATTGTTTCGTTAGCACTTTCTCGAAAATTATAATATCGTTAATGAAATTTTTATTTTTTATGTTATATATTAGATAAGCTCTTGCCCTTCATCCCACCTGATGGTAAGTGACGATAAGGGCTGAAGATGGAATCGAGCTTCACCTGGAACCCTCAACCACAGAGGGGCTGGCTGTCTTATCACAATTGTCGGAACACAATAATGCTGTTAACATTATTATTATGGCGACAGATTTTGATAAGACGGTGGTAGCTCCAAAGAAGTCCTACCACCAACCAAACCGAGCACAAAGTTGTACCCCCTGGGGATCGAACCCGGGACCTCTGGATCTTCATTCCGGTGTGCGAACCACTAGACTACGGAGGCGGTACATACATTCATACATAAATCACGCCTATATCCCCGAAGGGGTAGGCAGAGATGAACTAGCACCCACGTTCCGCCAATTATGTTAGGTCCCATGTAATATGTAGGTGGCGAGCCTATTGCCATTTATCGGGCACAAAAGTCGCAGTACATTGCTAGGTGGTACAAGAGGAACGCTGCTGCCCATTCCTCATCACTGATTTATCCTTAGTCGCCATGTACGACACCCAAGGGAGAGATTTGGGCTGGTGACAATTGTATTCTACTCTGCCGTCAACACACGGCTTTTATAATCATCTTTTATAATAATTATTATTAATATATTATTATGCCTGCCAAGAAATGCTTCATTTGCGTTATGCATTTGTCTTTATCTTCTTCGTTGTCACCACCCCCATCCCCATCTCCCCCGTGGGTGTTGTACAAAGCAACTAAGGGTTCGAACAGCAATGAGCAATGGCCATCGGCGTTCCTCTTAAATCACCCAGCAATGTACTGCGTTTTCCCTGCCCGATTATATGGCAATAGGGTCGCCACCTATTACATGTGACCCAAACTATTACATGAGAACTAACATAATTTGCGAAAAGTGGGTGTTTAATTCCCCTCTGCCTACCCCATCCGAGATATATAGGAGTGATTTTTGTATGTTAAAGACATCAACGCGAGAGAAGCCGCGGGTAGAAGCTAGTTAGCAATAAAAGTGGTAGTTTTACACCGCTTTACTTAATCGTGGGGACAGATAGTGACATTAAATACGCACTACTGCCCCTAGCATGGCGTCTCCCCATGGACTCGCGAAAGCCATTGAAATAACTCGACAAATCAACACGGTCACTTTGACTAATTCTGCAGTTCGAGGTCCGTCCCTCCCCCGTGGTGTATGTCGCGGTAGTACTGGCTTTCAGGCATTGTGGAAATGACAGTTTTATAATAATATTCTAGTTAATTAATAATTATTATTTGGATTTTTGTTTGAAAATTATTTTATAATAAATGTTATAAAAATGTATACAATTTTGGTTAGAAAAAGTTCCGAATAGTAGTCTCGATGCAATAGAATTTCTTTTCTACTATAATTTTTCCACATACATACTACCCCCTTATTATAAAACATGGACTAAAGTTAGTAATGGTTTAAAATTGATGCTTACTTTGTCTTTCATTCGGCAAATAAATAAGGGGGATAGTGTTCGTTTCACAAAAGATAAGTCCCTCCTATAACATTATTTTCGCTCTTATTGCAAAAGAGTTAAGGTTTAAGCCAAGAGACTTCTTTTGTGAAACTGAGTGTAAATCACGCCCGCCTATATCCCGAAAGGGGTAGGCAGAGGTGAATTAACACCCACGTTTCGTCAATAGTTTTAGGTCCCATGTGAGTCAATGCGAGTCATGGCAAGTCAGTTACCTTATATCGGTCACTTAAATCTCAGTATATGGCTAGCTATAGCTAGATGGTATAAGAGGAACGCTATTGCCGATTACTCCTTGCAGTCTTAAAACTCTTACTGCCGCACTCGGAGACGTCAATAAACTTTAATGAGTATTTAATGTCAAAAATTTTCATTAAAATCTAGACCATAGACCCGGCAAGAATAGCGACTAGTTTTCAATTGTCATTTTTTGACGTTAAGTACTCTTTAACGTTATTTGACGTCACTGAGTGCGGCAGTCAGTCGCCTTGTTCCACACCCTCGGAAGATATTAGGCAGAGATTACTTTTTTTATTTTATTAATGCCGTGTACCGGCAGAGTAGAATACAATTGTCACCACCCGAAATCTCTCCCGTGGGTAATGAGGCGACTAAGGATAATGAGGAATGGGCAGCAGCGTTCCTTTTGTACCACCTAGCAATAGCAATGTACTGCGACTTTTGTGCCCAATGAATGGCAATAGGCTCGCCACCTATTACATGTTACTTAACATAATTGGCGAAACGTGGGTGCTAGTTCACCTGTGTCTGCCCCTTCGGGGATGTAGGCCTGATTTGTGTTGTGTGTGTACTTTTTTCACATCCTTCTTTCGCTTCATCCAATCTCATTAATCTCTTCATGCATGCCCGTCGGTTTCGGGTACTCTTGACCTAGCCCTTTTTTAATAGACTTTCAATTTGATTATGAAAGATCCGCCTAGGCCTTCCCTTCCCATTTCATCCCTTTGTTTTCCCTGAAAAGGGAGAATTAAAACAATAAACAAAGATAGATAGATACATGAGTAGAGGATTGGTGTAAGGGACCGGCGAAAAAAAAATGTTTTTTTTTTCAATTAGACGTTTAAACGTTTGTCCTTTTTTCTGTTTGCCTGCGACAAGCATCCCGGTGCGTACAAACGTATCAGTTACAAGAACCCCTGACTGCATTTGATTTACTTATACTAGGACCGCCGATGCGAGAGGGAGCCATTCTTTTTTTTTTCTTTGAGCAAAAAGTTGGTAATATTATAAGTTGGTGATATTTTATTAGGTCAATAAGTACTGTCTGTTTAAACATTTTTTTTTTGTTTCAGAAGGCTTATTGATATTTTTTGTTGCTGTAATGTTTGCTAAGAAAGGAAGGACAGGGGTTCGAAGCATGCAGCCAAGTGTCATGTAAGAAAACCCTATGCCAACGTAAAAATATTATTGAGTCTTTATTTTTGACTTTAAGGGCCTGTTTACAATAGACGGGTAGGTTCTGGGTAGCTTACTTGGCAGATCATTTGACAGTGTAATATGAAATATCAATTGAACTGCCAAGTAAGCTATTCAGAACTTACCCGTAGATTGTAAAACAGGCGCTGGATGTAATGGCTAGTTTCGACTGACAGTACATGAACCACAAATGATTTATGTTCTGTAGTCAGCAACTAAACAATTTACCTATTCGTTATTAATTTATATTTGACATGATAAAAATTTTAGAAATGTTTCTTCGTAATGTATTAGTTGTTTATTGTGGAGCCAATTAGATAATTTAATTGATAACTTTTTTTAATATCTTCTGTATTACAAATATGGCACTAGGCTACACTACACTAAATGTAATCACGAATCTTACCAACAAATATGGATGAATTACATCTGAATTCAATTATTATTATTATTATAAAACATATTGTAGCGTGTTGCCTGCTATTTCCATTATGAGATTGCACTAAATAATAGATAATTTTATTAATTTTCCAAAAAATTTTGAACTGTGAAAATAAAGCGATATCCTCCTTTTTTGTAGGTTGGGCGACGGTTATTTTACACACTGGCTATCGGCCAAGAGATTCCGGATTCGAATCCTGGTAGAGGCAAACCTTTGTAATAAACACATACATACATAAGTCACGCCTATATCCCCGAAGGGGTAGGCAGAGGTGAACTAGCACCCACGTTTCGCCAATTATGTTAGGTCCCATGTAATAGGTGGCGAGCCTATTGCCATTTATCGGGCACAAAAGTCGCAGTAGGTACATAGCTAGATGGTATAAGAGGAACGCTGCTGCCCATTCCTCATCACTGATTTATCCTTAGTCGCCTTGTACGACACCCACGGGAGAAATTTGGGGTGGTGACAATTGTATTCTACTCTGCCGTCACCACACGGCACTTTAATGTAATAAACACAGCACGGTGAATCCATGGAATGCTAAGTTTTTGCGTCTTTGAACATAAAAACAATAATTACATACTCAACAACAAATGGCTGTTATGTTCATCATAAAGATTATACTGCATACCGCCGTCCCCGGCGTTGTCTGTACTTCGGCTAATAGATAGGTACACTCCTCCCTCAAGCACTAGTCAATGAGTTTATTATTAATAATGTAAATAACAAAGTAACGATGTAGCTAAAAGTATTCTAATAAGTTTATTAAGAGTTATAACGAGGGAAGGGCAGCAGCTAGATGGTAACATCTAGATGCGAGACTTAAATATAGAGTTCAAAAATTTTTTATTACCATAATTTTTGAACTCTTTCTAACCACATTTTTCTTTGTAATAATTGTTGAATTATCCACATAAGAGCCCTGTCACAAATCTCACAGAACACTATACTCCTAGCGGTTCAGACGGCACCGGCCAATGCATCGCATTTCGTAGTTATGTTTATCGTGTTTATTGAGATAGGATATTAAATTCTTGCCTTAACATTATAAAATCTTTACTCCTCATAAAGTAACAATTATTTTATTATAAATTTTGTTAAAAAATATTATTGTACAATGGAGATATTCACAGTTAACTTATGGCACTACGGAAAAAATAAGGGTTTTTCAAATGCATTTATCTCGTAATCTATTACAAGCAGGTATTTGATACTCAGAATTGTGTTAATTGGGCATATATGAAAGGGCGTGGAACAGTCCGTTACGCGAATTCAAAGTAACCTCTGATTATTAAAATTTTTCAATATTACAGTTAAACGGCTATACATTGAAAGGTGAGACTTGTATCAATGTAAAGTGTATATAATTTCCTAGGGATTGCTCGGCGATAATTTAAATAAAAACTGTTAATATAGTGACAGTTAATTGAAGTTTGATTTGGCGCTTACGTCAAATTTATTGAGCAGGGTACGCTGCGCTCTGTCTCGCTTTCGAGACCGTGCGGCACAATACAGCTATCTCAATCAATTTCGTGCTAAATCGCTGCACTTCGATACAAATACATATTTATTTCCGTAGGGCATTAAAGCTATTTTCGAAGTTTTTTTTGTTTAGAATTAGATTTTTTTTCTATAGTAATTCAGTGATGTTTCAAAATTCCGAGGCCGCCACGAACTATTTGACTATACTACAGATAAAATTCTATTTTTGTAAATTATTGACTAATTTAATTTTGGAGTTTCTCGCGAAATGCATCAGGATCAGGACACATTTCTGATAGATAGGTACGTTGCCAGATACATCCGTAGGGAGCATTGTTTAATGATTCGTAAATGTTGGGGTGACCATAGCTGTTTAACAAAACCACATCGAAACCATTGTTGTGATTGATGGACGATGGCGAGTGGTCCATCGATGCACGCATCTCAGATGTTTTCTATATGTATGATATATAAAAATTATTTGCTGTGCGTTTGTCTCGCTAAAACTCGAGAACGGCTGGGCTGATTTAGGTGATTTTGGTTTTGAAATGATTGCTTTGGGCGAGGCAAGGCAGGAAAAGTGAGAAAACATGGAAAAATTGCGAGGAAAAAAGTAATCGGCCGTGTGGTGACGGCAGAGTAGAATACAATTGTCACCACCCCAAATCTCTCCCGTGGGTGTCGTACAAGGCGACTAAGGATAAATCAGTGATGAGGAATGGGCAGCAGCGTTCCTCTTATACCTACCACCTAGCAAAGAACTGCGACTTTTGTGCCCGATAAATGGCAATAGGCTCGCCACCTATTACATGGGACCTAGCATAATTGGCGAAGCGTGGGTGCTAGTTCACCTCTGCCTACCCCTTCGTGGATATAGGCGTGAATTATGTATGCATGTATGTAAAATAGTAAAAACAAGAATTTCAATTTCCCATTTAAACTGCTGTCAGACATTTGACGTAACCACGGCAACCAAATCGTAACCGTGGCTACGGGATAATGTATAATTTTTTTTTTTATTTTTTTTATTGAAAGGCACAATTACAGACATCAGATTAATACATTCACACAAAGAGAAATCTATATCTAGATATACTAAATAAACCTTAAGTCCAATTACAATAGTGGACAACATTAGTTTAGTAACAAGGACAGTAAACAATCAACAATAACAATAAACTATTCGATTTGAATTTTAACATTATATAAATGTTAGAAAAATTAGTACAAAGATTTTGGTGGTTAGAGAGTCTTGGGTGGCCGAGCGGTCAGGCACCTGCCCGGATAGCAGCGGACGCGGGTTCGATTCCCGCCTCAAGATCATAATTTTTCGAAATTCTTTTTCTAACCACCAAAATCTTTGTAATAACAATAAAATTTACATACATACATACATACATAAATCACGCCTATATCCCCGAAGGGGTAGGCAGAGGTGAACCAGCACCCACGTTTCGCCAGTTATGTAAGGTCCCATGTAATAGGTGGCGAGCCTATTGCCATTTATCGGGCACAAAAGTCGCAGCAGATACATAGCTAGATGGTATAAGAGGAACGCTGCTGCCCATTCCTCATCACTGATTTATCCTTAGTCGCCTTGTACGACACCCACGGGAGAGATTTGGGGTGGTGACAATTGTATTCTACTCTGCCGTCACCACCAAATAAAATTTACAAATACAAAATTCAAAAAATTAATACGGGATAAAATTCACGTTGACAACATTAATGAAAAAAAAATTGAATTTTATCCAGGAATGAGGTCACACACTGACCTCCTGAACATGAGAGGAGTATCGCCAAATATGTAACACTCTGAACAAATTTCATTATAGTTATATGGCATAACAACGTTTGCAGGGTCAACTAGTATTTTATAATTCATTACCTAAGTTGGTCTCCCATGCTGGCCTGCGAGAGCCAGCCCGGCTAGCATGACCACGGAAAAACAATATGATAAAGCCATTTATCGCTTTGAACTATCAAAAAAACTATGGAGTTTTGACAGTTCATCGCGATAAATGGCTCTATCATATCATGTTTCGGTGGTTATGCTACGGACGTCGTAATTGTCGACTAAGAGCTATCCCAGAGGAGACCATAAGCACTTTAGGAATTAGGACACAGAATGGTGGAGGAATAACCACCAACAGAAGCATACCCAAAGAGGGTTGGTGTCAGGCAGGCGGCAGTCTGTAAAACCTAAGCCAAAACCTTGAGCAGCATGCATTGGTATGTTGTCATATTGATATATCTGTGGTTGTCGCCCAATCATTATCTCCGTTCATCGGTCTCTCGACATGGTCCTTTTCTCTTAAGAAGAATGTTCAATTAAAATGAAATTATATTTTAATTTATTTAATTATTAGTGTCAATTCTGACATGATTCTCTAAACTTAAAACTAAATTTAAGATCAGTCTCTCCTTTTCATTCTATATTGAGAATTACAGAGAAACACTGTTGTCAAATTAGTCTTAGGTTTAGAGAACCATGGTCAGAATCGACCCTATTATCACAGATACAAAGATCCAACGTTGTTAGTTAGTTAAAAAAATATTTATAATTTATAATAGTTATTTCAAAGTAGTACCTAAAACAAACAAATCAAATCAATCAAAGAAAATGAAGCAATAGGAAAGAAGCATTAAAAAATGTAAGAGAAAATTGTAGTATTTAAATAGCGCCATCTATATTGCGAAGGTGTTAATCTCCACCGCCAGGAGATTTGTTCGCCGCAATCTGAGGTTTCGACTGGCTCCACTCAATACTAGTCACTCTGTTCCTGGCATTAAGGTTACGAGTCGTTCGCACGGGGCCGATTCACTTAACAGGATCGTATTCCCCGTACAAGTTCCGACGCCCCCAAATTGCACTTCTGTTTTCTATGGTCTCCTGGTACTTTAAATCTGATTTCGGCACTTTTGCTATTGGAAATGAGATTAGGTTTACGTTATACCGTTCGTATAACTATAACGTATGGTTGATTTTAAAATTATGCATATAATGTTCGAACGAATGTTATACGTCATCAAGCCATCCACTCCCTTTTGATTCATATCATCCATCACACCGGAAAGGTGCTGGTAATGAATGAATGTATAGAAAAGAGACGGAAAGGACCATGTCCGGAGACCGATGAGTGGAAAGAGTGATTGGGATGAAACACTCCAATCGGTACTGCTTAAGGTTTTGGCTCAGGTTTTACAGCCGGCCGCCTGCCTGACGCTAACCCTCTTTGGGTATGCTGTTGTAGGTGGTTTGACCTCTACCATTCGGGTGCCCCAAGGTACTTATTTTTACACCAGTCAATCACTTTACGACACCCATGGAGGTTAGTCGGGGACATATTTTTTCCGCTCACATGCCAACATTAAAGACTCTTCAAAATTTCGGAATGTGACATTTTTTATAACTTAAAAATATATTTAATGTCACACCTGATCATAAAGTAACGTAAAACTATGATCTTACCTCGCGGGTGATAAAATAATTTTATTATGAAATACTTGCGATCTGAGGCATTCTTTGTTTTATCGCCCTTGGTATAAAATCTACTATTATACATACAAACGTTCAAAGTACAGTTGTAGATTGAAAAATCACCACCAAAGCCCATGCTTCTGTATCACATAAACAATTTGATTAATACGAAAGTTAAACAAGTAATTAACCAATAAGTAGGATCGCATGCGCAGTGGATCAATTACAATGGAATGTTCTGTTTTAACGACGCCTAAACGCACGCGATGTTTGAGATGTTGTCGCATAATCTTCATGACTTTTTAATTTTTTATCATTCAGAATGGCTTGTTGTTTGCTATTTTAATTCTCCTTTTTACTATTTTTTTCCCTTTTTTTCAATTCTCCCTATATTTTAGGGAAGGCAAAGGGTCTAGCCCATACAGCCAAGTCTTTAGTGTATATTTTATCTGTAGTCGTATGAAATAATGAGTGGATGAAATGTATAAATGAAATTAATTTTACGTTAAAATAGGGGTGTCACACATTTTAACGCATCAAGGGAGTGCTTGGCGCGAATTTGATGGTAACAGAGTTCATGACGGTGCCTGATGAGGTGGACAAAACCACTTTCTATAGTAGTCTTCACCACAACATCAAACAAGTCAAAAAACTTATTTTCAATGATTCTGCATAATTGCACATCAACACGGATGCTTGTGCATCAAAATAACACCACTTTCACTGCACAAAATTAACTCTGAACCAATTTAAGAATTATCGAAAAAAAATCCGACTGACACCACGAAACGCGCCAAACACTCTCCCTTTTTTTTCCTCTCTCCCTGTATTTTAGGAAAGACAAAGGGTGTAGCCCATACAGCCATGTCTTTAGTATAGTATTCATATGACTGAATGAGTAAGTGAATTGAATGAGGTTAGAAAAAGTTCGAAATATTATGGTCTTAATGCGGGAATCGAATGCATTTTACATCAAAATAATTATGGGTAACAGAGTTCACGATGGCGACGATGAGGTGGTGAAAACCACTGTAAGCACTCCAAGAGTGCATGTGCTATGCGTGCGAGCTCCTTTTGTTTTTGATTATACATATGTATTTTAGTAATATTGATGTGTACATAATGTTAATATTGATATCGTATTTTGTTTTTACTAGGTATATATAATTTATATTAACTTAATCCGTACGTCACAGTGAAAGGCCTGCCATAACAACAGCGTTTCTGTTAAATTATGTCACAGAAACACAAGCTGAGGCAGTACCTTTTGGCCATGCACAAGGCATTGATTTTCTTTTTTTTTTCTTTTTTGCATCTTTTTTTTTGTTAAATTCGCCCTATATTTTAGGGAAGGTAAAGGGTTAGTAAGTATCGTAAGTAGTGTTTTTTTTTGTAATTTGTTGTTAATTTTTTTTCTCTTATTTTGTTGTCTGTGTTGTCTTTGTGCTGGTCAATAAATTTTTTTGCGTATTAAAAAACGTGCAAGCGGTATCGAATGCACTCAAAGGTCCGATTCGAAATGATGCCTCCCGTAAATCTCGTTAATGATAGCTGTAATTAATGATTTAACGAAGAATGGATTGATGATTGAACGTGTGAGGCCGTGGGAGAACTGTCGGTTCAATCAAACGACGCGCGTCAATCATCGATCAAATAATTCTTCTTTTTTCACTCCTCACTCTATCTGTGGCGGAGATATTTGGCGGCAAATATTTTTCATTTGTTATCTACAGACAAATAGTTATTTGTTGTACGTGAGTGCAAAGTTGTTTTTTAACCGCGTGGTCAATTTTGATGACCGAACTTGCGAAGGATTCCAAAATTGAATCACGAGCGTAGCGAGTGATTAAAAAATTAGAATCCTGAGCGATAGCGAGGGAATCAAAAGAGCACAAGGTGAAAAATCTTTGCACTCGAGTGCAACACGTAACTTTTCATCCCCCCCAACGAGGAAATTTCAAAATACAAAAAAAAAATACAATCACAACAGTTTCTGTTTTCACCCAGAAACTTCCACAACACCCTCCCATCAACCCAAACACACTCTCAACACCCACCCAGAAACACCCAGAACATCCACAGCACACATCTATCCACCCAGACACACCCACAGCATACACCCAGACACAACCACAACACCCACCCATCCACCCAGAAACACCCACAACATTCACACCCGCAATACGCACCCATCCACTCAGACACCCATTCACCCAGAAACACCCACAAAACACCCATTCACCCAGAAACACCCACAAAACACCCATTCACCCAGAAACACACACAAAACATCCATTCACCCAGAAACACCCTCAAAACACCCATTCACCCAGAAACACCCACAAAATACCTATTCACCCAGACACACCCCCAACACCCACCCAACATCCATTCAGACAACCACAACATCCACCCAGTCACACCCACAATACTCACCCATCCAGTCAGACACACCCACAAAACACCCATTCACCCAGCGACATACACAAAACACTCATTCACCCAGACACACACACAAAACACCCATTCTCCTAGACACACCCACAAACACCCATTAACCCGGACACACCCCCAACACCCACCCATCCACCCAGCCACACCCGCAACATTCATCCAGACACACCTGTAAGTACCTGATAAAAATTATCGTCCCTAATGGAGTTCCGAAACAGTCAATCAGCTTGAGTCAAGCACGTTGATTTTCTGTATGTTTTTGTTCCGTTGCTAGCGTAAACAAATCAAAGAAGTAAGACCTAAAAATGCTTTTAAATGCTTGACTCAAGCATCAAGCAAGCGTTGTAGACGATCAAAATGTGTAAAGCAAGATTGACGCCAAGCTCATTGACCGTCACGGAACTCCTACGTTTTAACAAATTTATGACGTGAAAAGAAAACGGCGCGCGCAAAGCAAATTACAAAAAAATTACACCAAGAAGGTTCCGAGTCTGAGTTTTTAACAAATTAAAATAGGTTGCATGATAATTTCGGCACCATGGAGGTAGTATAATGGTGTTTTTAATTCACAAACTCATTGCACACGATGATCTAAATTCAAATTTACTTTATCCTCTAGAGGATAAAAACGGCTTTTGCACTCAGATATCGAAGAGCAAAAACGCTTTTTCCGAGATGGTGGGATGAAAAAGTTTTTCTTCTTACTGCCTTTATCCCGCTCTAGGCGGGGTCAGCACATGATTTCTTCTTTCACTCCTTTCACCAATTTATCAATCATATCCTCCTTTATACTTATACATACATCCATAAATCACGCCTATAACACCGAAGGGGTAGGCAGAGGTGAATTAACACCCACTTTTTGACAAATTAGGTCCTTAATATTTAAATGTGTGGTGTTATAGCCGTGTGGTGACGGCAGCGTAGAATACAATTGAGAGATGGGGGTGGTAACAATTGTATTCTGCTCTGCCATCCGTCACCACACCTCCTTTACACAATCCATCCATCTCTTCTTCGGTCTTCCTCTCCTTCTACGTCCTTCCACGTTCAATCCTAACATTCTTTTGCCTTTACATAGCTTTCATCTTTTCGCATACGGCCGCCTTGGTCGAATGCTCAGATTGCTGGGTATTGGCCCAGAGGTCCCGGGTTCGAATCCTGGTAGGGGCAAACTTTGTGATGACGACAAATGTTTGTTTCCGAGTCATGGTTGTGTATATGTTTATGTAGTATATTTTCAACATTTATGTACATAATTATGTTAAACATATGTCCGTCATCTAGTATCCATAACACAAATGTATTTTTACACTCACACCTGTCATCTAGCCAAAAGTAAGTAGCCTAAGCACTTGTGTTACGGATACTAGATGACGGACACATTTTTAATATAACGATGTATATAAATGTTGAAAATATACTACATAAACATATACACAATCATGACTCGGAAACAAACATTTGTGGTCATCGCAAAGTTTATTAATTATATTTATAATGTTCAAATAAAAATCAAAAAAAATAATTACCTACAAAGAATACAGTTTGACCCATTAATCGAGTATACGGTAGTTTTCAATAGAAAATGACAAAAGGCTTTTTAAACAGACTTTGTGTCTATTACCGAGTGATTGCAGTGCAAAAAGTATGTATACCGTTAGAATGCGTAGCCTAAAATATCGCGAAGAGAGGAACGTTAGAGGAATTGCACAGATAAAGCTGTTTTAACATTCAAACCAATGTGATTCGGCAAGATTTTTTTTATTTGAACACTGGCAGCCTAAACCGACGTCCTGTTATATTAGCTTTGAATGTTTACAATAAAAGAAATTATAATACATTTTCTGTCCTATGTATCTAATACTATTAAGAAACAGAGGACAGAAAAATTTCGATAAAATATCATCGCACATCAACACAGCAGCGTTCCCTTTATACCACCTAGCAATATACTGCGTTTAACGTGCACCTTAGATGGCAATACCCTCGCCATATATTACGTGGGACCTAACATAATTGGCGAAACATGGGTGTCAGTCAATTCACCTCTGCCTACCCTACGGGATAAAGGCAAGATTTATATTTATGTATGTGCATAAATTTTACCGTTTAATAGAGCCGTGTGGTGACGGCAGAGTAGAATACAATTGCCACCACCCCAAATCTCTCCCGTGGGTGTCGTACAAGGCGACTAAGGATAAATCAGTGATGAGGAATGGGCAGCAGCGTTCCTCTTGTACCACCTAGCAATGTACCTACTGCTACTTTTGTGTCCGATAAATGGCAATACCCTTGCCATATTTTACGTGGGACCTAACCTAATTGGCGAAACGTGGGTGTAAATCACCACTGCCCCTTCGGGGATAAAGGCATGACTTATGTATGCATATGCATAAATTTCACGATGTGTAAAATATTCAAAAGTGAATCACACATATTAACCATTTTATCACACTTTACCTACGTTTTGAAAGTTCAAAGCTCCCTCAAACTTTTTGTCCAACTTTTTGCAAACATCTAATTGTATAGCGTAGTCCGGTGACTAAGATACGGAATATTTAGTATTCTATGGTCGAAATAGTAGATCACTAGTGGTCACCCGCGGCTTCGCTCGCGTTAATGTCGGTTCTTATAATTAGACGCGGAAGGGAAAAGCACTTAAGTCAAATATTATTGTCAAACAAAATTTTACAGGGCAAGGTACAAAAACATGCCCACTGTGACCTCATCAAATTTTGACTAAAAATTACATACATACATACATACCTATATCCCCGAAGGGGTAAGCAGAGGTGAACCAGCACCCACGTTTCGCCAATTATGTTAGCACCCATGTAATAGGTGGCGAGCCTATTGCCATATATCAGGCACAAAAGTCGCAGTACATTGCTAGGTGGTACAAGAGGGAACGCTGCTGCCTATTCCTCATCCATCACTGTTTTATCCTTAGTCGCCTTGTACGACACCCACGGGAGAGATTGGGGGTGGTGACAATTGTATTCTACTCTGCCGTCACCACACGGCTCGTCAAAAATTTATTTAAGTTTTTTTGGCCGCCGCGTCTAGTATAACCTATAACCTTCCTCAATAAATGGACTATAAAACACAGAAAGAATTTTTCAATTTGAACCAGTAGGTTTGAAGAATGAAAGGGGCCCTAGCACGCCGAAGAATGAAAGGGGCTAAGTTTATCCGGAAACGAATGGATAATGTTAGCCAAATAGCTTGAAAGTTTGTTATAGTAAAGCTTGTATGTAATTATAAAATAAATACACTAGTTTTTATTGTAGTCAGAAATACCTATTAGTTTTGATTTTACAGGCATTTAATTAAACTTACGATAAATATCGAGTCCCGTTAACGGTCACGTGACCGCATGTGACGCATTTTACAACGCTCAGCAAGTTTACTTTTTTTTAACGGAAACTAATTGACGTATCGAAGTAATTCTTTCACTTGTATTTTTTTTATTTTTGACAGAGAATATACATACATACATACATACATAAATCACAGAGGTGAACTAGCACCCACGTTTCGCCAATTATGTTAAGACCCATGTAATAGGTGGCGAGCCTATTGATTGCCATATATCGGGCACAAAAGTCGCAGTTCATTGCTAGGTGGTATAAGAGGGAACGCTGCTGCCCATTCCTCATCACTAATTTATCCTTACCCCCGAATACAGAAACGCTACTCAAATTTAGGGGACTGCTTAAAAAGTTAAGTGGACACTACCTGTCAGAATTTGTATGGAAAAACGTCAATTTTGACAATACTTAAATGTTAAGCGGGACTCAAACTTTGAATAGCGTTTCTGTATTCGGGGGTTAGTCGCTTTGTACGACACCCACGGGAGAGACTTGGGATGGTGACTATGGAGAGGATTATGAGGAATGGGCAGCAGCGTTCCTCTTACACCACCTAGCAATAGTACTGCGACTAATAGAAATAGGCTCGCCACCCACATGAAACCTAACATAATTGGCGAAACGTGGGTGCTAGTTAACCTCTGCCTACCTCTTCGGGGATATAGGCGCGATTTATGTATGTATGTAATATGGAGAGCTAACAACCAGAAATAGGTAACATCCTCCATTACGCCAGTCGCCCCCTATCACAGCTACTCCCCGTGTATAGTTATTTTACCTTTGACGTTTCCATTTGCGTCGTATGTGTGAGAAGGATACTTATATGACATTTACATAAGTAAAAGCAGGATGATGAGAAGTGTCAGAGGTAAAATAAATGTGAACGGAGTGTAGCAAAGTAAGTATATAAACAAAACATCCCAGCGACCGTGGTCTAGACCCAGCCAAACGGCTGATGCCGTCTCCAAACTTGATTCAACTCGCGAACAAGATTAGCGGTCGGCTCAGCATCCATTTGCGGCAGCCATTTTGGGCAAAACGTCAAACTAGCGAAATGGACGCCGGCCCGCGGGAATTGAGAGTAACCTGTTTAGAAACAGTCTCTGAGCTGTTTTGTGATAAAGAACTCGCACAATGATTCTGGTTAGAATATAGAAGAATAGAATAAAGTTTACAATATTCTCTTCTTCTTCTCTTTGCCCTGTTTCCAGTCTATCCATGTCGAGAGACCGATGAACGGAGAGAGTGATTGGGATGACAGAATGCCAAATACTGCTCAAGGTTTTGGTATAGGTTCTTCCATGCTGGCTCCCATGCCAGCATGGAACACGGCTAGGTTATAGGTGTGAGAGTGAAAATATTTGCTGGTGTCGTACAAGAGGACTTATAATAATAATAATAATAAATATTTTTACACTCACACCTATCATCTAGCCCAAATTAAGTAGCCTAAGCACTTGTGTTATGGATACTAGATGACGGACATATTTTTAATATAATTATGTATATAAATGATGAAAACATACTACATAAACATATACACAACCATGACTCGGAGACAAACATGGTCATCACAAAGTTTGGAAAAAAAATCCCTACCAGGATTTGAACCCAAGCATTCGACCAAGGCGGCCGACTAAGGATTAAAACAGTGATGAGGAATGGCCAGCAGCGTTCCTGTTATACCACCTAGCAATATACTGCGATTAACGTGCCCGATAGATGGCAATAGGCTCGCCACCTACATGTGACCTCACTTAATTGACGAAACGTGGGTGCGAACCCCTTCGGGGTTCTAGGCGTGTTTTATATGTATGTATGTAGAAAATTATTCCCAGCGTTAGACTTTTAAAGATCTCACCGAAGCGGCGCATCTACAGAACAAGAAATTAAAAGCTACATCCGTATTAATTATTAGAAGTGTTAAAAAAACAAAGCCCTTCCATTAGCTTCGTGTCAATTCACTCATTCGGTAATGAATCGATTTGAGGAGCATCGATTTAATCAACACGGCATTCGATGCACATCCCACGCGGTCGCGGTCGTAGGAAGACGATGATTTATAAAGTGTTCCGAATATTATAGTGACGCGCTGGATATCCGTGGATATCCGAGTGAAAGGCGAGATTTATATCCGTATCCGGACCTAGAACGGATATTAGGCATTATTAAATTTAGTAAGTAAATTATTTATATTTAAATATTACTTATGAATGTTAAAAAAAATATTGCAAAGAAAAGAAACTCTTAAAAATTCAGGACAACAGATAATTTATCCAATTTTTTCTGTCATTATTTTTTTGTGTTATTATATTTATTTGCTTAGAAGGTAGGTAGGTAGCTAAAAATGTCAAACACTAAAAGTCTTTCAGCGGTAACTTTAAAAACCATGCTAACCTAATTATCTTCACCTATACAAAATGTTCGGTCAGTAAGCAAAATGTATGGAAAATGCGAAAATTAATTGCACTACATATTTTATATCACCATGCTTTTTATATATTTTATATAAGTTACCATGTGTAGTGTCCAGGGTGTGTGTTATTTTTATTACATAATAATAATTTTTAAACCTTCTATGCTGGCCTGGGAGCGAAAAAATAACGTAGAATAGGCCAGCCCCAACTCATCCCATGGGTGTCGTAAAAGTCGACTAAGGGAAATCTCCCTTAGTCGACTAGTCCGGTGTAGACCAAGAAGCACCCGAATGGTGGAGGGCAAACCACCAACAACAGCGTACCCAAAGAGGGCCAGGTGGCCGGCTGTAAAACCTAAGCCAAAACCTTGAGCAGTATGGATTGGAATGTTGTCATTCTAATCACTCTCTCTGTTCATGGGTCTGTCGACATGGTCCGTTCCGTCTCTTTTCTATACATTCATTCATCAATAGCACCTTTACGGTGGGATGATGAAATGAATCAAAATGGAGTGGATCGTTTTTCATTATGTAATCATCATTAAGAAAATACAAAAGTAAAAAAAATATCCGTAACTTAGATTCGTAGTGGTAACGCACATCACCACGAGTTTGTTTCAAACTAGTTCTTTTCCGTGGCGAAAGTCAACGGCGGCGAGTCTAAACAAAGCTTATTCATATTTTTTATTTCGCAACAGAAACATTGTATTCATATTTCATTATCAAATTGAAAGTTTTTAAAAAAAGGGTCAGGTCAAGAGTTCCCGGAACCGAGGAGCATGCATGAAAACACTAATGAGATTGGATGAAGCGAAAGAGATATCTAAGTGGTCTTGTGCCGCCTAGCAATATGCAAAATAGATGCGTGCCCAATAGGTGTGCATCTTCTTCTTTATTTAAGTATCTCATTTATTTAAGTATTTATTTATTTCAGTTTTTGTTTATTTATTTAACAGTTATAGATGGAAAAGATGGACACATCTACACATACTATGTGTGTGTGTATCTACACATACACACACACAAATAAGCATAAGCATAATTAATAATTATAGAAGTAGGTAAGTTAAGAAATGGAAAAGCGGAGCCCCCTGACACAGGCTCATAAGTCATAGCTTAAAAGGAGGCTCCAATCTCAGATTAAGTTAAGTTTGTAAATATGCATGCCGTGTGGTGACGGCAGAGCAGAATACAATTGTCACCACCCCCATCTCTCCCGTGGGTGTCGTACAAGGCGACTAAGGGTAAACACAGCAATGATTAATGGGCAGCAGCATTTCTCTCATACCACCTAGCAATATGAATTTGTACTGCGATTTATGTGCCCCATATATGGCAATAGGCTCGCCACCTGTTACATGGGACCGAACATAATTGGCGAAAAGTGGGTGTTAATTCACCTCTGCCTACCCCTTCGGGGATATAGGCGTGATTTATGTATGTATGTAAATATGCAGTAAAAAGATTTTTCATTTTTTCATTTCATTTTCATTCTTCTTCTCCCTGCCCTGTTCCCAGTGTATCTGGGGTCGGCGCAGTATGTTTCCTCTTCCATTCATTTCGGTCAGACGTCATCAAGCCACCCACTCCCTTTTGATTCACATCCACCACACCGTAAAGGTGCTAGTGATGAATGAATGTATTTGAAATAGACAGAACGGACCATGTCGAGAGATCAGTGAACGGAGAGAGTGATTGGAATGACAACATTCCAATCCATACTGCTCAAGGTTTTGGCTTAGGTTTTACAGCCGGCCGCCGATTGATGTGCATACATATATTGGACATTTATTGCTAGGTGGTACAAGAAGAAAGCCTGCTGCCCTTTTACTCTTACCCCGTAGTCGGCCTTTAAATAAATAAATAAATATTTTTACACTCACACTTATCATCTAGCTCAAAGTAAGTAGCCTAAGCACTTGTGTTATGGATACTAGATGACGGACATATTTTTTAAATATAATTATGTATATAAATGTTGAAAATATACTACATAAACACATACACAACCATGACTCGGAAACAAACATTTGTAGTCATCACAAAGTTTATTAATTATATTTTTAATGTTCAAATAAAAATCAAAAATAATAATTACCTACAAAGAATACAGTTTGACCCATTAATCGGGTATACGGTAGTTTTCAATAGAAAATGACAAAAGGCTTTTTAAACAGACTTTGTGTCTATTACCGAGTGATTGTACATAATAATTGTACATAAACATATACACAGCCATGACTCGGGAACAAACATTTGTGGTCATCACAAAGTTTGCCCCTACCAGGATTCGAACCCGGGACCTCTTGGCCAATACCCAGCAATCTGAGCATTCGACCAAGGCGGCCGTCCAACAACAGCGTGAGAGCCTTGTACGACAACAGCGTGAGAGATCGTGAAAGATAGGGGTGGTGACAATTGTATTCTTCTCAGTCGTCACCAGCCCCCGTAGCACGGGACGTGGACACCAGTGGCATGGCGTGACAAAAAAAAGTTAGGCAAGCCACAGTAAAAATTATATACTGTTATGATAAGATTTTATTGATGGATTTTTTTTATTTGTTTATAAAATGGTATTGTGCTTGCATTATGGTATGATGCTCGCTCGTTTGGTACGGCTGTTGGGAATCGGGTTATATGGACGCTCCGCCACTGGTGGACACATCTCTTTCGGGGGACATAAAATCTTTTCCTCTCGCTCTAACTCCCACTAATTGCCGAGACAAAACACTGTCAAGTGGTGGAGAGAGACTTGTCCACGGCCCCGTGCTAGGCCCGCAGGCGGCATTAGAATTCCTTCTTCTTTTTCTGAATGTCAACGTGGCAGATTGATCCATTACAGTTGCCAAGCAATTATTGCCAAAAAAATTGCTCGTGTTAGAGCACCTTATTCCTTGTAGAGCTTCTACACGGTGCAAGTATCTGGAGTGAAATAAAAGAGTACGCGGACGCGGGTTCGATTCCGGCCTCAAGATCATAATTTTTCGAAATTCTTTTTCTAACCACCAAAATCTTTGTAATTAAAGAATAAATTACATACATACATACATAAATCACGCCTATATCCCCGAAGGGGTAGGCAGAGGTGAACTAGCACCCGCGTTTCGCCAATTATGTTAGGTCCCATGTAATAGGTGGCGAGCCTATTGCCATTTATCGGGCACAAAAGTCGCAGTACTTTGCTAGGTGGTAGGTATAAGAGGAACGCTGCTGCCCATTCCTCATCACTGATTTATCCTTAGTCGCCTTGTACGACACCCACGGGAGAGATTTGGGGTGGTGACAATTGTATTCTACTCTGCCGTCACACACACCACAAAGAGTAAATTAAAATGCAATAACGTGACGATGTGACGCGCGCGCGGCCTACTTGCTCATGTTACTTGTGCAGGTACATCCTCGAGTAGTTGGACTCGCTGGAATCTTTTACACAATGCAATAACCTGCGCAAGTGCTTTAACATGCGCAAACGACATGCACCGTGTAGAATCACCACTAGATTCAGCCGGCATATTTGACAGCCGCCACTGTCGAGTATGCTCTGTGGTTAATTAAAAAAAGAAAGCGATTGCAGGAAACGTCATTTCAAATTTCGAAACGTATCGCTCTAACAAGAATCGATTGACGTTCCGTGCGGGCGGGAAAATGAGATAAATTAAGATGGTGGCCATCCCACTGACATCTTTGACACGTTCACAGAAATTTGTATTCTGTGCTGATTTATGACAGTAACTTTCTTTTTTTTTGTCTAATTAAGCTGACTATTGCTCGTGCCCACGCGTACTGGGTTCGATTGCTGATTAGTGCACAATAGGGGAAGGGGGCCTAAACCGGCCATACTGCATAAAACGGATACTTTTGCGTAGTATAACATTGTCCCCATACAGATGCGAACTTCATAAACATGTATTAATGTTCAAATGAAAAAAAAAAAATATAATAAAAAAAAACCCCAAACTTAACCGGATACATCCAAAGGCAGGTATTTGACAAAATACCTGCTTTGGACGTTAAAAATTAATTTTTACATTGCCCGGCTTGCGGAAGACGCGGGTTCGTTCCCCGCGTCATGCCTATAATTTCTCAAACTCTTCTGCCCGATTCTTCTTTATTAGTTGTTTTATTTATTTATATTTTCCTGCTCCTTTGCTTCCGATCAAAAAAGAAAAACACTCTGTATAGTTCAGCTTATGTGATACCTGTGCCACGACCTTCTTTCACTCACAAAGAAACAAACGCGCAGGCACAAGAAGAGGAGTAGTTAACAGAGCATGCCAGAGGAAAGACGACCTTGTCACCTAAGCAACAAGGCCAACGGAAGTCAAAGAAAACATCTCCCGGGCTCCCGGCGTGCATCGGAGATAATTCATTATGCCCGTTTCTGAACGCTCGCTCGGCTGTCAAATGTTTTGTTCGCGTTCCTGAACGCACCGCCGGGCATAGACAATGCGGGCAAGATTAAGAGCGCTGGCAGGTGACGCGGATGGCGGGAAAATGGGGAAGTGGCCGAGTGATTTGCGTCTGTGCGATTGGCGTTTGTTTTTTTATTTCTCTATTACCTGAATTTGTTTTATATACCGGGTGAAAAAATAAAGTGCCGTGTGGTGACGGCAGAGTAGAATACAATTGTCACCACCCCAAATCTCTCCCGTGGGTGTCGTACAAGGCGACTAAGGATAAATCAGTGATGAGGAATGGGCAGCAGCGTTCCTCTTATACCACCTACCAATAGCAATGCACTGCGACTTTTGTGCCTGATAAATGGCAATAGGCTCGCCACCTATTACATGGGACCTAACATAATTGGCGAAACGTGGGTGCTAGTTCACCTCTGCCTAACCCTTCGGGGATATAAGCGTGATTTATGTATGTATGTATGTATGAAAAAATAAAAGTCTTGCTTGAAGAAAAAAATACTCTCAACATTGATGATTTTACTGTGCCGTGTGGTGACGGCAGAGCAGAATACCATTGTGGCCATCCCCATCTCTCCCGTGGGTGTTATACAAGGGTTTGAACAGCAATGGGCAATGGGCAGCGGCCTTCCTCTTGTACCACCTAGGAATGTACTGCGACTTTCGTGCCCGATAAATGGCAATAGGCTCGCCACCATTTAGCCCTAACATATTTTGACGAAACGTGAGTGTTAAATTCACCTCTGGCCACCCCTTCAGGGATATAGGCGTAATAAGATATGTATGTACATTTGCAGACCACACCACAGATTTACAGACCACACCACCAGACAGCATTTGTTAATAAAATATCACAAAATGAAGAAATGAACCTGAAGACCATTTAAATTGTAACACAACATTCGTAATATCCAGATTTCCAGTTTTATTTTAAGGTATAGTATAGAATTACATCATGAGGTATGTATGTGGAAATAGTTTATCGAAATCTGTGACCTATTTGAATAACTTACGACCTAGAACTTCAAGAGAAGCCTTAGCAGTCAACTAAACACTATTACATTAGGTACAGCATGAAAAGACACAGACGGTTAAATAAATAACCTATAGGTTCAGTCAACAGCACGTCATCACCATCTTCATCATCGTCACCAGCCATTTAATGTCCCCACTGCTGGGGCACTGGCCTTCCCTATGGATGGAAGAATATAGGGAGATTGGGCCATAACCCACCACGCTGGCCCAGTGCGGGTTGGTGGGTATTAACGACTGCAGATGCATCGGGACCAACGGCTTAACGTGCCTTCCGAACCACGGAGGAACTCGATAAATTTTTGGGCACCCATCTAATGACCGGCCTTAGCGAACGCTGCTTAGTTTACGCAATCGCACCGTAAAGGTGCTAGTGATGAATAAATGTATATACATATAAACATAAATAAGACCTTACTCATTCAGTTTAGATCATATAATACAATTCCAATGTCGGTAAAAATAAATTATAATAATACTCAAATAAATGAAGTGGATTCATCTCGCTTTCTAGGCATAATAATAGACAAACACTTAAGCTGGAAAGATCACATCGACCTTGTTTGCAGTAAATTAAATAGGTTTGTCTTTGCTTTAAGAAAATTAAGACAGACCGTATCCAAGGCAGCTGCATTAACAGCGTACCACGGATACGTCTCATCCGTCCTGAGCTATGGCCTAATATTATGGGGTAATTCAGTAGATTTTGACAGGAGTTTTATAATCCAGAAAAAATGTATCCGGTCTATTTGTAACGCCCGATATGATGATAGCTGTAAGCCGCTATTTCGAACGCTCAAAATTCTCCCTCTGCCCTCTATGTATATTAGAGAGGCGTGCGTATTTGTTCGCTCTCATCCAAGTTTTTGGAAGATGCGGGTTGATATGATGCCCAGACAGACTAGACGACAATATGTCAATCTATTGTATCAACCTCCCTGTCATAAACATATTTATAAAATTAATGTCTACAATATGTGTATTAAATTATTTAATCATTTACCTGATGACATTAAATGGCTGACTATTAATAAATTTAAATTTGTTTTGACAAAGTGGCTACTAGAACACTGCTTCTATAGTGTTAAAGAATATTTAGAATACAAGAAAAAATAAAAAATTATAATGTAAAATTAATGTTATATTACCTTCTAAATAGTAGACTGACATTGTATAAATTTAAATAAATTACTAATACCTTATTATAATTTGCATGCCTGCTTGCAGGTTGAATACTGTACTGGACCTATTGCTATTATGATATACCTATTGTAAACATGTATTCTGGCAAATAAAGATTATCTTATCTTATCTTATAGAAAAAAGACGGAACGGACCATGTCGAGAGACCGATGAACGGAGAGAGTCATTGGAATGACCAATCCATCATTGGTTTTACAGCTGGCCGCTTGCCTGACACTAACTAACCCTCTTTCGGTATTCCAACCATCTATATCTACCACACGAACTATAAATATTAACAAATCCATCCCAAGTCTATCGTCGCGATACAATACAATACATACCTATTAGTAGTTAAATACTTTTTCTACTAATTTTACTGTCGTACATGCCCGCTAATACACTGCCCATAATGAGACGAACGTCATAGCGTGGATATGTCGAACCTAGATTTAACCGAAATCCCGACACTTCTTAAATAATTGCATACATACATAAATCACGCCTACATACCTGAAGGGGTAGGCACAGGTAAACTAACACCCACGTTTCGCCCATTAGATCCCATGTAATAATAATAATAAATAATAAATATTTTTACACTCACACCTATCATCTAGCCCAAATTAAATAGCCTAAGCACTTGTGTTATGGATACTAGATGACGGCCATATTTTTAATATAAACAAGTATATAAATGTTGAAAATATACTACATAAACATATACACAACCTTGACTCGGGAACAAACATTTGTGGTCATCACAAAGTTTGCCTCTACCAGGATTCGAACCCGGGACCTCTCGGCCCATACCCAGCATTCTGAGCATTCGACCAAGGCGGCCGTCAAAAAATAGGTGGCGAGCCTATTGGCATATATCGGGCACACAAATCGCAGTATATTGCTAGGTGGTATGAGAGAAATGCTGCTGCCGCCTTGTACGGCATCCACGGGAGAGATGGTGGTGGTGACAATTGTATTCTGCTCTGCCGTCTCCACACGGCACACTTCTTATCATCAACACGGATTCTTTCATTAGCATCAAAATACCACCACTTTCACTGCACAAAACCCACTCTGAAACTATTTTTGAATGATTGAAACAAAAATCTCACTGACGCCATTTAAAGCGCGCCAAATACTCCAACTACTCTTACATTTGACACCACGGTCGCCATTTTGCTTTCTCTGTAAGACGTCAGTTTCATGAAATTTTGATGAAGTTTGATGAAATCATAATTGAACATCAACACGGATCCTTATGCGTCAAAATAACATCACTTTTAATACACAAAGTGCACTATGAACCAATTTTTGAATGATTGAAATAAAAGCTAGCAGGATAGCAGCGGACGCGGGTTCGATTCTTGCCTCAAGACCATAATTTTTCGAAATTCGTTTTCTAACCACCAAAATCTTTGTACTAATTTTTCTAACATTTATATAATGTTAAAATTAAAATCGAATAGTTTATAAAGCAAACCCAAGCTTAACCGAACGCACGGTATTTGTAAAAATATCTGCTTTGGAATGTTTGAAATTTATTTCTACATTGCGAGGGTACCCGTTGGCTTACAACGTGAAGTGTAAAGGTTAGAAGAATTTCGGCAAGTTAATTAATGTCTTGGGTGGCCGAGCGGTCAGGCACCTGCCCGGATAGCAGCCGACGCGGGTTCGATTCCCGCCTCAAGATCATAATTTTTCGAAATTATTTTTCTAACCACCAAAATCATTGATATCGTATTTTGTTTTTACTAGGCATAATAATTTATTATATTAACTTATTCCGTACGACATAGTGAAAGGCCTGCCATAACAACAGCGATTCTGTGAAATTATGTCACAGAAACACAAGCTGAGGCAGTACCTTTTGGCCATGCACAAGGCATTAATTTTCTTTTTTCTTTTTGCTTCTTTTTTTTGTTAAATTCGCCCTATATTTTAGGTAAGTAAGGTAAAGGGTTATTTTGTAGTTTATTTGTTGTTAATTTGTTGTTAATTTTTTCTCTTATTTTGTTGTCTGTGTTGTCTTTGTGCTGGTCAATAAATGATTTTCTTTCTTTCTTTATTTCAAATGAAATATTGGCCCCTTCTCTAGACGGGCTGAGGGAACGCATAGAAAACAATTGTATGAAACTGACGTACCTATGTATTACTTATAGAGAAAACAACGGCCTCGGAGACGGTCAATCAGCTTGAGTCAATTTCGTTAATTTTCTGTGTGTTTTTGTTCTGTTGCTAGGTCAAACAGATCTTTTTTATGTCAAACAGATCAAAAAGACTTAAAAAAGATCTGTTTGACCTAGGAACAGAACAAAAACACACAGAAAATTAACGAAATTGACTCAAGCTGATTGACCGGCTCCGAGGCCCATAAGAGAAGTTGTCGAAAATTGCCGTTTGTATTCTATGCGTTCGAACTTCGAATCGATTTGCCACTTGTTATATATAGAGTTCTGTCTTATCCTTATCACGATTTCGTTAACAATAGCTGTTGAGAAGGCCGGTCACCTTTGAATAATTATTACGACTGCATGCTAAAATATTAAAATCACATCGTTTTGAAGCCGTGTGGTGACGGCAGAGTAGAATACAATTGTCACCACCCCAAATCTCTCCCGTGAGTGTCGTACAAGGCGACTAAGGATAAAACAATTATGAGGAATGGGCAGCAGCGTTCCTCTTATACCACCTAGCAATAGCAATGTACTGCGACTTTTGTGCCCGATAAATGGCAATAGGCTCGCCACCTATTACATGGGACCTAACATAATTGGCGAAATGTGGGTGCTAGTTCACCTCTGCCTACCCCTTCGGGGATATAGGCGTGATTTATGTATGTATGTATGTATGTATGAAGGGTTTGTTTGTTTGGTTGGTTGGTTAAACGCGCTAATCTCTGAAACTACTGGTTCTAATTGAAAATTTCTTTGTAGCACACAAAGATATTATAGTACATTTATCGAGGAAGGCGATGGGCTGTATAACAACCGACATTAACGCGAGCGAAGCCGCGCCCGACCACTAGTAGCAAATAGTTCCTGTAGCAGAGATCACATCACAAAGAACACGTGATGTGATCTCTGCTACAGGATCTGTGCCTTAATTATAGAGGCACAAAAAGCGCGGTCTAGATCAGTCAACGGGTGTTTTGTAAATAAACAATTGAAACGCAGTTTACATTAGACTCGATGCGCGCGCGCTACACTAAAAAAGAAAGAGGAACTTATTTTTAATAATGCTCTCCTCACTTTGTTTCACGGTCTTGGCGTAAGAGCTTTTGGGCCATCATACATATAATACATACAGACAATAATTAGGTCAATCGTGATAACATAAAGCAGTAGGTAGATACCTACATATGAAAATATTACATTATACATACATAAATGAACACCCACTTTTCACCAATTAAGTTAGGTCCCATGTGGCGAGCCTATTGCCATATATCGGACACCTAAATCGCAGTAGGTACATTGCTAGGTGGTATGAGAGAAATACTGCTGCCAATTACTCATCGCTGGCTTTACCCAAGTTACCCACGGGAGGGATGGGGGTGGTGACCTCTTTCTCTAATCTGTGGTGGTGACAATTATATTCTGTTCTGCCGTCACCACACGGTCTTTTTTACAAACTGTAAAATTAAATAATGTTCTATGAATTGGTATCTGCCCGAATTGCAGAGGACGCGGGTTCGATTTCCGCACCAAGGCTATGATTTTACAAACTTTTTCTAATCCAAATTTTCTTTACAATAGTTTTTTCTAATAATAGGTTGGGAAAAAAGTTTCTTCGCGTTTTTTAAGAAAATTCAAAACATTTTTTAATATAGTTTATTTACATTTAACTAAAGTATGTAGGTACCATTTTGTTCGATAACTTTTTGCCATCTTGTAGGTAGGGACATGATCCCATTGCTATAGAAATTTTGGGACTTCTGGTCAAAATACCGCGACAAGTGGTTTTGGCAGTCCTCTCGTGATGTTAACCTGACACTGCCTAAAGAATTCTGAAGAGACCGAAACAGGTAGAAATCTGAAGGTGCAAGGTCAGGACTATACGGCGGGTGCATTAACACCTCTCAGCCTCTCTTAATTTTTGCTGAGTGGCTAAAGATGTGTGAGGTCTAGCGTTATCATGATGAAAAACCACACCCCTTCTGTTGATTAATTCCGGCCGCTTTCTCTCAACTTCTTGCTTTAATCTCATCAGTTGTTCACAGTAGAGTTCAGAATCGATGGTCCTGCCTGGTGGTAACAGCTCATAATGAATAATGCCCTTCCAATCCCACCACACACACAGCATCACCTTGTTGCGAGTTAACCCGGGTTTCGCCACAGTCTGTGAAGCCTGACCGGCCTTTGACCACGACCTTTTTCGCACGTTCTTGTCGTACGTGATCCACTTTTCATCACCAGTTATCAGCTTCTTCAAAAATGGTTCGGTTTCATTACGTCGTAATAAAGAATCACAAATGAGTACACGGTTCATTAGGTTTCTTTCAGTGAGCTCGTGAGGTACCCAAATGTCGAGCTTTTTTGTGTACCCAGTTTTTTTCAAATGCGCCAAAACTGTTTTGTGGTCAATTCCCAGTTCTTCAGCTACGTCGTAATTACTGACATGCCGATCTTGCTCCACTTTTTCAAAAATGGCATCCATTTTATCTGTAATAGGGCGACCAGAGCGACGTGCATCTTTGACATCAAAATTTCCGGATTGAAAACGCTTAAACCAAATTTGTGCTACTCTCACAGACACTGCACTAGGTCCATAACATCGCAAATTTTTTTCGCGGCTTGCGTCGCATTTTTACCTTTTTTGTAGTAAAATTTTAAAATGTATCGAATTTCTTCATTAGATTCACTCATCTTGGCGGTACGAAAAACAAATGAAAATCACACATTTTCCTAATTTGAATTTGGAATTATGTTCTTTAAAATTTAAACTTTCAATGATACCAAAACCAGCCAGATACAAATAGTATAGCCAAAGAGATTTTATTACAAGTTTATACATACTATAATGCGAAAAGACTTTTTCCCCAACCTAATATTTATAGTATAATGTTCAAAAAATAAAAAATAAAAATAATGACAATATGGGCATGTTACTAACATTAATGTCGAGCTGGCTAGCGCAGTGGCACAGCGCGATTGCGTAAACTAAGCAATTTCTCTAAGGCCGGTCATTGGATGGGTGACCAAAAATTTATTATCTCGAGTTCCTCCGTGCTTCGGAAGGCACGTTAAGCCGTTGGTCCCGGCTGCATAGGCAGTCGTTAGTGCCCACCAACCCGCACTGGGCCAGCGTGGTGGGTTCTGGCCCAATCTCCCTATATTCTTCCATCATAGGGAAGGCCCGTGCTCCAGCAGTGGGGACATTAAAGGCTGGTGATGATGATGATGATGATTAACATTAATTATCATAATCTCTAATAATAGAAGCAATTATGGTCGTAGAGTCGTGAAGGTTGAAGGTGGGGTCTTGCAAAAGATCATAAAGAATTACTCTTAATTGGTTCATTTAACGGAAATACTTTCCACGTCTATACTAATATGTATTATACAAGGTGTAACAGAGAGGTGCAGTCATATTTAAAGCGGTTATTCAGGCCATCAAACTGAACAACTTTCCCTTAGGAACCAAAATCGAAATCTCAGAAAAAATAAACAACAAACTGATGTTAGCTGGTTCTCGATTTAGTATGGGGAAGTGTTTTTTTATTCTGAGATTTCGATTTTGGTCCCTTAGCGAAAGCTGTTCAGTTTGATGGCCTGAATAACCCTTTTCAATATGACTACACCTCTCTGTTACACCCAGTAGAGGTAAGCGTTTGAGACGTACAACGTTGGCAGAGTAGAATACAATTGTCACCACCCCAAATCTCTCCCGTAGGTGTTGTACACACAAGGCGACTAATGTACGTATGTACCTTAAAAAGTCACGCTACTTAAAATGATATTCCAAAAATACATCTTCTGTATTTTATCGCCATGAGATCATTCCCTGTGTGGACACTTAAACGGCCATTTACCAATAAGCTCTGTCTTTGTATTAAAATAATCTTAATTAGTTCAACAGAATGTGCTTCACTTTCGGATTATGCAGGTACTAATAACAGCACATCGGCAAGTACAAAATAAATTAATACTTATTACACTGACATCTATCTTCTTCCCCCTGCCCTGTTCCCAGTCTATCTGGGGTCGGCGCAGTATGTTTTCTCTTCCATTCATATCGGTCAGACGTCATCAAGCCATCCACGTCCTTTTGATTCATATCATCCATCACATCGGAAAGGTGCTAGTGAGGATATGTAGAAGAGAGACGGAAAAGATCATGTCGAGAGACCGGTGAACGGAGAGAGTGGTGGGTGTCGACCAGTCGACCAACTCAAATCAAATCAAATCAAAATTCGTTTATTCATATCTGGTATGATTACAATACACTCATGAATCGTCAAGACAAGAAATTTACGCCATCCGTTCGCAAACTACCAGGAGGCCCTGTCCTGAGAAGAACGGGCAAGAAACTCAGTCAGGTTTTTTCCTCCCTTTACATAAAAGTAACTTAAATTAATTAATAATTGGAAATTGAAAGATGTCAATAGCTTACAACGTCAAGTAATAGTATGTCAATAAAGATACAAATTCTGAAGTTATCAACATCCTACATTACAACAAACCAAATGTTCTGTGGTGTCGACTTTTACGACACCCATGGGATAAGTCACGAGTCTGGCCAATTCTACGTAATTTTTTTGCTCCCAGGCCAAAATGGAAGATCACTCTGCCGCTCTTACGAAGAACGCATTAAGTATACGATTTTTGGCGGAATTGAGTTAATTATAGGTACTTACATATTTGAAATCAAGAAAACGAGCTCTATACTTTGTTTCCATAGAAACCATTTCAATATACTGACTATGCCAATTTTTACATCAATAGCTAGCTTAGTTCTGGACAAGTAAAAATACTAAGGAAAAAAACCTTTCAACGCGTTTTTCTCAGAAGTTGTAAAAAGGTCAATAATGCGTTATTTTTTAATTTGTGTTTGTAAGCAAACTGTAAGATTTTTATATGAAATACAGATTCTTTAAACCGAAATATTATTGTCAAAAAAAGAACTTACCCGTCTCCCCCCACAGACGTCTCCTTTGCCGTGATCCCGTTGTAGTGCACACGACTCTCCACCTCCCCGTCCACCAAAGAGTCCCTCACCACAAAGTTCACAACCTCCCTATTCAGATGCCTCCTCAGATACTTCACGTCACTCAAAACCTCCGTGTCACTGGTATTCAACCTCGGTATTAAAGCGTGTCTGTGCCCGCTACCGCGATACTTCGCATCACTTAAAACCTCCTTGTCACTACTGGTATTCAACCTCGGCAGTAGAGCGTGTCTATGCCTGCCGCTATGGCGTTCCCTGTCACTTTTGAAGGCCGTGTAGTTTTTTGGCGCGAACGGTAAGAGTTCGTTGGCGTCATCATCACAGCTGGTACTACCCAGTATGAAGAGTATGAGAAGGGGGGCCCGCAGCATTTTGCCCCAGGAGACCAGCCTGTCTATGCTGCTCTTTTTCTTCGCCTTAGGTGACTTCAGCTCCATTTTTAGTCTGTGGACAAAGTGGAACTGTCAATGTCAAGCAGTTTTTACCGTAGGCACCCAAAGGGTACAACGGAACTTTATTACTAGATTTCGCTGTCCCCCCGTCCATCTAATACCTCCCTGGAGTCCCTGGCTAGTATGGCCATTCAAACACGATATGATTTATCGCTTAAAACTGTCAGAAATCCATTGTCAATTTTGACAGTTCAAAGCGATAAATGGCTTTATCATAATCGTGTTTCGGTGGTCGTGCTAGCCGGGCCGGCTGTATCTCATGAACCGCGGTAGTTGAAATTTTCGCAAACGATGTAAGTATTTCTGTTGCCGCTATAACAACAAATACATACTAATAAACATACCGTGCCGTGTGGTGACGGCAGAGTAGAATACAATTGTCACCACCCCAAATCTCTCCCGTGGGTGTCGTACAAGGCGACTAAAGATAAATCTGTGATGAGGAATGGGCAGCAGCGTTCCCTCTTATACCACCTAGCATTGTACGGCGACTTATGTGCCCGATAAATGGCAATAGGCTAGCCACCTATTACATGGGACCTAACTTAATTGGCAAAACGTGGGTGTTAATGCACCTCTGCCTACCCCTTCGGGGATATAGGCGTGATTTATGTTTGTTATATGAGTTGTGGTGAGTTCATAGTCTCTACAAGGCGAATCGCATTCACTCTGTAGAAACTGTTTTACGATTCGGCATGTAGGTATTAAGAATATTAATAAAAATTGAAGAGGAAACATTCTGCGAAAGCCCCCTGCTAACTTGTAAATATGATGTAGAACTCAAAGATGATGATGACGATGATGATTAATTAATATTGCGTATTCTATACGAACGGCATTAGGTTTCAAATTGCATAGCTGTGACAGCATACCTATTGTTTTTCTTGAGACAATGATTCTTGAATCGATAGAAACTTGGAGCATTTTATTGGAAGATATACTAATACAAGAAATTTGATAATACTGATATAATAATTGGCCGTGTGGTGACGGCAGAGTAGAATACAATTGTCACCACCCCAAACCTCTCCCGTGGGTGTCGTAGAAGGCGACTAAGGATAAATCAGTGATGAGGAATGGGCAGCAGCATTCCTCTTATACCTACCAACTAGCAAAGTACTGCGACTTTTGTGCCCGATAAATGGCAATAGGCTCGCCACCTATTACATGGGACCTAGCCTAATTGGCGAAGCGTGGGTGCTAGTTCACCTCTGCCTACCCCTTCGGGGATATTGGCGTGAATTATGTATGTATGTATGATATAATAATTTTGTATGTATCAACTAACCTTCATCTAGGTATGAGTACTATTAAGGTTCAATTATTTGCTGTATTTTGTTTAGCTTTAAATTACAACTAAATACTGCAACATTGATACGTCATGTATGTATGTGGCCATTTGTAAATGGCATTGGTTAACTTGCAAAAGTAAAGCAATGGTTGATATTTGACTGTAAATCTTAATTAATTTGCATAAAATTAATTATTGTTAATGTCTGTTGCCGTGTGGTGACGGCAGATCGGAATATAATTGTCACCACCCCTACTTCTCCCGTCGTGGGTGTCGTACAAAGCAAGGGTTATTAAGGCAGCAATGAGTATGGGCCTCTTAAGCCACCTAGCAATGCAGGTACTGCGATTTATTTGTCCCATAGATAGCAATCACAGAACAGTAAAAGAGGTCTCTGGGGGCCTACCGCCTAACTCGATTGCTGATGATAGCTATATAGCAATGCACTGCTTACGGCTATAGCAGCTATCCTGAATTTCTAGGCGGCACGGATTTTGTGTCAAATTCATACAAAATCATTCTGTGATCATTCGTTCAAAGCTATCGCTAATAGTTTAGGTACATTTGGTGCGAAATGACAGCATGACGTCATAAACTATAGCTTTTGCTTTAGCAATCGAGTTAGGCGGTAGGCCCCCTGTTCTGTGATAGCAATAGACTCGCCATGGGACTCAACATGATTGGCAATTCGTGGATGTGAAATAAATCGGTGTGATTTATGTATTTTAGAGTTCAATTGTATTTAATTAAATTATTAAAAAATGAAACGCGCTTTATTTCGAGTGATTCCAACATTAAAGCCTTACTGATTCAGAGAACATTATGGTAGTCGTAATATTTCTGAACGAACACATACACAGCACTATCTCAATTTACATTAGTCAGGCCTATTGCAAACAGCAACCTTTGCTTTTGGATAGTTTAAAAAACAATGCCAAATAAGAACTTCTGGATGCCAACTATGAACTTCTGGGTATTGTTTTTCTACGAGATGGTAGGCAGAGGCTGTGGCAGAGGGGCCCAGTCGTAGAAAGCAGGAAATAATAAATTTGAACAAAGAAAAACAGTGGTCATAACAGAAAATATTTCGAATTATGTGATTTCTGATGCGGGAATCGGTCCCGCGTCCTCCACAACACTCGGAACAAGGAATTTTTTTTGTAATTTTTTTTTAGTAATATTTTGTTTTATGTTATAATTGAAATCACAATCATAATTTGAAATAAAACTTCTTGTCGTAGGTACTCAAATAAGTCAATTAACTTTAATGAGTACATAATACAAAAAAATGACGATTGAAAACAAGTCGCTATTCTTGCCCGGTCTATGGTCTAGATTTAAATATTTTTTTATATTAAGTACCTAGTCATTAAAGTTAATAGACGTCTCTGAGTGGGGCAGTTAGACTAGCATATAATTAAGAATATTTTTTTACTATTCGATTTTAATTTTAACATTATATAAATGTTAGAAAAATTAGTAGAAAGATTTTGGTGGTTAGAAAAAGAATTTCGAAAAATTATGGTCTTGAGGCGGGAATCGAACCCGCGTCCGCTGCTATATGGGCAGGTGCCTGATCGCTCGGCCACCCAAGACACGTCTGTCAAGACAAGGTGTCCACCAGAATCTTTCTAATATTTTATTAGTTTTTTTTTTTCATTTTTCTTTAATGCTGAGCTTCTATTGGTCGTAGCGTGATGTTATATATAACCTTCCTCAATTAATGGACTATCCAACACAAAAACGAAATAAATTTTCCAATTGAATCAGTAGTTCCTGAGATTAGCGCGTTCAAAAAACCATCAAAATATACATGAGTCTTATCCATAAAAGTTATTTTATTTCAAATGCTCGTGCAAATATAAGAGAGCCGAATGAAAATAAAGTTAAATAAAAATTTACCTTTACCAGGATTCGAATCTGAGACCGCTAGGCAGATAGCCATCGTTCTGACCCTTCGACCTTCGACGTTCGTAAATTATATATTTATTATTGTTATAGTTCTTGAAGCATTTAAAATCATTATCCAGAAGAACTCTTCCGCTAAAACCTTTGACCTAATCCGGAAAACCTTTGTCGTAATAATAGTGGCTAATTAAAGATGATAATTTGATATGCAATTAGTATAATAATAACTATAGGTATACCTGCAATGCGTCCTTTTCAGAACACGTGAATTAGTAATTTTATGTCACACCAGGGGGCCTACCGCCTAACTCGATTGCTGATGATAACTATATTGCAATGCATTGCTTACGGCTATAGCAGCCATCCTGAATTTTTAGGCGGCACGGATTTGACCACCCCTACTTTTACCGTCGTGGGTGTCGTACAAGGCAAGGGTTATTAAGGCAGCAATGAGTATGGGCCTCTTATGCCACCTAGCAATGTAGGTACTGGGATTTATTTGTGCCATAGATAGCAATCACAGAACAGTAAAAGAGGTCTCTGGGGGCCTACCGCCTAACTCGATTGCTGATGATAGCTATATAGCAATGCACTGCTTACGGCTACAGCAGCCATCTTGAATTTTTGTGCAAAAATTCATACAAAATCATTCGGTGATCATTCGTTCAAAGCTATCGCTAATAGTTTAGGTGCATTTAGTGCGAAATGACAGCATGACGTCATGAACTATAGCTTTTGCTTTAGCAATCGAGTTAGGCGGTAGGCCCCCTGGGGGCCTAGACAAAGTAACACACCGACAAAGATAACGAAGTTCGATAAAGCAAAATGTATGGGATTTGACGTAAGTCGTCGTGAAATCACGTGACCAAAATCGTCTTCGTAAGTTCCAAGTTATGTTGGTAGCGCAAGCTAAGACGCTGTAGATACCAAAGTAATATGGCTGATCGTGACGAACTTCGATACGTTATCGTTATGAAACGTTTGCCACTTGGCTACAGGCCCTGACCTTAAAGTATATTTCTAGGTGATATAAGAGAAACGCTAGATATTTTCTTGGGCGCACGGGTTTTCGGTATCTAGCGTCTTGACGATTCATAAGTGTATTGTAATCATAGGTAACAATTATGAATAAACGACTTTTTCACTTCTCATGCTCTGAAAATGCTAATTTGAGCAGGATATAGGCTGCACAAAAGCGAATTTTGTGCTCTAGAGCATTAACGTATCTACTCATGTGTCTGTATTAAGGCAAAGAAAATGATCTATGCAGCCAAACACAATGAGAAATTCAGAGATATAATTTGTTATTTTATAATATTTACTTAAATTTATTTGCCTCATGTGTTTTTTAAGACATAAAAGATATTAAACTTTTAATTGGGAATAAGGATAAATCAGTGATGAGGAATGGGCAGCAGCGTTCAACTTATACCACCAAGCAATGTACTGCGACTTTTGTGCCCGATCAATAACTATAGGCTCGCCACCTACATATTACATGGAACTTGACATAGTTGGCGAAACGTGGGAGCTAGTTCACCTCTGCCTACCCCTTTGAAGATATTTATGTACGTATGTAAGAGGAATGCTGCTGCCCTATCTTTTCTTGGACACACAGGTTTTCGGTATGCGTCTTGACGATTCATAAGGATATGAATAAATGAATTTTGACTTTGACTTGCCCATTACTCATCGCTGTCTTTACGCTTAGGGCCAGTTTTTTGATGCACAGTTAACTCAACCGATTGTTAAATTTAATTGTTAACCCCCGAATACAGAAACGCTAATCAAAGTTTGAGTCTTGCTTAACATTTAAATGTTATCAAATTTGACGTGTTAAATTGTTACTAATGGTTGTAGGTATATCAGCGAGATGTTTAGCCATCAGTAACAATATCAGCCGTGTGGTGACGGCAGAGTAGAATACAATTGTCATCACCCCAAATCTCTCCCGTGAGTGTCGTACAAGGCGACTAAGGATAAATCAGTGATGAGGAATGGGCAGCAGCGTTCTTCTTATACCATCTAGCTATGTACCTACTGCGACTTTTGTGCCCGATAAATGGCAATAGACCCGCCACCTATTACATGGGACCTAACATAACTGGCGAAACGTGGGTGCTAGTTCACCTCTGCCTACCCCTTCGGGGATATAGGCGTGATTTATGTATGTATGTATGTAACAATATCAGACTCATATTTAACCGGTAGCATTAGTAACTAAAATTGTTACTAATAGTTAAATGTCAGACTGATATATAACCATTTTAAACAATGGGTTGAATTAACTATGCAATGCATTAAAAAAGCCGGCTCTTAGACGCCTTGTACGACACCCACGGAAGAGATAGGGGTGGTGACAGCTGTATTCTGCTCTGCCGTCACCACGCGGCACTCCAAACAATGCTAGTAAAAATCAAACTTTAAGTACACATACCAAGTACATACAAACCGATATTTAAGCATATATGGGGCAATGTCAAGTGAGCACAATATGTTGTAATGGTTTGAATAAAATTAATTAACTCGCGGACCTTTGCTTTATTATTCGGTGACCCGTAATTAAAAAAAAGTAGCGCTAAAGGCGCGAAACGAACGTCGCATTGTAAACGTACACCAAAAAGAAACAGAGCAACGCTAGTCCCCGTAGCATAGGACGTGGAGATAATCTCCTCGGGGGAAAAGTAAATATATAAACACTGTTATATAAAACACTGTCAAGTGGTGGAGAGAGATTTTGTCGCACGCACGGGGACGTGGACAAGCCTCTCTACACCACTTGACAGTGTTTTGTCTCCGGATTTAGTGGTAGTTAGAGTGAGAGGAAAAGATTTTCTTTCCCCCGAAAGAGATGTGTCCACGTGCCGTGCTACGGGGGCTGGCCTACAGATCGATTTTTCGGTTTCTTTTTCGAATTTAATCAAGGGCAAAGGAGTTTTCTTTTTGGAGGGAGGAGCTCGCTAGCGCAGTGGCATAGCGCGCTTGGCCCGCGATTGCGTAAACTAAGCAATGTTCGCTAAGGCCGGTCATTGGATGGGTGACCAAAAATTTTTCTTCTCGCGTGCGTCGGAAGGCACTTTAGGCCGTTGGTCCCGGCTGCATCTACAGTCGTTAATACCCATCAACCCGCACTGAGCCAGCGTGGTGGGTTATGGCCCAATCCTCCCATATTCTTCCATCCATAGGGGAGGCCTGTACCCCAGCAGAGGGAACATCAAAGGGCTACTGATGATGAGAGAGAACTCGCGGTGGTGAAGGTACATGCTGACATGTTGTGAAGGAACCCAGTAAACCTACACTTTTCACACACGTCTGAAACTGCTGCCACTGACTCCCCCCTCTGCCACACTATGGCCCGTCATACGCAAGGTGAATCCATGGAATGCTAAGAATGGGTGTTACTGCCGCACTCAGAGAGGTCAATTAAAGTTAATGAGTGCTTTATGTCAAAACATTTCATTCAAATCTAGACATTCTAGACCATAGACCCGATAAGAATAGCGATTCGTTTTGAATTGTCATTTTTTGACAGTAAGTACTCGTTAACGTTATTTGACGTCTCTGAGTGCGGCAGTTAGAGAGTAGGGTTCGGACTTGTTTAGATGGCGGCCGAGTGAGCACGGACGCGTGGTGGGGGGTGCTACTCGCTACTAGACTACTAAAAAAATAGAATAAAATGGATTGACTCGACTAAATTACTTACTAATCCACTCGACTAATTTTTTGGTGTTCGTTCAGACACGTTTAGCTACTAAATTTCTCCGAACAAGGCTTAACACCCGGCCAAGCCAACAACCAACAATTTTATTGAAGTTATGCTCTTTCTTATAAAACAGGAGTGAAACTTGATAGCGCGATTCACAAGAGTCCCAGCGCCATCTATTGACAAAATTTCTGAACTAATTGATACGAAACTTCTTGCTGCTTAAATTGAAAGGTATACACATACTTTTTGTGCACTCTGTCATATACAATGGGACGAAAACTAGCATTCCACGGACTCCCTTCGGCACTCCGACTTCTCTCTCTGCCCAGCTATATTTGTTAAGATTCTGTGAGAGCCGCCTTTGGCACACGTTCCAGTGTAGAACTTAGGTAAAGTGTAGACAAGCCAAGGTCCTTTAGTAATGAATATAGGGATTGAGCTGGCTCGCTCCCACCTCTACAGCATACAAACCAACAATTTAGCCATTTTTGGTAGCTGGTTTGTTAAATCATAGCACTTTTTGTTTTTTTTTCTTATCGGTATCTTCTAGGTTAGGGATAGGATCTGAATCTGCGTCGTCGTATTCAAAACAATGCGCTAACGCTTCATTGTTCAAGTGATGTATCAACAATTGTTTGAAATGGCGCGTGCGCATCGCCAGTAACCGATCGTATGTCAAGGGATGTTGGTCATGGTCACGCGGGGCGTGGTCACCAGAACAGACGCGAGATCTTCGTCCGAGTCTGGCGCAGTAGACGGGCATAAAGTGGGGAATTACCTACACGGGCATGCCTGCAGAGTCTGCAGTGCAGACATGCCCGCCAGACGTAACTTCTATTAGATCTGTGCGATGTTTACCTAGTGTAGGACCGTCACAGTCAGTCTGGCCTAACAGACGAGGACCACGCGGGCATGTTTGGCGGGCATGTCCGTGTAGTGAATTCCCCGCTTTAGGCAAGCGATGGCTAGCACCTTTCCGGTGTGATGGATGATGTGAATCAAAAGCGAGTGGAAGCCTTGATGACGTCTGACTGAATGAATGGAAGAGGAAACATACTGCGCCGACCCCAGATAGACTGGGAACAGATTAGGGCAGGAAAAAAACAGTGGAACCAGTGAAAATGATTTGATCTTTTTTGAGTCATGGGGAAATTGTACATACATACATACATAATTCACGCCAATATCCCCGAAGGGGTAGGCAGAGGTGAACTAGCACCCACGCTTCGCCAATTAGGCTAGGTCCCATGTAATAGGTGGCGAGCCTATTGCCATTTATCGGGCACAAAAGTCGCAGTACTTTGCTAGGTGGTAGGTATAAGAGGAATGCTGCTGCCCATTCCTCATCACTGATTTATCCTTAGTCGCCTTCTACGACACCCACGGGAGAGGTTTGGGGTGGTGACAATTGTATTCTACTCTCCGTCACCACGCGGCCAAATGGGGAAATTGTGTTACTACCTAAATCGAAACAACGCTCAATGGTTGCTTGCTACGTAGAATATCAATGACGCAAGGTTACATATAAATGTAACTAATGCAAAATAAAGATACTCGTAAAGAGAATGGTGAATCACGCCATAGCTCCAGTTTGTGGATGTGCGAAAACAGGACAAAGTATTATGGACGTCACAACCACAGTATACCCAGAACAGTAGTTTATCTGCGGCCTGTCGGCGAGTTATAAGCCTGCTGTTGCTTTGATAGTAGGGTTGTAACTAAAGCGGCGGCTCCGAGCGCGTATGTGCCGGGCAATCAGCGAAACAACATGCAATAATAATAAATTAAAATTTCTGAATGGACACAAAAATCTATCCACGGTAGACACAAAGCTGACCTATGCCAAAATCATGTCGACATAGAGGCGACGAACGAATTGCTGAAAAGAGGAGAGCTTTTCCCGGAGACGGAGGCATTTATGATCGCCATTCAAGATCAAGTAATAGCTACCAGGAACTATAGGAAGCACATCACAAAAGAACTACAGTCTGATCCTTGTCGCCACTGCAACAGTGCACCAGAAACAATCCAGCACATTACCGGAGCGTGTAAGAATTTAGTGCAATCTGATTATAAGCACCGCCACGACCAAGTCGCCTCAATAATACATCAGTTCCTTGCATATGCACACAAGTTTGTCCCTGAAAAAAATCCTTATTATAAGTATACACCATCCACTGTTTTAGAGAACGGCCAGATTAAATTATACTGGGACAGAAACCTAATTACAGACAGAACAGTACATTATAACAGACCAAATATTAGACTCCATGATAAAAACAACAAAACAATATATTTAATAGACATTGCTATTCCCAATACACACAATCTACGAACTACTATCTCTGAGAAAATATCTAAATATCACGACTTAGCTATTCAACTCAAGCTACAGTGGCAAGCACAAACTGTACACATAATCCCAATAGTCATCTCAACCGCAGGAGTGGTGCCACACAGTTTACAAAAGAGCTTACAACTACTCAATATACCCACAGAAATTACATATTTACTACAAAAAGCCAGTATCCTTAACACTTGTAGAATCACCAGAAATTTTTTATCATCCGGTTCTACAACACTAAACACTATGACGCTTGACTGAGGTCCGCGTCATAGTGTTTACATAAACATAAATACCCGCCTCTACCTGGGGTTGGAGAAAGATTAAATCTTTAAAAATAATAATAATAATCTTTATTTTGTAAAATGATTGACTCAAACAAGCATATTTTACATCATAACTGCCGCACTCAGAGACGTCAAATAACGTTAATGAGTAGTTAACGTCAAAAAATGACAATTCAAAACTAGTCGCTATTTTTGCTGGTTCTATGGTCTAGATTAATGAACATTTTTGACATTAAATACTCATTAAAGTTAATTGACGTCTCTGAGTGCGGCAGGTTGTACAATCTTAAATTAGTACCCAGCTTGTAATTTTTGTTCCCGTCATCTGTGCTAAGTTTATTAAAAACTTGTATTACAGATGACAGTCACTTCCCATTTTAGAGTTACATGTATTATACGAAAATTGCTGCAAATAGGTACATGCTTAAGTACTTGCATACAAAATAAGTAATAGTTATTTGTTGTACGTGAGTGCAAAGTTGTTTTTTAACCGCGTGCACGATTTTGATGACCGAGCTAGCGAAGGATTCTAAAATTGAATCACGAGCGTAGCGAGTGATTCAAAAATTAGAATCCTGAGCGATAGCGAGGGAATCAAAAGAGCACAAGGTGAAAAATCTTTGCACTCGAGTGCAACACGTAACTTTTCATCCCCCCCAACGAGGAAATTGCAAAATACAAAAAAAATACAATCGCAACAGTTGCTGTTTTCACCCAGAAACATCCACAACACCCTCCCATTAACCCAAACACACTCTCAACACCCACCCAGAAACACCCACAACATTCACACCCGAAATACACACCTATTCACCCAGAAACACCCAAAAAACACCCATTCACCCAAAAACACCCAAAAAACACCCATTCACCCAGAAACACCCACAACACACCCATTCACCCAGAAACACCCACAAAACACCCATTCACCCAGAAACACCCAAAAAAACACCCATTCACCCAGAAACACCCATTCACCCAGAAACATCCACAAAATATCTAATCACCCAGACACACCCACAACATCCATTCAGACACCCACAACTTTCACCCAGTCACGCCCACAATACTCACCCATCCATTCAGACAAACCCACAAAACACCCATTCACCTAGACACACCCACAAAAAACCCATTCACCTAGACACACCCACAAAACACCCATTCATCCAGACACCTCCAACACCCACCCATCCACCCAGCCACACCCGCAAAATATATCCTGACACACCTGTAAGTACCTAATAAAAATTACCGTCCCTAATAGAGTTCCGAGACTGTCAATCAGCTTGAGTCAAGCACGTTGATTTTCTGTATATTTTTGTTCCGTTGCTAGCGTAAACAAATCAAACAAACCTAAAATTTTAATTTTAATTTTAAATGCTTGACTCAAGCATCAAGCAAGCATTGTAGACGATCAAAATGTTTAAAGCAAGATTGACGCCAAGCTGATTGACCGTCACGGAACTCCTAAGTTTTAACAAATTTATGACGTGAAAAGAAAATGGCGCGCGCAAAGCAAATTACAAAAAAAGTACACCAAGAAGGTTCCGAGTCTGAGTTTTTAACAAATTAAAATAGGTTGCATGATAATTTCGGCACCATGGAGGTAGAAATAAATAGGTTTAAATGATGTTTTGAATTCACAAACTCATTGCACACGATGTTCTAAATTCAAATTTACTTTAACCTCTAGAGGATAAAAACGGCTTTTGCACTCAGATATCGAAGAGCAAAAACGCTTTTTCCGAGATGGTGGGATGAAAATAATATTTTCTATATCTTAAGCTATTACAATAATGTCTTAATATGCTATACATTTTTATTTTCATTTACGCCTTAACAATTAAAAGTTTTTCGGTAGAATCATAGTTAAGTTCACGTAACCATTTTGTTACTAAATCCTTACATGTAAATTTGTTACAGTTGTATATTTTAATATTATAGTTTTATTTTGTTATATAGATAAGGTCCCGCAAAACAAAAAATCTTTGTGCAAATGTGGTCTTAAGTATTTCTGTCCTATAGAGAATTGGTTTATGCCTAAGACGGTTATGATCAAGCAATCACCTTGTACACGCGCGATCACACCGAACCTTATGCCCCCGTATTTTATGTCAATGTATGCGTTACAGTGCGTGCCTACACGCCGCTGAGCACGAAAGCACACATTCTAATGGGCAGCAGCCAGTTTGTATGAAGACGTATTATACTGTTCTGTGTAGGTATATACTGTGTTATAATGCTGAGAGCTCTATTCAGGAAAACTAGTTAAAAATATCTTTGCACTCACACGCCTACCTATACTGCCCTCATAAGCGAAAAAGGGTTATCACAACAATTTCGAAATCCGAGAAATTCAATATTTATGTCTTTTCAGTAAATTCATTCGATACCTACCTCGTAAGTTGGCGATTTTTTTTTTTTACATACATAAATCACGCCTATATCCCCGAAGGGGTAGGCAGAGGCGAACTAGCACCCACGTTCCGCCAATTATGTTAGGTGGCGAGCCTATTGCCATTTATCGGGCACAAAAGTCGCAGTACTATTGTTAGGTGATATAAGAGGAACGCTGCTGCCCATTCCTCATCCCTGTTTTACCCTTAGTCGCCTTGTACGACACCCACGGGAGAGATTTGGGGTGGTGACAATTGTATTCTACTCTGCCGTCACCACACGGCATTTTTTTTTATACTGATATGATAATACTTAGCCAATATTTTAAGGGACGCCGTGTGGTGACGGCAGAGTAGAAAACAACAGACTGTCACTACTCTAACTGCCGCACTCAGAGACGTCAATTAACTTTAATGAGTATTGATGAAAGGTTTTGGAGAAGAGGTCCGTGGATGATGAAAGGTTTTGGTGATCAGGAAATAAAATAATTTATAAAGTGAACGTAGCAAGCCTTTTTTTCAGCCAAGAGAGTACAGCACAGATTAGATATTAAAACAGCTTAGACTAGTGTTGCCATCCATAGATAAAATATAATTAAAACATATTGGTTGCGGTAATATTTTCAACAGCCCCTCTCAACAAATATTTTTTAATAATTTTACAAACAAAAATTTTTTTTATTTCTAAACTTAATTAAAATACTTGTTGCATAAACCTATCCTGAAACAAGAAACTAAAATTATACTTTTTTCAAAATAGTATTCCTATGCTTTTCAAATATAATTTTACCAAGTGGTTTTGTTAACAAATCAGCCAAATTGTTCTGTGACATTACATAATTCAAATTTATTCTTTTATTCTCAATTTCTTCTACAATAAATTTATATCTTATGTCTAAATGTTTTAATCGTTTGTTATTTTCTTTGTGATAAGCTAGCTTAATTACTGACTGGTTATCTTCCAAAATATTTATTTTAGCATTGATATTAAAATCTACAAGTAAACTTTGTAACCAGATTGATTCACAAATTGCACTGCTAAGTGCTATATACTCTGATTCAGTTGAGGAGAGAGAGACTGAGTTTTGTTTTTTACAATTCCAAGACACTAAACAATTAAAAATAAAAAACATATAACCAGAAGTAGACTTGCGAGTTACAATATCTCCTGCCCAGTCTGCATCGACAAACCCAACAATGCTTGAACTATCACTTTCAAAGACCAAACACAGATCTAAAGTCCCTTTAATGTAACGTAACACTCTTTTAATACACTTTAACAAAAGCTCACTTGCTACATGCTGATATCTAGCAAGAAAAGATACACTTGTACATAAATCTGGTCGAGTACCACATACAGCATACATTAAACTACCTAAAATTTGCCTACATTTCTTCTCAATTTCCTGATTTTCAGATTTTTCTCTCTTTAACAATTCAAAATTAAAATTTTGATCCATTGGTGTGCTAACAGATTTACAATCTGTCATATTATAATTCTGTAAAACATTTATCAAATATTTTTTCTGACTTAATAATGTATGAGGTTCTTTCTGACTTATTTCAATACCTAAATAATTTGATGCCAAACCCATATCTTTCATTTTGAAGTTATTTTTTAATTCTGTTTTGAACAAATCTATCTCAGTTCCAAACATTAAAATGTCATCAACATACAATAGAACATACATTACAGTTTCACCCTGCCTTTTTAAATATAAACATTGATCATTTTTTGACTTAATGTATTTTTGCTTCATCATAAAGTCATCAAATTTTTGATTCCAGTACTTAGGTGATTTTTTTAAGCCGTACAATGATCTATTTAACTTAGCAATTTGACCATTTGGGAGTTTTAAATATACAAGTTCATCTATGTCTCCATGCAAAAAGGCTCCTATTACATCCATTTGGTATACTGGATATTTGAGTTTATTTGCCACTGCCATAAATAAACGGAATGTTGGTAACTTTGCTACTGGTGAGTATACATCAGAATCACAGTCACTTTGTTCAAAACCACGAGCAACTAACCTTGCTTTGTACACTTTTTCACCATTTACTTCTTTGATACACAACACCCACTTACTTGACACCACATTTGAATCTACAGCCACACTATCCACTATCTCCCATGTATTATTTTCATGTAATATATCCAATTCTTTTTGTATAGCTTTCTTCCACATATTGCTCTCATTTGTAGACATTGCTTCCTCATATGTGATTGAATTCAAACTTGTGTAGCACTCATAATCTTTAAATTTTACTGGCATTTTCTTTCCCCTTCTAGGATGTGAACTTTCTTGTTTTTCATTTCTTGTCATTTCTAACAATTCTTTTTCTTTTTCAGGTTCTGGAGTTGGCTCCAACTGGCGTTCTTCAGAGATTTCTTCAACATTTTTCGACTGTACAAATTTTTTTTCTTTTTGCAGATTTACCTGTGTATCAACAACTGTACTTAACCTCAAACTTTCTGTCGACTGATCACAGCTGTCAGAGTCTTGATCTGACTGTTCTGGAGGCTGAAGACAAACATCACTCACAATTTCATTACATTTACAATCCATTCTGATGTAATCATGTGTACAATTTGAATTTCTTGAAGACTCACCTTGTTTTAAACTCTGATTTGAAGTATTTGTATTACAGTTACTAATAAAAATCACTTCTCGTTTTATCACAATATCGTTTTTATTTGGAAAATAAATTCTAAAACCTTTAGATGTTTCACTATAACCTACAAAATAGCCTATTTCAGACTTGGAGTCCCATTTGCTTCTTTTTTGTTTTGGAACAAGAACAGCTACACTAGCACCAAATTCATGCAACTGATTAACATCAAACATTGTTGTCTTGAACCACAACTCATACGGTGTAAAGTTTTCTAACCTGCTTTTTCCTGTTCTGTTGAGCACAAATACAGCTGTATTCACAGCTTCCGCCCACAGATTTTTGTTCAAACCTGTTGCTAATAACAATGTTCTTGCGCATTCTGTTATAGTACGAATTTCCCTTTCTGCCCTGCCATTTTGCTCAGGGGTATATGGCACACTTGTTTGATGAATAACACCAAAACTTTCCAACAAACTTGACATAATTCTATTAACAAACTCAGTGCCGCAATCACTTCTTATTATTTTCACTGAATAACCAAGATTTTTTGTCACAAACATTAAAAAATACTTTAATTTCACATACACTTCACTCTTATATTTTAGGAAATATACTGTTTTATACTTTGTAAAATCATCCTTTATTACCAGATAGTACCTAGACCCACCTAATGATTCTTCTTCCATTGGTCCACATAAATCTAAATGTAACATTTCACCTGGCATCTTGGCATATGACTGACTCAATGGAAAAGTTTGTTTATGCTGTTTACCTTTTAAGCATGAAATACAAGAACTCTGATCACAATCTTTTATGTTAACGTTACTTCTCTTTAAAATCTTTTTAACATGTTGTATGTCTTGGTGACCAAACCTTTTATGCCACTCACTAAGTGAAACTGTAACAGTACAAGAACTATTTATATATTTGAACTCCATTATAAATAATTTACCTCTAGGCTTAGACAGAGCCACACAATTTCCTTTATTAAATAGTTTACAACAACTACTATCCATTTTCATAACAAGTCCTTTATTTATTACCACTGTGACTGAGAATAAATTTACCTTTAATTCAGGCACATATAGGACATCATGTAAAGTTGTAGCAATCCAGTCAACACCATTATATGCTTGTAGGTGAATTTTTCCTATGCCTCTGGCACATATGTTTGAGCCATCACCTATGACAACATTCCTTGGTTCATTAAATAATTCAAAAAATGAAAACATACTTTTATCATAACACATGTGTTCAGTGGCTCCGCTATCCATTACCCATACATTTTCATTACTCGTAAAAGAAGACAACAAGGTGGCATTAAAAGCATTATGTGCTTCCCCAGCTTTAAACCAGCATTGTTGTTCAGTATGATTTGATTTCTTACATATACTACAAACTTTAGTATCTAAACTTTTTGATTTTATAGCTTTACATTGTTTTTTAAAATGACCAACCTTTCCACACTTGAAACATTTTCTTGCTTTCTTCCCTGCTAACAGAGCCGTTGAAGCCACCTCCTCTTCACCGCCAATCCTCGACTGGTAACGCTGCTCCTCGACCAGTAGTCGTGCTGTCAGCTCTGCAATAGTTTGTTTCTCCTTAGGTACTGACTCCCATGCAGAGACGAAATGGCTATATTGTGCTGGTAAACATATGTTTATTTTAGTAATAGCCATTGAAGGAGGGATCTCAGAGCCTAAAGACTTCAAATTACACATCAACTCTTCAACTCTTGCTAAGAACTCTGACATATTCTCTTTTCCTTCAAATTTGAGAGCAAAAAATTTTTCTTGTAATAAATGTAATGATAGCTCGCCCTTCTGCTCATATATATTATGAAGTTTTTCCCAAATTTCACGGGATGTCTTACAGCTAACTACTTGAGCTATCACCTTGTCAGAAAGGCGCGTTACAATGATGCCTTGGGCTTTAGCGTCATTACTTATCCATGTATCATTGTCTTTGTTGGGTTTGAGATTGATACCTTCTACTATGTCGCACACTCCTGCCGCCATTAGAAGAACGCGTACTTTGAATTTCCATACGCTCCAATTCTGTTGACCCTCTAGCTTGGAATTTACCTCCATATTTGTTGAAATTTCCATTTCTGCGTGCGTATTTTCGTATGCGACAAAGAAAAGAAATTCAACACGCTGAGATTGCTGACGATTTACCTCGCGTCTACTAATGGTCGCCGATCACCTTGCTTTTGCTCACACACAACGAAGTGTCCCACGCTGTCAATCAGTTTTACCACTGCCGACGATACCACGTGTATTTCCTTTACCAAACCTTATAATTATAGCGCGTCTGGGCCCATAACCTGATGAAAGGTTTTGGAGAAGAGGTCCGTGGATGATGAAAGGTTTTGGTGATCAGGAAATAAAATAATTTATAAAGTGAACGTAGCAAGCCTTTTTTTCAGCCAAGAGAGTACAGCACAGATTAGATATTAAAACAGCTTAGACTAGTGTTGCCATCCATAGATAAAATATAATTAAAACATATTGGTTGCGGTAATATTTTCAACATGTATGGTAATGTCAAAAATTTTCATCCATAGACCCGGCAAAATAGCAGATAACTAGTTTTGAATTGTCATTTTTTGACGTTAAGTAGGTACTCATTAACGTTATTTGACGTCTCTGAGTGCGGCAGTAAGGGTAAAGACAGTGATGGGTAATGGGCAGCAAAATTCCTGTTAGACCGCCTAGCAATATACTTTTGCGACTTACGTAACCGATAGATGGCAATAGGCTCCCCTATTACATGCGACTTAAAATTGTTGACGAAATCTGGGTATTAACCTTCAGATATAAATAAATAAAATAAATAATTTTACACTCACACCTATCATCTAGCGCAAAGTAAGTAGCCTACGCACTTGTGTTATGGATACTAGATGACGGACAAATTTTTAATATGATTATGGATATAAATATTTAAAATATACTACATAAACATATACACAACCATGACTCGGGAACATAAATATTTGTGTTCATCACAAAATTTGCCCCTACCAGGATTCGAACCCGGAACCTCTGGGCTAATACCCAGCGATCAGAGCATTCGACAAAGCCGGCCGTCATCATGAATATAATACTACCCGTTAAGACATGTATTAATATAGAATATTTCTGAGAAATATCCAGGTACTACATCGGAAATAGTAGACAACGTCTGGTCATCTGAACGTATATTTCTAGGCTGAGAGAAGTATTTCGATATGCACATGACAAATATATTACCAAACAGTTCAATGACTTCAATGATTCTAGATAGCCATTCATACATTACAATTTCAAGATTAACGCGAAATTGAAAGTGAATTGACTAAATGGATGAATTATGATTTGATTTGAACATGTTTAAAATGATAGGGATTTGTAAATTAGTTAATCAATAATGTTAAGGGGATACATACGGGCAGAGAAAAAGATTAAGAAAAAAATGGTAAAATTGGAGAATGTCGCTAAAATGACTAATAAATAGGCAAATTTCACAGAAATACTAAGATATTAAACATATTGCACATACATACATACATAAGTCACGCCTATATCCTCGAAGGGGTAGGCAGAGGTGAACTAGCACCCACGTTTCGCCAATTATGTTAGGTCCCATGTAATAGGTGGCGAGCCTATTTCCATTTATCGGGCACAAAAGTCGCAGTACTATTGCTAGGTGATATAAGAGGAACGCTGCTGCCCATTCCTCATCGCTGATTTATCCTTAGTCGCCTTGTACGACACCCACGGGAAAGATTTGGGGAACATATTGGTTGGGGAAAAAGTCTTTTCGCATTTTAGTATGTATAAACTTGTAAGAAAATCTCTTTGGCTATACTATTTGTATCTGGCTGGTTTTGGTATCATTGAAAGTTTAAATTTTAAAGAACATAATTCCAAATTCAAATTAGGAAAATGTGTGATTTTCATTTGTTTTTCGTACCGCCAAGATGAGTGAATCTAATGAAGAAATTCGATACATTTTAAAATTTTACTACAAAAAAGGTGAAAATGCAACGCAAGCCGCGAAAAAAATTTGCGATGTTTATGGACCTAGTGCAGTGTCTGTGAGAGTAGCACAAATTTGGTTTAAGCGTTTTCAATCCGGAAATTTTGATGTCAAAGATGCACGTCGCTCTGGTCGCCCTATTACAGATAAAATGGATGCCATTTTTGAAAAAGTGGAGCAAGATCGGCATGTCAGTAGTTACGACGTAGCTGAAGAACTGGGAATTGACCACAAAACAGTTTTGGCGCATTTGAAGAAAACTGGGTACACAAAAAAGCTCGACATTTGGGTACCTCACGAGCTCACTGAAAGAAACCTAATGAACCGTGTACTCATTTGTGATTCTTTATTACGACGTAATGAAACCGAACCATTTTTGAAGAAGCTTATAACTGGTGATGAAAAGTGGATCACGTACGACAAGAACGTGCGAAAAAGGTCGTGGTCAAAGGCCGGTCAGGCTTCACAGACTGTGGCGAAACCCGGGTTAACTCGCAACAAGGTGATGCTGTGTGTGTGGTGGGATTGGAAGGGCATTATTCATTATGAGCTGTTACCACCAGGCAGGACCATCGATTCTGAACTCTACTGCGAACAACTGATGAGATTAAAGCAAGAAGTTGAGAGAAAGCGGCCGGAATTAATCAACAGAAGGGGTGTGGTTTTTCATCATGATAACGCTAGACCTCACACATCTTTAGCCACTCAGCAAAAATTAAGAGTTTGGCTGGGAGGTGTTAATGCATCCGCCGTATAGTCCTGACCTTGCACCTTCAGATTTCCACCTGTTTCGGTCTCTTCAGAATTCTTTAGGCAGTGTCAGGTTAACATCACGAGAGGACTGCCAAAACCACTTGTCGCGGTATTTTGACCAGAAGTTCCAAAATTTCTATAGCAATGGGATCATGTCCCTACCTACAAGATGGCAAAAAGTTATCGAACAAAATGGTACCTACTTACTTTAGTTAAATGTAAATAAACTATATTAAAAAATGTTTTGAATTTTCTTAAAAAATGCGAAGAAACTTTTTCCCCAACCTATTATGATGCTGGCCTGTGAGTCTTATATGCTGACCTGGGAGCGAACAAATAACGTAGAATAGCCAGCCCCGTCTCGTGCCATGGGTATCGTTAAAGTCGACTAAGGGCGATTGCCCGGTGTAGACCAATAAGCACCTTGTGGCACCCGAATGGTGGAGGGCAAACCACCACCAACAGCGTACCCAAAGAGGGTTGGTGTCAGGCAGGCGGCCGGCTGTAAAACCTAAGCCAAAACCTTGAGCAATATGGATTGGAATGTTGTCATTCCAATAACTCTCTCCGTTCATCGATCTCTCGTCATGGTCCGTTCCGTCTCCTTTCTATACATTAATTAATCACTAACTTTATGGCGTCTGACCCCAGCAATGTACTGCGACTTTTGTGTCCGATAAATGGCAATAGGCTCGCCGCCTATTACATGGAACTTGACATATTTGGCGAAACGTGGGTGCTAGTTCACCTCTGCCTACCCCTTCGGGGATATAGGCGTGATTTATGTATGTATGACCGCAGATAGACTGGGAACAGGGCAGGGAGAAGAAGAAGAAGAAGAATAACTCAGAGACGTCAAATAACGTTAATGAGTACTTAACGTCAAAAAATGACAATCCAAAACTAGTCTCGACTATCTAATCTAGACCATAAAAGACTCATTAAAGTTAATTGACGTCTCTGAGTGGGGCAGTTAATGATGCTTGCCGACGGGGACACACATGACATGCGTGACTGTAGTCTTCTATTTTAGAACACATAGATAAACATGATTCTTACATATTACCCAGTTTCGTGTAGTAGGTATGTAGTCATTTAATAATTATAGCACATGAGTAAATAAACGGAACAGAGAATAACCTTCATACAGCCGCGCGAAACGGTTGCCCTACTACAAGCACGCGGGGCATGTGTGCGTTACCACTGGCCGCTGTCGCGCACGCGGCTGCGAAACTGGAAAAAATGTGTGCTTGAAGCTGGACCTACATACATACATACATAATTCACGCCAATATCCCCGAAGGGGTAGGCAGAGGTGAACTAGCACCCACGCTTCGCCAATTAGGCTAGGTCCCATGTAATAGGTGGCGAGCCTATTGCCATTTATCGGGCACAAAAGTCGCAGTACTTTGCTAGTTGGTAGGTATAAGAGGAATGCTGCTGCCCATTCCTCATCACTGATTTATCCTTAGTCGCCTTCTACGACACCCACGGGAGAGGTTTGGGGTGGTGACAATTGTATTCTACTCTGCCGTCACCACACGGCCTGGACCTCATATTTGAAATCTCAATGAGAACGTATTTTGACAACGCCCAAAAATAGTTATGAAATTGTAGTAAATAGTAATAGTAATACAAGTAAAAAAAATGTAGTATTTTAGTTTCGGCGTTATAGCTATAGGTTAGTGAGGATTATGGCTTGACCGTTAAGCTGTAATCCTAATAAATACACTTCTGGTGCGAGCAAACGGTAAAGTCTATCGAATTGGTTTAGGTTCCAAAAAATAGTTATGGGATAGTAGTAACGACATGAAATTACAGAGATATAAAGGTACCCTGGGGGCCTACCGCCTAACTCGATTGCTGATGATAGCTATATAGCAATGCACTTCTTACGGCTATAGCAGCCATCCTGAATTTCTCCGCCGTGTGGTGACGGCAGAGTAGAATACAATTGTCACCACCCCAAATCTCTCCCGTGGGTGTCGTACAAGGCGACTAAGGATAAAACAGTGATGAGGAATGGGCAGCAGCGTTCTTGTTATACCTACCACCCAGCAATATACTGCGACTTTTGTGCCCGATAAATGGCAATAGGCTCGCCACCTATTACATGGGACCTGACGTAATTGGCGAAACGTGGGTGTTAGTTCACCTCTGCCTACCCCTTCGGGGATATAGGCGTGATTTATGTATGTATGTATGCTGAATTTCTAGGCGGCACGGATTTTGTGCCAAATTCATACAAAATCATTCGGTGATCATTCGTTCAAAGCTATCTCTAATAGTTTCGGTACATTTGGTGCGAAATGACAGCATGACGTCATAAACTATAGCTTTTGCTTTAGCAATCGAGTTAGCGGTAGGCTCCTGGTGAGGATTATGGCTTGAACATTTGAATCGACGGCGTTTATAGGAAGTTTTTACTCTGTTCGCTTGATCTACTCGTGTGATCATAGTATTCTGCGCGGTCTGTAGTGCACGTAACAACACTGAAATAGACCACCTATTTCTGGCTAGCTCAAAAAATCTGGCAGACGCATCAATTAGTGGTTAGTTCCGTGAGACCACCATGGACGGAGACGTTTATTCTACGAGACATACATACATATATCACGCCTATATCCCCGAAGGAGTAGGCAGAGGTGTATTGAACACCCACTTCTTGCCAACTAGGTTAGGTCCCATGTAAATAGGTGGCGAGTTGGCAAGCCTATTGTCATCTTTAGAGCCATCTGTAGGACGTAAATCGCGGTTTTTTGTTAGGTGGTAAGAGGAGGAGTTCGCTAGCGCAGTGGCATCGGTTGCGTAAACTAAGCAGTGTCGTTCATTAGAGGTAACCAAAAAGGAGACCAGCCAAATTGGTACCAGAGTTGTACAGCTATTTATTGTATAACATTTTATTTGGAGTTTTACAAGGATAATTTTGATATAGGCAATGTAGTCGGAAAAAGTGGGAAACATTTAAAAAAAATGATTTATTTTTTTTGCGAAACGAAACTCTTGTGGACGTTGCGTAAAACGAAACATTTTGTTCTTTTTAAAAAACTCGCTTGTGTACCAATAAAATAAAATAAAACTGATATCTATGTCGTTTCTAAGCCTACCCTAGGTCCTAAAACTATTCTAAGCCCTAATTAAAAGCATAAAATAGCTGCCGCACTCAGAGACGTCAAATAACTTTAATGAGTACTTAATGTCAAAAATTTTCATTCAAATCTAGGCCATAGACCCGGCAAAAATAGCGACTAGTTTTTTATTGTCATTTTTTGATATAAAGTACTCACTAACGTTTTTTGACGTCTCTGAGTGCGGCCGTTAATTACTAAATTTTGGTGCAATTGTTTGTTGAACAAAGAAAAAAAGCAACACCTTTCCAGCCAAAACTCTTAAAAAAAAAAAAAAGTAAATGTTTATTGTCTATTCACACAACCAGGCACAAATGCCTTCGTTCGCGTCTACATATTTATAAATACATATAATTATATTAAAATACTCGTGAGGGTCGCGGTAGAAGTCGAGTGGTCACCGTGACAATTGGTCAAGCCCTTTTGGTAATTAGCTCGTAATACCGATGTGTTTCGCCATAATTGATTTCACCGAAGAGCCTCTTCGGCGGCCATGTTGAGTCTATTTTAATATTATTTGTTTTATTTATTTTTTCTTTTCAGGGAAGGCAAAGGGATTTTAATTTTATTTTTTGTTAGCAAGCAAAAGTCGCAATTATTTAGTAACTAGTAAGGATAAGGCCATCTGTATTTAGAGCAGCGTGTAATATCATATATGCGTGTGATGTAAGTATTACATAAAACCCGTTTACCTCTGTCAGTGGTCCAAATAAGTAAATAAAGCGATCTAGCCCATACAGCCATTTCTCTATTTTTATTTTTCTTGAATTATGTATATATGTATAATATAATATTAAAAAAATGGGTCACAACACGTTTTAATGCATCTTGGGAGTTTGGGAGTGTTGGGCGCGAAATAAACGATAACGTACTTCACCATAGCAATTGACAAGGTGGTGAAAACCACTATAAAATTCTCAACGTCCAACACACCATAACATTTTTATTTTAATGATTCCGCTACGTCAACTCAGTCAGTGTAAAAGTCTACTCTATTAATTTAACAATTTATTAACTGATGACGCCATTGAATCAAAAGTGCGCCAAACACTCCCATGTTGATTTAGCTCTCGTTCGATTTTCGAAAAGTCAAGGGTGAGTCGTTTGCGGAGCAACAAGGAGGTTTCGACTCCAAATAAGGAGGTCGATTTACGCTGCCGATGTTTCAATAAAAGTAAGTTTTAGTACAAAATGCGATAAAATTTTTCACCCCGTAAACATTAGTCTAATTGTTATAATTTATGGATATGTTGTTAATATAATATAAAACAAGGTTCGTACTTTTTTATTTTTAAGAAATATTGCTTGCGATAAAAGTTGTTAGCATCGAAATCTTTATTTTTGACATAAAAACTTCCACGGGCATTATATTTTTTTAATTTACCTAACTAAACTGAATTAAAATTAATTAAAAAGAAAAACATGAAATACGCCTATATCGCCGAAAGGGTAGGCAGAGGTGAATTTAGACTGGTAAATTGCTTCGCGGCGGACCCCAGACTCTCCCCACTCAAAGGGCTAAGGGACACCGGAGTGGTTTAGTGGCGTATTCCCGACTGTACATAGTCAGTGATGAGGAATGGGCAGCAGCGTTCCTCTTATATCACCTAACAATAGTACTGCAACTTTTGTGCCCGATAAATGGCAATAGGCTCGCCACCTATTACATGGGACCTAATATAATTAGCAGAACGAGGGTGCTAGTTCACCTCTGCCTACCCCTTCGGGGATATAGGCGTGATTTATGTATGTATGTACTCCTCCCATACTTAGACGGCCGGTGCATCGCATTTCGTAGTAATTTTGCAGGATAATAAATTCTTGCTTTAAAATTATAAAATGTTTACTCCTCATAAAGTAACAATTATTCTAGTATAAACTTTGCCCAAAAATATTATTGTAGAAGTGTTTTTTGTTTAGATTAAGATTTTTTTTCTTTAAATCAAAGATGTTTTCAAATTCCGAGACCGCTACGAACTATTCGACTGTATTACACAAGAAAAAATATTTTCATTATTTCATTTGCGTAGAACAGTAGATCAAGGTCAAGCTCGACAAAGGGCCTTCGCGCATTTTATAAAAGACTTTCTCTACAATTTTGGGTTTGATCAAAAAGTTGAGCAAAATTTGCAAAAACCGAGGCGCCTACGAAATGTGCCACTCTACACTATTCACTAAGTAAAATTGTCAATGTGTTTTTGTTCATGTTTCATCAAGAACGCCAAAATTGGCCATTTTACGCAAAAATCTCAGTCAAAATGTAATAGGGCTCTTAAGGCAGCGGGTTTTAATAAGATGGTCGGCGCTAGCCAGGCGGACTTGAGCAAAGTCCCACCACCAACCGTACAGAGTACAGAATTGTACTCCCCTGGGGATCGACCTTGGACCTCAGACCATAGAGGCAGTTTTTTTCATTATCCTGTTAGATCCCACTGCTGGGCAAAGGCCTTGCCCGCCACCTTCCGTTCCTTTTTTTTCCTTTTTTTTTGCAAGGATCTAACTTAGTCCATGTTTTGCATTGTGCCTCCAGATCGTCTCTCCTGGGTCGACCTCGACGCCTTTGGCCATACTGGGGTTATGGAGTCATGGGGGCAGCTAAAATATAGGTACCAGGTAATAACAATATAACCCAAAGCATCGAAAATTAGCCTTTATAGCCGTTAAGTATGAGGTTTTGAAAGTCATTGTGTCATGAAAGTTGTTTTTACAGAAAACCAGCCATTAGGTACGTAGGTACTGAAATTCTAATATACAGCGTGTCCCGATTTGGTGATGAATGTTTTCAAAAACATATTCTCTGACAGCAAACAAGTAATATCGCCGTAAATGGTGACGGCATTTTATGAAGCTCTTACCCTTCATCTCATTTGATGCTAAGAGATGATAAGGGCCGAAGAATCGAGCTTCATCTGGAACCATCAACCACATAGGGGCTATCTTAACACAAATTGTCGGCCCACAATAATGCTGTCCACATTATTATTATATTATATTTTGATAAATGGTGGTAGCTAACCACAGATATAAATTGATATATCTGTGTAGCTAACAGACTTGAAAGAAGTCCTACCACGAACCAAAACTTTAAAAACAATAAAAATTACATAACATTCAATAATAATTGACATACTCCAAGGGCTAGAAAGGTAAATTGTGTCAATTTAATTTTTCGTTTCCCTAGTCTCACCTATTGCTTTTTAAGCAACTTCACAAAAAAGGAGGAGGTTCTCAATTCGTCTGTACTTTTTTTTATTTTTTTTTGCTCCAACGAGAAAGAGAGCAGTTAAAATTTTCTCGTATTGCGACATACTGTCAAATATTATAATTTTAAATAAATGTAAGCACCCTGTATAAATCTGTACGACAGCGGTTAAAATTAATGTCTAGACATGAATTTACGAGTATACTTAATTCAACTTTATTGTATCAGATGTTGCTTGTGGAGTACTATCGGTAGTAAGTCAATGTTACTATTATTGGCATGATGATTTTTTTGGAAAGCTACACCACATTTTTATCCGTTTTTTTTTTTACTTTACCTAAAATAAATTACCTATACTTTCGTAAAAAATTAAGATGTCATTCAACTTAATTTAATTATACATAGTGCACAAATATAACATTCATAAAACTAAGGGACTTAAAGCTAAATTAAAGGTAGAAAACCTCGCCTAGGTCTTCTGAGACAGACAGAAAAATTAAGATTAAAAAAACCAATTTTTTTATAAAATATGAAACACAAATAGGCTAAACGCCTACTTACTGCCGCACTCAGACACGTCAATTACTTTAATGAGTACTTAATGCCAAAAAAATATTTAACCCGCCAAGAATAGAGGCTAGTTTTGAATTGTCATTTTTTTGTATTAAGTCCTCATTAACGTTAATTGACGTCTCTGGGTGAGGCAGTAAGTGTATTATTGTTACGAATTTCCATAATTAAGTATTTATGTTGAAAATGCTGAATAAACAAGACATTCACATTGAAATTCTCGCGTCATTAGGGCTAGCAAGCAAAAGAGTTTTTTATTATTATTTTATTTCAATCCTATTAAACAAATGCAAATTACCGCCATTACTGAAAAAAGTTTCATTCATTTATATTATTTTTATATTGTGCCCACATGACAAATAAAAACAATGTTTTTTTTTTATTTTAATCATAATCTTATCAGGCAAAATTGCAAATTACAATAAAAAGTTATTCTTCTACATCGTCAGCAGACAGGTCAAAAGTTTCAATATTTATTTTCACAGATTAAGAAAAAATTATCGCCATTAGGTACCTATTAAAAGAATTTCTCGTATTACATTATACTAACTATATGACAAATGTAACGCGTTCTTTTTTAATCGTAATCTTATTGAAAAAGTGCAAATTACCGCCATTATTTTAAAAAGTTTTCTCAATTACATAATGCCAACGTGACAAATAAAACGTGTTTTTTTTAATTGTAGTCTATAGTATAAACGGATATATAGGCTCAATATTTATCTAATGTAATAAGTGTTTATTAATATTACATTATTAGCCAACATGACAAAAAAAATATTTTTTTGATAATTATTAATCAAAAGTGAAAATTGCCGGCATATTAGCCGTAGGTATTAAAAGACTAAAAAAGTTAAAGTTAAAGTTGTGCCAACATGACAAATAAAAACAGTTTTTAAACATAATAGGTAAATTATAGGTTCCCTCCCGAGTTAACATTAAAGTATATCGTATGCCCTGTATCTGTACTTATTTTAAACTAAAAGTGCAATAAATAATTTTTAATCTTATTGAACGAGTGCAAATCACCGCCGTTACCTAAAAGAAGTTTTTTTCACATCAGTTCATAGTGCCAACATGACAAATAAAACTTTATTTCTTTTAAATAGTCAATATAAAGGTCCTCGTTGCGTTTAACAATAAAAATCTTAAAGTGCACTAAAGAGTATTTAATTATAAATAAAAACTAAAACACAAACAAACCTCGCCAGTCCGTCAAAAAGAATCGAGTCCACCAACTATCCACAGAATCGGCACAAATATTATTAATTATTAATAACACACGAGAATGCCGCGGCGCGCGTAAAAGTTTTAAAACAGCCGCGTTCGATAACAAAATGGCGACGCGTGCTCTCTCTCCCGTCACGCGGGTTGCACTGGCGAAAAAGGTAAGGGAGCCTGTCCGTCCGCAGGCCTTGCAAGGCACGCGGACAAAATCTCCCTCCTCCACTAGACAGTGTTTTGTCTCTGAATTCAGTGGGAATTAGAGCGTGATGAAAATAGTTTCTTTTCCCCGAGGAGATTTTGTCCACGTCCCGTGCTACGTAAGCAGATGAGGCGATCGACGCGCGAATTCTTATGTTTTCGCGTACAACGCCGCTGGAGTGCTACACTGTTTCAGTAGCGCTGCTTGATAGCGAGCAATGTATACGGTACAATACGCGTCTCTCTCCCGCGAACTTTTCGAATTTCTTCCGCGTTCCGTGTTCAACGCCGCTAGTGTTTTACACTGTTTTACTAGTGCCGCTTGACAGCGAGCAATGTATAAGGGTACGCGTCTCAATCGCGCGTACTTCTGAACGGGTCCTAATTTATAGGTGTCGTACGATCGCGCGATCCCAAACCAGATTTCAGCGCGTTGCAAAAACGCCGTGTGTCGTGTTGTGACCACGTGGTCGGAATGCGCCTTTCATGGTGTGACAGGAGGTCGTCACAGAATCCGACCCACTTTACTTCCGAGAAATCACTTTTTATCTGATTGCACTTTTTTATAATATCTATGTTACTGTAAAACCCCGAACCACGTTGATTTCATTGCCGTGTGGTGACGGCAGAGCAGAATACAATTGTCACCACCCCAAACCTCTCCCGTGGGTGTCGTAAAGGCGACTAAGGATTAAACAGTGATGAGGAATGGGCAGCAGCGTTCCTCTTTTACCACCCAGCAATGTACTGCGACTTTTGTGCCCGCTAAATGGCAACAGGCTCGCCACCTATTACATGGGACCTAACATAATTGTCGAAACGTAGGTCACCTCTGCCTACCCCTTCTGGGATATAGGCGGGATTTATGTATTTATGTACATTGAGTTATAAAGTAAACGTACGCTAGTAATAGTAGTTCAATGTTTATGTAAGTCAAAATTCTTTCATACTGGCCTAGAAGCAAAAAAATAACGCAGAATGTGCCAACCCCGACTGACGCCGGGCTGTTGCACCTTGGGGCACCCGAATGGTGGAGGGCAAACCACCAACAACAGCATACCCAAAGAGGGTTGGTGTCAGGCAGGCGGCCGGCTGTAAAACCTAAGCCAAAACCTTGAGCAGTATGGATTGGAATGTTGTCATCCCGATCACTCTCTAAGTTCATCGGTCTCTCGACATGGTCCGTTCCGTCTCTTTTCTATACATTCATTCACCACTAGCACCTTTCCGGTGTAATGGATGTTATGAATCAAAAGGGAATGGACGGCTTGACACGAACCATCTTTGGGTATAATATGTAGGTATAGTTAAAGATTTTGGTGCAGGTGCCTGCCCGGACAGCAGCGGACGCGGGTTCGATTCCCGCCTCAAGATCATAATTTTTCGAAATTCTTTTTCTAACCACCAAAATCTTTGTACTAATTTTTCTAACATTTATATAATGTTAAAATTAAAATCGAATAGGTATAGTTAACATGAAATACGTCCCAGCATTTTTGGCCAGCCATTCAATGATCAACTACCAACCTGCACTGGAACAGCGTGGTGGGTTATGGCCCATCCTCCCTATATTCTTCAATCCACAGAGAAGTTCCGTGTGGGGACAGTAAAGGGCGGTATTGATCCAACGACTGGCCTTAGCGAAAAATACTTGGTTTACGCAATCGCAGGCCGAGCGTGCTAAGCTACTACGCCATTGAACGTACACACATACATACATAAATCACGCCTATATCCCCGACAGGGTAGGCAGAGGTGAACTAGCACCCACGTTTCGCCAATTATGTTAGGTCCCATGTAATAAGGTGGCGAGCCTATTGCCATTTATCAGGCACAAAAGTCGCAGTACATTGCTAGGTGGAATAGGAGGAACGCCGCTGCCCATTCCTCATCACTGATTTATCCTTAGTCGCCTTGTACGACACCCACGGGAGAGATTTGGGGTGGTGACAATTGTATTCTACTCTGCCGTCACCACTCGTAGTTGACATAAAATACGTCTACTCGTTGAGTGCGAAGAAATGCGAGAAATATATTTAAGAGCTTTGACAGCTAAAGGACGCTCGCTCGTCAGGCGTCCGTCTGCGCCATGTAAGGCTCTGTTCACACAAGGTGTGCAGATTTACATAATTATAGCTCAATTAAAACAAGAGGGACAGACGCAAGACAGAAACTACCTTAATGAAAAACAAAATTCCTTTATTCATATCAGACAAGTGGCCAATTTATTCGAACGAATAGAATACTTAAGAAACTGACGTATCAGAGAGAGTAAAACAACATGGCGACCGTAGTGTCAAATGCAAGAGTAGTTGTCAAAAATTGACATTTGTATTAGTATGTATGGTATGATTACAATACACTTCAGAATCATCAAGACGCTAGAATCGAAAAAAAAATGTGTCCAAGAGAGGATAGGGGAGTGCGCTGTATGCCACAGTCTGTAATGATAGGTCTCCAAAACCCACCCACGCCCCCCGATCCGCCAGTGGAGCGCTGACCCCAACGCATTCAATACCAAAGTTGATACTAAACGCCTCAGAGCCACGCAAGTAGGCAGTAGAAAACTTTATCATTTTCAAAGAGTTATGACATTGCAAGTAGACTAAATGCAGTAAAAATGAGAGCGTTGAGGAGCATGGCTAGAGTGAGGCTGAGCGATACAACAGTGGTTGGTTTGAAAGAAGACGTAATGAAAATAATTGAGAAAGGGATGCTTGCATGGTTTGGTCACGTCGAAAGAATGAATGAAAGGAGAATGACAAAAAGGATTTATATGGCAGAAGCGAATGGAGAAATGGGACGGGGAAGGCCTAGGCGGATCTTTCATAATTATTTAAAAGAAAGACTAAAAAAGAGCACGGTCAAGAGTATCAAAAAACGACAGGCATGCATGAAGACATTAATGAGATTGAATGAAGCGAAAGAAGTATGTAAGGATCGTAGCAAGTGGAAAGAAGTGATCTCTGCCTACCCCTGTGGGAGCGAGGCGTAATATTTGTATGCATTTTATTTATTGTTTACAATGGAGTAAAACTAGGAGTATTGCACGATTTGTCTTTTAAAGAAAAAAAGAATGAAAAAAAATGAAAAAATGTTCATTTGGTACCAGACAATTTTTTTACAATAAAATTAATCAAATAAGAATAAGGGTAGGTACCAAAATGGTCTCCGCTCAGTATCTTAAAGGCGAAAATCTTTTCATCTGTCCTAATCCTAAAAATACGGGCAGCTCGTCGCGTCACTTCTAGTGTGAACAGAACCTTAGCCGTTGACGGCCTGGAAACCATTCAGACGTAAAAGAAATACCGCATCTCCAGCTGATCGGTGACGCGTCTGCATTCTTTGTTCAATCTAATTATAATCGACTATTGATAATTAAGAGATCTCTAGTGCAGCGACTAACACGCTCGGCATGCGATTGAGTAGACTAATCCCCGAATACAGAAACGCTACTCAAAGTTTGAGTCCTGCTTAACATTTAGGTATTGTCAAAATTGACGTTTTTCCATACAGATTTTGACAGGTTTTGTCCACTTAACTTTTTCAACAGTGCTCAAAATTTGAGTAGCGTTTCTGTATTCGGGGGTAAGCAAGTTCGCAAATGTACTGCCGCACTCAGAGACGTCAATTAGTGTATGAATCAAAAGGGAGTGAATGGCTTGATTGATGATGCCTGACCGATGTGAATGGAAGAGGAAACATACTGTGCCGGCCCCAGAAAGGCTGGGAACAGGGCAGAAAGGCTAAGTTATTTCTTTGCACCATCAGCAACCCTGCTGTCGAATCCTTGTTATATAATATTATATATCTAGGGGCCAGTTTCACAATCGACAAGTAAGTTCTAAGTAGCTTACTTCGCAGATCATTTGACAACTGTAATATGAAATATATGTCAATTGATCTGCAAAGTAAGCTACTTCGAACTTACTTTTCGATTGTGAAACAGCCCCTAAGTATACAAAATATACAACTCAATCGGCAACCAAAGATAGGTGTAATTTAGACTAACTGCATCAATTGGAATTGATTGAAATGTCTGTCGGAATAATAAAGAGACAATAGTTTGTCATCAGACGCAATCATATATAAATTATGTCACGTGAGATTGTACAAAACAGTAAAATTAACGTTTATACCTCGTGAATGTTGTTTTGGCATAGGCAGAGAGAGCGCCCGATAGATGGCAATAGGTTCGCCCCCTATTACATGGGACCATGATTGATTGATTTGAGGAGCTCGCTAGCGCAGTGGCACAGCGCGCTTGGCCTGCGATTGCGTAAACTAAGCAATGTTCGCTAAGGCCGGTCATTGGATGGGTGACCAAAAATGTATTATCTCGAGTTCCTCCGTGCTTCGGAAGGCACGTTAAGCCGGTGGTCCCGGCTGCATCTGCAGTCGTTAATACCCAACAACCCGCAGCGTGGTGGGTTATGGCCCAATCTCCCATATTCTTCCATCCATAGGAAAGACCCGAGCCCCAGCAGTGGGGACATTAATGAGTTTACCTCTGCCTACCGCTTCGGGGATTTACCGGCGTAATTTATGTATGTATGTTTATCTCAATTGAAGTAAAAACTTTGTACCCCTAGCTTTTTGTAAAAATTGCGCGGACGGAGGAGTATGAAAATTTGCACACTTACACCTTAGCAAATATGCAGATGGAGTGCAGAATGCTAATATTGTTTTGAAATATAGCATAAAATTACATTAAATCAATAATAAAAAATACATTACACCATGCATTAGAGCGGTTACCTACGCACTACGTCAGATCCTAATCCGTGAAAATAAGTTACTATAGAAATGTAGTTTATTATTATTAATTTCACGCGGATTCGGATCGGATACCTACGTAGTGCGTAATCGCTCTTACACAATCTACCATGTAAAAAAAACTTAACAGTTACTATATTAAGACAAAGATCGATTCCCGCCTCAAGATCATAATTTTTCGAAATTCTTTTCCTAACCACTAAAATCATTGTACAAATTTTTCTAACATTTATATAATGTTAAAATTAAAAATCAAATAACTTACTATATTACCAAGTATTTGACAGTGAATTTATTGCAATTTTTGGTTAAGTCAAACCTACTGCCGTCCTCAGAGACGTCAAAAAACTTTAATGAGTACCTAATGTCAAAAAATTTCAATTAAATCTAGACCATAGACCCGGCAAGAAGAGCGATGAGTTCTGAATTGTCATTTTTGTACATTAAGTACTCATTATAGTTATTTGACGTCTCTGAGTGCAGCAGTTATAATTTAAAATTATGGTCGAATTTCGACCATAATTAACCGGGTGACTGCTATTATTTATTTAATTATTACACATATTGCATACATAAATCACGCCTATATCCCCGAAGGGGTAGGCAGAGGTGAACTAGCACCCATGTTTCGCCAGTTATGTTAGGTCCCATGCAATATATTTGACGTCCGCCTTGGTCGAATGCTCAGATCGCTGGATATTGGCCATGAGGTCCCGGGTTCGAACCTGGTAGGGGCAAACTTTGTGATGACCGCAAATGTTTGTTCCCGAGTCATGGTTGTGTATATGTTTATTGTAGTATATTTTCAACATTTATATAAATAATTATATTAAAAATATGTCCGTCATCTAGTATCCTTAACACAAGTGCTTAGGCTACTTAGTACTACTTACTTAGGGCTAGATGATAGGTGTGAGTGTAAAAAATAAAAAATAGGTGACAAGCCTATTGCCATTTATTTGCACAAAAGTCGCAGTACATTGCTAGGTGGTATAGGAGGAACGCTGCTGCCCATTCCTCATAACTGATTTATCCTTAGTCGCCTTGTACGACACCCACGGGAGAGATTTGGGGTGATGACAATTGTATTCTACTCTGCCGTCACCACACGCCATAATTGTAAATATTACACAATATTTATGTATATCCAATTGAAGCATTCCTGCCAGTAACACCTCTTTAAGTGACTACTTGACACCCATGACGGGTCACCGACGATGCGCAGTACCGGAGACGTGGAGAAAATTCCCCCAGGGAGAAGAAAATATATTCCTCTCGCTCTGACTCCCACTAAATACCGAGACGAAACACTGTCGAGTGGTGGAGAGAGATTTTGTCCACGTTCCGTGCTAGGCCTACTCAGGAGTCGATGGGTCGGCAAACACGCTACCTGGGCGGTTCGTATGCATACAGGCTGATTTTTTTAACTAGTTTTTATCAAAAATTTGTTTTTTATCAAAAAGTTTTTTGTTCACTAATTAATGTTGGCAAAATAGTAGGCACCAAAAATCTGTTGATTTCCGTTTGAAATTTAAATATTTTAAGCATATGAATGAAAATTATTTTACCATAAAGTGGAATTTTCCGCCAACTACACGCACGGAAAATCCCACTTCCTGGTCAAGGGTGACATAAAACTATGCATAGGTATTTATCAATTACTTGCGATCTGAGACGTCTTTGTTTTATCCCTTGATATACTTTAATGTAAGTACTACTATTTCACACATAAAAAAAAATATACAGACAAGACAATTTTAGAATGATTGAAATACAAATCAACTGACTCCATTGAAACCCCGCCAAAAGTACCAACAGTTAGAAGATTGGAACCTTAAAAATCACTTTTTTTAGACTTTTTTTAATTTTTTTTTAATTCTCCCTATATTTTAGGGGAAGCAAAGGATCTCGCCCATACAGCCATGTCTTTAGTGTATATTTTATCTGTAGTCATATGAGATAATGAGTGGGTGCATTGTATGAATGAAATGAAGTTTACGTTAAAATATGGGTGCCACATATTTTAACGCATCTAGGAAGTGCTTGGAGCGAATTTAAAGGTAACGTTCATGATGGTGCTTCATGAAATCGATAAAAGCACTTTTTGTAGTTATCTTTACCACAACATCAAACACACCATGAGACTTATTTTCGATGATTCTGCATAATTGCACATCAACACGGTTGCTTGTGCATCAAAATAACACCACTTTCACTGCACAAAATCCACTCTGTAACAATTTTTGAATTAGTGAAAATAAATCTGACTGACACCACGAAACGCGCCAAGCACTCAGATTTTAGACTTTTTTTTAGTTAAAAAATCAACCCCCCATAGCGCTGGAGTCCAGCCATTTCGCCACCACAGAGCGCACGTGAGAACCAAGGTGTCAATGGCGCTTAAAAAAATCGACTACTAAAATATATCCTACTGCTCCGATTCTGAATAGTATAAAATACGGTGAGGCTAGCGGACGTATTGGGTTCCGTATTTTTTTCAAAGGAAATAAACATCTTAAGTATAGTTTGCATATCAGGTGTATTTTTAATTTTAACTAAAAATAGTTACTATTACATAACTTTCGAAGTTTTCGAAAACTTTCGAAAAATTATTGTCTTCATGCGAGAATCGAACCCGCGTCCTCCGCAATTCGGGCAGACTCCTATACTACTCGGCCAACGAGGACCAGTTGGTAGGTAGGCCCTACACAAAAGGTGGACCGACGATCTGGTGAAGGTCGCTGGAAACCGCTAGATGCGAGCAGCGCAGGACCGATCGGTTTGGAAATCCTTGGGGGAGGCTTATGCCCAACTGTGGGCATCTCCCGGCTGACTGACTGCATACATACATACATAAATCACGCCTATATCCCCGAAGGATTAGGCAGAGGTGAATTAACAGCCACTTTTCGCCAGTTAAGTGCCGTGTGGTGACGGCAGAGTAGAATACAATTGTCACCACACCAAATCTCTCCCGTGGGTGTCGTACAAGGCGACTAAGGATAAATCAGCGATGAGGAATGGGCAGCAGCGTTCGTCTTATATCACCTAACAATAGTACTGCGACTTTTGTGCCCGACAAATGGCCATAGGCTCGCCACCTATTACATGGGACCTAACATAATTGGCGGAACGTGGGTGCTAGTTCACCTCTGCCTACCCCTTCGGGAATATAGGCGTGATTTATGTATGTATGTATGTATGTTTCGCCAGTTAAGTTAGGTCCCATGTAATAGATGGAGAGCTTAATGCCTTAAATCGGGCACATAAGTTGCAGTATGTTGCTATGTGGTATAAGAGGAACGCTGCTGCCCATTACTCATCGCTGTCTTTAACCCTTAGTCGTCTTGTACGACTCCCACGTGAGAGATGGGGGTGGTGACAATTGTATTCTGTTCTGCCGTCACCACACGGACGACTGACTGGCTGATTTTAAAATAATAATTTTACAATAGATTTCATTGAAGTTCATTTGGAACATTGTACCTACAGGGTAGGCAACACACAATATACCTACATAAAATATTCTCTGAAAGTATTCTTAGGTAGGTACTAGAAGTTGCAACATTCATTTGTGGACAATAAGGGTCTCTGGATACGTAACGGGAATACCCCGGACGGGACGGCGACGTGAAATATCGTATAAATATCGTTTCATACGAAATGTAGGTACATGAAGGACAAATGACACGGAATCACGGACGGGACGAGCACGGGGCGTTTCGCACGAGAGAGGCCCCGTCCCCATCCCGTCCACGTCCCGTCCGGAGTATTTTCCCGTTACGTATGCAAAGACCTTAATTATTTAAACAATTTTTTTTCCTGACTTCATTAAATCTTTCTTCTTTCAATCTATAACGTAATCCATCAGTTGAAGAATATTATCAACAACAACAGATCCCCAATTCTGCCAATAGATCGCCGACCGCGGCCAAAGACGCCGCCTGCTAGTGCCAATAAAAAAAGTGTGAAAAAAAAACAAACAAAGAAAACAAACTCGCGCCAGTCAAGTGGAATGCCATTGATACAAGACGAGAGATGTTCACTTCACGAATGAATTCATTGAGGCTAGATAATAAATTGTTATTGTGTCGGAGCGAAGGCACCCTTTTGAAGGAGACATCGACAATGAAATTGTGTTTATAATAACGTGGCTGCCAGGTTTAGGGCCGTTGGACTGGTAATGGAATTAAAAAAACAAAAATGTGACTTTGCCGCCTTTTGTTAGGGCGACTTGCTAAATCTTATTAGTCCATAATTCTTTATTCGGGGTTTAAAAGACTGACAATAAATCACGCCTATATCGAAAGAAATAATACCCACGTTTCGCCAATTATGTTAGGTCTCATTTAATAGGTGGCGAGCCTATTGTCATTTATCGGGTACGAAAAACGCAGTACATCACTAGGTGGTACAAGAGGAACGCTGCCGGCCATTACCCATCGCTGTGTTTACCCTTAGTCGCCTTGTACGACACCCGCGGGAGAGATGAGGGCGGTGACAATTGTATTCTGCTCTGTCGTCACCACACGGCATTCAGCGTCCGTCACAAGCTACCTATGTAATAATAGGTTGCGAGCCTATTGCTATCTATCGGGCACATAAATACATACATAAATCACGCCTATATGCAGAAGGCATAGGTGAACTAGCACCCACGTTTCGCCGGTTATGTTAGGTCCCATGTAATAGGTGGCGTGCCTATTGCCATTTATCGGGCACAAAAGTCGCAGTAGGTACATATCTAGATGGTATAAGAGGAACGCTGCTGCCCATTCCTCATCACTGATTTATCCTTAGTCGTCTTGTACGACATCCACGAGAGATTTGGGGTGGTGACAATTATATTCTACTCTGCCGTCACCACACGGCTGACACATAAATCACAGTATAAAAAATATAGCTAGGTGTTGTCTTTTTTTTTGGCTGTTGGCCGAGAGGCCTTTACAGCATCTACCAGGTTTTTGGGGGAAGGCGAAGACCTGGACCTAAAGCCAAACGTGTCCTCAAGCCTTGCAGTCGAGCACTCCCTGTGAGGGTGCCTTCACGGCAGGCGTCCCCCGTGGGGGACGGCATCTCCCGAGGGAGATATGCTGCCGCGGGGAGCCTCACAGGGCGCCCGAGTCGGAGCTTGGATCGGCAGGCCTGAGGGTAGCTCGGTGGTACCAGAGGAACGCTGCTCTGTTACCTATTACCAATCGCTGTGTTTACCCAGTCGCATTGTACGACACCCGCGGTAGAGAAGGGGGTGGTGTTGGAGGTTGACGAACGAATAATAGTAGATTTTCCATCAAGTGCACAAAACAAATCATTTTTTTCCGAGGCTTTTAGCAGTAATGTCGAGGATAAAAATGGTTTTGTGGACGAGGTAGAAACTCTGCTTTTCACTTCGATTGCGAGGAAATAAAACAGTAGTTTATCATAACATTTCTTAAAATTCAAACTAAAATTAGTACAGTTTTGGAGACCGAAGGAAAAGTTTTTCCCAGTGATATTAGGTTTGGGCTGCAGACCTATACAGCCAAGCATTAAATTAATTTTGAAATAATAATTTTCGTAAATTAATTTAATAACCTACCGTACCTACTTGAATTAAAATTTTAATATCTTTTATATCTTAAAAAACACATTAGGCAAATAAATTTAAGTAAATATTAGAATATCAGAAATTCTATCTCTGAATTTCTCATTGTGTTTGGTTGCATGGCTCATTTTCTTTGCCTTAATATAGACACATTTATGAGTAGATACGTTAATGCTCTAGGGCACAAAATTCGATTTTGTGCAGCCTATATCCTGCACAAATGAGCACTTTCAGAGCATGAGAAGTGAAAAACAATTTTCTACTATTATTCATGAAGTTCTGTTTGTTACCTTTAGAATCAATTTACTTTCTAAATAACACATGGACACTATTCAGACGAACAGTTAGGCAAATCAATGATGAGGAAAGGGCAGCAGCATTCCTCTCATACCACCTAGCAATAGCAATGTACTGCAACTTTGTGTCCGATAAATGGCAATAGGCTCGCCACATATTACATGGGACCTAACATTATTGGCGAAACGTGGGTGCTAGTTCACCTCTGCCTACCCCTTCGGGGATATAGGCGTGATTTATGTATGTATGTTGTTAGAGAACATAAATTAGGGGTTCACATTTGCTGGATAGTGAAGGGACACGCAAGTAGTGCTGTGACATAGCCAACACAGGTGGTGACAATTGTATTCTGCTCTGCCGTCACCACACGGCACGGTGTTGAGTACATACAAACATACATACATAAAGCACGCCTATATCCCCGAAGGGGTAGGCAGAGGGGATCTAGCACCCACGTTTCGCCCATTATGTTAGGTCCCATGTAATAGGTGACGAGCCTATTGCCATTTATCGGGCACAAAAGTCGCAGTACATTGCTATTGCTAGGTGGTATAAGAGGAACGCTGCTGCCCATTCCTCATCACTGTTTTATCCTTAGTCGCCTTGTACGACACCCACGGGAGAGATTGGGGGTGGTGACAATTGTATTCTACGCTGCCGTCACCACACGGCGTTGAGTGGTTCCTGAACATTGACGTATTGACCCAATTTCCGTGGCAACTGTCCAAAATTGTTCTCAATGGACTCCCGGGTTCAACGCCTATTCCGGCCTTTACTAGGGCAAGCTATTTATGAATCAAAATTGAGACTCTTAACGCAATATTTTAAATCTTTCACATTGACTTGGGAGCGGAAAAAAAATAACGTAGGTACAATGTGCCAGCCCCGACTAAGGACCGGTTTTTTGATGCATAGTTAACTCAACCAATTGTTAAAAATTGTCACTAATCGTTAAATATGAGGCTGATATTGTTACTAATGGTTAAATATCGGACCGATTAGCAGTAATCAGAATGAATTTTTAACAATTGGTTGAGTCAACTATGCATCAAAAAACCGGCCCGGCTAGCATGACCACCATAAACACGATATGATATAGGCATTTAGCGCTTTGAACTTTCGAAAATAATTGGATTTTTGACTGTCAAAGGCGATCAATGACTATATCTATACGATTTACCCCCTGTTAAGTATGAATAATGGACGTAGCCCGCTCTTGCCTACCTACATAACACCGCCGAATACAGAAACGCTACTCAAATTTTGAGCACTGCTTATAAAGTTAAGTGGACAATACCTGTCAGAATTTGTATGACAATACTTAAATGTTAAGCAGGACTCAAACTTTGAGCGTTTCTGTATTCGGGGGATAGCCCTTTAAGCTGTGGTCATGCTAGGGGCAGGGTGTCGTAAGTCGCCTAATGGCGGGTATCATAATATTCTATCTACTTACGGTGCTTACTTAAGTTTAGTTGCCTAGCATTTTTTGTTATAGGGATAAATAACAGAAGTTGCTAAGCAACTAACTGCCGCACTCAGAGACGTCAAATAACGTTAATGAGTAGGTACTTAACGTCAAAAAATGACAATTCAAAACTAGTAGCTTTCTTGCCAGGTCTATGGTCTAGATTTGAATGAAAATGTTTGACGTTAAATGCTCATTAAAGTTAATTGACTTCTCTGAGTGCGGCAGTAACTGTAGTAGCTACGTCTATCTTCAACACAGATATTTTGATTGATATATCTGTGATCTTCAACTATTGATAGAATATTGGGACACACCGCAAGGGATAACATTTATAACATTAGTTAGGTAGGATTAATTACCTTACAACAATACATTAACTGCCGCACTCAGAGACGTCAAATAACGTTAACGAGTACTTACTGTCAAAAAATTACAATTCAAAACTAATCGCTATTCTTGTCGGGTCTATGATCTAGATTTGAATGAAATTTTTTGACATTAAGCACTCTTTAACTTTAATTGTCATCTCTCAGTGCGGTAGTTAGTATTATCTATTATGTAACGCCTTTCCCCCACACGAGCTCGATAGCGCAGTGGCTCACGCGATTGGCCTGCGATTGCGTAAACTAAGGGTTGTTCCGTAAAGCATGTCATAGGATGGGTGACCAAAAATTAGTTTTCTCGACAAAGAATATTGTGGTTCCACCGGTTGCCGGTAGAAGTATAATTCTTTCGCACCATTCATACATACATACATACATAAATCATGCCTATATCCCCGAAGGGGTAGGCAGAGGTGAACTAGCACCCACGTTTCGCCAGTAGATAGGTCCCATGTAATAGGTGGCAAGCCTATTGCCATTTATCGGGTACAAAAGTCGCACTAGGTACATTGCTAGGTGGTATAAGAGGAACGCTGCTGCCCATTCTTCATGACTGATTAATCCTTAGTCGCCTTGTACGACACCCACGGGAGAGATTTAGGGTAATGACAATTGTATTCTACTCTGCCGTCACCACACGGCCGTTCAATCTCATTAATATCCCCATGCAAGCCCTGTATGGATCACAGTGTTGGGCAACGAAAGCGAGGGACGAAAGAAACATGCATGCAGCGGAAATCAGAATGTTGAGATGGATGTGTGGGGTGACTAGGAGAGACAGGATTAGAAATGAGTACGTTAGAGGAAGTCTGAAAGTAGCGCCGATGATCGAAAAATTGAGTAGTTAGCGTGGTACGGGCATGTAATGAGGAGGGATGGATGTTACGTAACTAGGTATGTTAAGTACGGATGTGCATGGACCTAGAATGAGAGGAAGACCGAAGAAGCGATGGATGGATTGTGTGAAAGATGATGTGGGAAAAAGCGGAGTTCATGCTGAGCTCACGTCTAATCGAAGAGATTCTAAAAAGACATGTTGTGCCAACCCTACTTAGAGTAGGATCAGGGCCCGTAGCCAAGTGGCAATCGTTTCATAACGGTAACGTGTCGAAGCTCGTCACGATCGGCCATATTACTTTGGTATGTACAGCGTCTTAGCTTGCGCTACCAACATAACTCGGAACTTACGAAGACGATTTTGGTCACGTGATTTCACGACGACTTACGTCAAATCCCATACATTTTGCTTCATCGAACTTCGTTATCTTTGTCGGTGTGTTACTTTGTCTAGGCCCCCAGGGCAGGGAGAAGAAGAAGTAGACCGTCGGTTACGGGTAGGTACTCTTGAGCTGGCCCTTTTTTTTAATACTCTCAATTTGAACATGAAAGATCTACCAAGGGCTTCCCCTGCCATTTTCTTTAGTCATCTCCGACATGTGCCTAAATTCTTTTTGTCACACCTGACCATGCCGTGTGGTGACGGCAGAGTAGAATACAATTGTCACCACCCCAAATCTCTCCCGTGGGTGTCGCACAAGGCGACTAAGGATAAATCAGTGATGAGGAATGGGCAACAGCGTTCCTCTTATACCACCTAGCAATAGCAATGTACTGCGACTTTTGTGCCCGATAAATGGCAATAGGCTCGCCACCTATTACATGGGACGTAACATAATTGGCGAATCGTGGGTGCTAGTTCACCTTTGCCTACCCCTTCGGGGATATAGGCGTGATTTATGTATGTATGTACTATGTATGTATTTCCGACATGTACCTAAATTCTTTTTGTCACACCCGACCATAAAGTGGACTTTTCCGCCCGTGTCCGGAAAATCCCACTTCCTGGTCAGTGGGTGAAAAACTGTGAACTTACCTCGCGGGTGATAAAAAGGAAGCCTCAGATCACATTTATCGCCAGATACTTGCGATCTGAGACGTTCTATGGTTTATCGCCCTTGGTATAAAATCTACAATTGCCACTCCCCATTCACTCATCCTTCCTAACTGTTGAGTATAGTATGTACATTTATATTGACGGCCGCCTTGGTCGAATGCTCAGATTGCTGGGTATTGGCCAAGAGGTCCCGGGTTCGAATCCTGGTAGGGGCAAAACTTTGTGATGACCACAAATGTTTGTTTCCGAGCCATGGTTGTGTATATGTTTATGTAGTATATTTTCAACATTTATATACATAATTATATTAAAAATATGGCCGTCATCTAGTATCCATAACACAAGTGCTTAGGCTACTTACTTTGGGTTAGATGATAGGTGTGAGTGTAAAAAAATATTTATTTATTATTTATATTAGCAACCTCTTTAATCTTTTTTACCTTCTTTATCTTTGTCTATTCTTGTCTAGTGTCTATTCTTTTATTACTGTAGGTCTATTCGCTAACTTTTTTTGTCAGTTGAAAGTGATGATCACCGAACTATTTGCTTATCCATTACTGTTTTCACAGGACAAGTGTCACAATAGCGTTATAGTAAAGTAGCAATGGATCAGTAAATAGTTCAGTGATTATCACTCTCAAGTGTCAAAAAAAGTTAGCGAATACTGTTCGATGTGTGTGCAAACATATGTTTATTTTAATTATACAGAAAATATAAGATAATGAAGTTTAAAGGCCAGGTTTATTTATTTACACTAACCATGCGAATATATTTTATTATATTCTCAACCAATGACTTTCCGTTCTCAAATAAATACACACATTTCCAGAAGGAATCGTAAAGTTTGAGAACTCGTATATTTTAAAGACAGACATTGATCGCATTGGATTCAAGTTACAAAATAATGATATTTTGACTGCGATCGTGACTCAATTGTTTTCAGCAGGCCTTGGACAAAATCTCTCTCCACCACTCGACAGTTTTTTGTCTCGGGACTTAGTGGAAGTTAGAGCGAGAGGAAAACATTATTTTCCCCGAGGAGATTTCGTCCACGTCCCGTGCTACGGGGGCAGGAGTAACCTGACAATACCATTGTTCCTTCAGTCATAATAAATTGGAACTCGATGGCGCTGTGGATTTACACGCACAGACTGCGATTGCGGAAACTAAGCAATGTTCGCTAAGGCCGGTCATTGGATGGGTGACCAAAACTTTATTATCTCGAGTTCGAAGGCAAAGCACTGAATGGGTTAAGCCGTTGGTCCCGGCTGCAACTGCAGTCGTTAATACCCGCCAACCCGCACTGGGCCAGCGTGGTGGGTAATGGCCCAATCTCCCTATATTCTTCCATCCATAAGGAAGGCCCCATCCACTATATTGCAATGCACTGCTTACGGCTATAGCAGCCATCCTGAATTTTCACGGATTTTGTCCCAAATTCATACAAAATCATTCGGTGACGTTCGTTCAAAGCTATCGCTAATATTTTAGGTACATTTGGTGCGAAATGACAGCATGACGTCATAAACTATAGCTTTTGCGTTAGCAATCGAGTTAGGCGGTAGGACCCCAGGTGGCTGTATAATGGAAAGTGTGATGGAAGCACGCAGTTGTTCGATAATTATGGCTCAAAACAACTCACATCGACCGCGGTACTAAAGAAGTGTCAAAACAATAACGAAGTCAAAAATGGAACTGATGACCAGCCAGTTTCCAACACATTCTTTGCATGGAAGCACACGAACACACAATATAGAAATAAAACAACATAATAACAACAGTAATTATTATTTAATTTTCATAACGTAATAACAAACCATTCTGGCCTGAAGCGAAAAAAATTTCGTAACAGTTGACTAAGGGAGACTGCCCGGTGTAGACCAATAAGCACCTCGGGGCACCCGAATGGTGGAGGACGAACCACCAACAACAGTATACCCAAAGAGGGTTGGTGTCAGACAGGCGGCCGGCTGTAAAACCTAAGTCAAAACCTTGAGCAGTATGGATAGGGATGTTGTCATTCCAATAACTCTCTCCGTCCACCGGTCTCTCGACATGGTACAGTACCTATCAAAGAAACTCAATATGTTTTTCAGGAACAAATGTCCAGTCTTTTTCTTGGCAGGTGGCGCCATCTATCGGCGGCTAATTGTCTAGTTTCACGTGCTTCACTAACAGATGGCGCCGTAGGTGACGTTCTCCGGATTCAAAAGCACATAGTCATCACAACTCTGCTTTATCTGAAACAACTCGGAGCGGCCGTCTTTTTCTTGGCAGACAGCGCCATCTACCGACGACCGTTTGTCTTGCTTTGCCAACAGAGGGTACTCATCACAACTGTCCTTTGTCTGAAACACCTCATCATGCTTCAATACCGAATTCTTGTCCTCCGACTTTCCGATTTTCAGAAACAATGCTGAAGAATGGACGACCTTTCCTTGAGAGGTGTCGCCATCTATCGGCGGCTGTGTGGTGTCCAGTTTCGCGTGCTTCGCCAACAGATGGCGCCGTAGGCCGCGCATTCTGATGTAGGTGGCGCCACAGTGCTCGCAAGGGTAAGGCTCTCTCGATCGCTCGTGTACTGTTGATACGTGCTCTTCTAAACTGATCTTGTAGCCGAATTTCTTGTTGCATATCGTACACTGGAAATAAAGAGGCAGATGAGAGATTGGCACTGATCTCTGTTATACAAGTACGCTGGACTGAAGGTTACATACATACATACATACAATCACGCCTATATCCCCGAAGGGGTAGGCAGAGGTGAACTAGCACCCACGTTTGCCAATTATGTCAGGTCCCATGAAATAGGTGGCGAGCCTATTGCCATTTATCGGGCTCGAAAGTCGCAATATATTGCTAGGTTGATAAGTGGTGGTATAAGAGGAACGCTGCTGCCCATTTCTCGTCACTGATTTATCCTTAGTCGCCTTGTACGGCACCCACGGGAGAGATTTGGGGTGGTGACAATTGTATTCTACTCTGCCGTCACCACACGGCTATGGACTAAAGGTTGTCATCAAAAAATGATGCCATTTGAATTAGATTAGCGCCATCTTGGCGCTGATGGCACTGGTGTACGAACACTGACCTCTAATATGCTGGACTGAATACTTCTACTAAAATGACAAATGTGTCTTGCGCCGATTTGAAGCGCCACGTCGAGCGGCAAGGGTACTAAATTTGACGTTTGTCGCTTGTATTTGACATTACAAATGCATCTCTAATATTAGTTCCGTGGACGTTCACCTTCGTACACCAGCGCCACCAGCGCCAAGATGGCGATAATCAAGTTGGCTTCATTTTTTGGATGACAACCTGCAGTCCAGCGTACTTGTATAATAGAGCTCAGTGGAGAGTCACAATTACTTTTGTTGCAGTTAGCGGTCCTAACTGAAACAAAAGTAGTTGTAAACAAAACAATATTATCATACATAAATATATAAATGCCGTGTGGTGACGGCAGAGTAGAATACAATTGTCACCACCCCAAATCTCTCCCGTGGGTGTCGTACAAGGCGACTAAGGATAAATCAATGATGAAGAATGGGCAGCAGCGTTCCTCTTATACCACCTAGCAATAGCAATGTACTGCGACTTTTGTGCCCGATAAATGGCAATAGGCTCGCCACCTATTACATGGGACCTAACATAATTGGCGAAACGTGGGTGCTAGTTCACCTCTGCCTACCCCTTCGGGGATATAGGCGTGATTTATGTATGTATGTATGTATGTAATATATAAAACACGCCTACATCCCCGGTGGGATAGGCAGAGTTGAATCAACATCCACGATTCACCAATTGTGTCAGGTGTCATGGCATTGGTAGCGAGTCCGATCCTATTGCCATCTGTCTGGTAAGTAAATCGCAGTATATTGCACGTCACAGTTTTATTTCTCCAATTATGGACATTATGATGAACTTTTAGAGTACATGTTTCTTATTTTTAAGGGCATTAGATATAGAGACATATCAATATTGTTTATATTTAATCTCAAGCCAAGTGAATGGGGTATAGCCAGGCGGACTTGAAAAAGTCCTACTGTGTACAAATCTATACACCTCACCTAGGGATCGAACCTCGGGCTGTTAATTCCGGTGCATGAGCGAACCATTAGAAGACTGAGAAGCTCGCTAGCGCAGTGGCATAGCGCGCAGACTGCGATTGGGTAAACTAAGCAACGTTCGCTAAGGCCGGTCATTGGATGGGTGACCGAAAATTTACTATCTCGAGCCCCTCCGTGCTCCGAAAGCCACGTTGAGCCGGTGGTCCCGGCTGCATCTTCTTCTTCCTGCCCTGTTCCCATTCTATCTGGGGTCGGCGCAGTATGTTTCCTCTTCCATTCATATCGGTCAGACGTCATCAAGCCATCCACTCCCTTTTGATTCATATCATCCATCCCACCGTAAAGGTGCTAGTGATGAATGAATGTATAGAAAAGAGACGGAACGGACGGAAGAGACATATGAACGGAGAGAGTGATTAGAATGACAACTTCCAAATCATACTGCTCAAGGTCCCGACTGCATCTGCAGTCGTTAATACCCACCAACCTGCACCGGGCCTGCGTGGTGTGTTATGGCCCAATCTCCCTATATTCTTCCGTACATAGGGACGGCCCGGGCCCCAGCAGTGGGGACATTAAAGGGCTAGTGATGGTGATGAATGAGAAGACTTACCTCAAACAATTTCTGGCCCAGGTGTCTTTTGGTGTGGGCGCGGAGATTTGAGCTAGACGTACACTGCTGAGGGCACAGTTGGCATTGATACGGTCGCTCACCTGTATGTTTCCTGCAGGCCAAAACATTAAAAAAACATGTATATGTTACAGTTGGACGTAGATAAGCAAAAGCCACGTGAATATCAATTTGAGAAAATGGCACCCAAAGATGCTAAACATGATGTGATTTGGTATTTTATTAAAAATTGTTTTTATCTTTTTGTTAAAGAAAGCGTTTCAAGCCAGTTAGATAGAACACTTGGAAATTGTAGAATAAATGATACTTCGATTTTAACATTATACAAATGTTAGAAAAATTAGTAGAAAGATTTTGGTGGTTAGAAAAAGAATTTCGAAAAATTATGATCTTGAGGCGGGAATCGAACCCGCGTCCGCTGCTATCCGGGCAGGTGCCTGACCGCTCGGCCACCCAAGACACTTAGTGTCTTATCTTATCGCGATTCCCGCCTCAAGATCATAATTTTTCGAAATTCTTTTTCTAACCACCAAAATCTTTCTAAATGATACTTTATCAACCTACGCCGCGTGGTGACGGCAGAGTAGAATACAATTGTCACCACCCCAAATCTTTCCCGTGGGTGTCGTACAAGGCGACTAAGGATAAATCTGAATATGATTAGGAATGGGCAGCAGTGTTCCTCTTATACCACCTAGGCTAGCAATGTACTGCGACTTTTGTGCCCGATAAATGGCAATAGGCTCGCCACCTATTACATGGGACTTGACATATTTGGCGAAACGTGCACCCACGTTTAGTTCACCTCTGCCTACCCAGGCGTGATTTATGTATGTATGTTATCAACCTGTGTCGAAATCTCGGAATATGGGTTTTTGTGGGTTGACACATTATTGCTTATCACAGTCCAGTTAACACTAGTTTTTAGATAGAACGCGTTATTCCACCAAAGATTTTGGTAATTAGAAAAAGTTCGAATAATTATGGTCTTGACGCGGGAATCGAACCCGTGTACACTGCTGTTGTATTTTCGATGTGGACCGATAATAAAAGAAAGAAACTTGTAGAAAGAAATATATTTTAAATAAGGCTTACGCGGTAAACGTATTATTACGACCGGGCGACAACAAGCGACTAATTAGGCGGCAACAAGATGGAGGCCGGCCGGCGACCATAGATTATATCTTAGTGTCTATGACGTGTATGTAACAACTGCAATCTGGGCAGGTGCCTTAACAAGACGCTAATTAACTTGCCGAAATTTCTAATCTTTACACTTCACGTTGTAAGCCAACGGATACCCTCGCAATGTAGAAATAAATTTCTAACATTGCAAAGCAGATATTTTTACAAATAAGCGTTCGGTCAAGCTTGGGTTTGCTTTATAAACTATTCGATTTTAATTTATGATTTTTATTAATGTTACAAAAATTAGTACATGTATTTTGGTGGTAGGCCGTGTGGCCGGGTGCCTAAGGATAAATCAGTGATGAGGAATGGGCAGCAGCGTTCCTCTTGTACCACCTAGCAATGTACTGCGACTTTTGTGCCCTATAAATGCCAATAGGCTCGCCACCTATTACATGGGACGTAACATAATTGGCGAATCGTGGGTGCTAGTTCACCTCTGCCTACCCCTTCGGGGATATAGGCGTGATTGTATGTATGTATGTATTTTGGTGGTTAGAAAAAGCGTTATTTCTAGTTAGAACCAGTTCTTAATGTATGCCTTTGTTAATACTAGAATTAACTGATGCTCAATTCGAATACCAGTTAAAACTAGTTCTCACTAGACAAAACGCGTTTTCTGAAGCGAGTCAGTTCATTGTGAGGAATTTCTGGCATTTAGAATTGCACAATACGTCAGATCTAGATTCTATAATGGCACAAATTGTTGTTGTTGTTTACAACTGTCTGCCCGATAATTTAAAATAATAATAAATATAATAATATTAATAAATAAAAATTACAGGCTCTCGCCGGCCGCTGCCGCGGCACTACTTTACGCTAGCAGTACATGCTTGTGTGTCTGTAGGTGATGTAATATATCCAGCGTAAATGTCTGATTAAAATTACTACCGTATGTGAATGGTTAAGGACGACTTCTGCGAGGTCCGGTAACCGCATAACGAGCAAACGTGTTGCTTCGTTCCCGTGTGAGTCAACTTGTGTTTGTGTAAGTAATCCTGTCTGTTAAATATTCTGCCGCATATCTGAAAAGGGTGAAAGTTTTTTAAACAATAACACGTTAAATATTATCTTGTTAAATAAAATAGAATAATCATCATCATCATCCCCGCGTGGTGACGGCAGAGCAGAATACAATTGTGACCACCCCTACTCTCCTGTAGGTGTCATCCAAGCCAACTAAGGGTAAAGATAGCAATGAGTAATGAGCAACAGCATCAGCAGTTATGAAATTATTGTTAAGGAAGAGCGGAGCTTCCGAGCACAAGCAATTACCTTTGCTTAAAAGGTAGCTCCGACCATGATCTATTGAAAACAAACCCAAGTTACCAAATAAATATTTTTTGATTTTTTTTTTGATTTTTTTTGATTCCTCTTATACCACCGAGCAATACATACGATTTTATGTGCCCAATAGATAGCAATAGGCTCGCCACCTATTACATGGGACCTAACATAATTGGCGAAACGTGGTTGCTACTTCACCTCTGCCTGCCCCTTCGGAGATATAGGTGTGATTTATGTATGTATGTATGTATGTATCATCCCCAGGGCACAAGCCATCCCTATTGATGGAAGGAAGGATATAGGGAGAATGAGCAATAACCCACCATACTAGTCCAGTGAGGATTGGTAGGTTTTAACTACTGCAGATGCATCCAGGACCAATGGCTTAAAGTGTCTTCTAATGCATTTGAGATAATAATTTTTTTGTCCCCATCTAATGAGCTCTTTAGAGAACGATGCTTAGTTTACACAATGGCAGGCCGAGTGTGCCAAGCCACTGAGCTACCAAGCTCCTCCTTCACAAAAACAAAATATATAACAACTTTATACATACTTCACAAACATATTTCTTTTTTCTGTTGTGTGTAACCATGTGCTCCTTCAGACATTGCTTAGTCTTAAACATTAAATAGCATTTGGCGCACTGGAATATTTTCTCTGGCAGTACCACAGAAGGATTTAATCTGTGATCCCTCATATGCGCCTCGTACATACTACGCCGAGGCAGATACCTGTGACACCGTCCACATTTATAGCCCTCTCTTAGACCTTTGCAGAAATTTACTTCGTGGGACAGCCGAGCCTTGCGCGCTTTGAACCGCTTAACGCAGCCAAAGCACTTGTAAATGTTCCCTTCTTCGATGCCGTGGCTCACTGAATTGTGCGACACTAATTTCTCCTTGCTACCTAAATCAAGTCTACAAATGTTGCAGTAGCTAGCTGTCCTCTTTGGTTGATACTTTTTCTTTTTTGCCCCACATACAACCTTTGCTGCTAGTTGAGCTTCCTGTTCCAAATTCAAACTGTGCCTTGATTTTGGTTGTGGTGTTGCTTTGTGATTTTTAATCTGCTTTTTTACATTGTCGGATGGCATCTGGTAATCTGGTTCATTTGTTTCCGGAAAATTATCAGAGTTTACGTTGTCATTGATATGGTCAGAGAAGACACTTGACTCGTATTCCAATTTGATTGTTGGAGGTTCACTAGGTTGTGAAGTAAGAACTGGGAAGCCTTCGTCGATACTTTCAACCTTCACTTCGAATGTTGTTGCCGCGCCATTGGAGACGTTTCTCAATATTGCTTCCAACCTTTTCTGTGTTTCGCTACAAAAGCTTTTGAATTTGGAATATTCTTCGACTTTGAAACAACACGGACCGCAGACGTTCTTTGGGAAGCTGTCTTCTTTAATCTCTATGTTGAAACAATTTGTAATCAGAATGGCAAGGGGCTCTTTGTAATTACGGTTTTCGGTGTGTTTTGTAAATAATCCGTGTACACCTTGTTGATTCCAACATAGTCTACACACATTTTCCTGCTGGAAATACTCGTATGTGTAAACTTCGCTGTTTAATAGCGTCGTTTCATATGACATTTTGCTTATTTGCTACACAGAATAGTACTAATAGTAGTAAAAATACGAAAAAAATTGGATTCACAGTAGATAGGTACCTAATTTCCTCAAATCACACATATGAAAACAAATGCAATTTTTTGCAACAAATGTCTGTGATGTGATATCTGTCAGTCAGTCATCTGACATTTCTGTCAGACAGACATTTTTTAAAATTTTTTTTTAGTTTTAAAATTCTCCCTATATTTTATTTTAGGGAAGGCAAAGGTTCTAGCCCATACAGCCAAGTCTTTAGTGTATATTTTATCTGTAGTCGTATGAAATAATGAGTGGGTGAAATGTATGAATGAAATGAATTTTACGTTACAATATGGGTGCCACATATTTTAACGCATCTAGGGATTGCTTGGCGCGAATTTAATGGTAACAGAGTTAATGATGATGCTTGATGAAATGGATAAAACCACTTTTTATAGTGATCTTCACCACAACATCAAACACATCAGGAGACTCATTTTCAATGATTCTACATAATTGCACATCAACACGGATGCTTGTGCATCAAAATAACACCACTTTCACTGCACAAAATCCACTCTGAAACAATTTTTGAATTAGTGAAAATAAATCTGACTGACACCACGAAACGCGCCAAACACTGACCCAGACATTTTTTTTAATTCTCCCTATATTTAAGGGAAGACAAAGGGTCTAGCCCATACAGCCAAGTCTTGTGTATATTTTATCTGTAGACGTATGAAATAATGAGTGAGTGAAATGTATGAATGAAATGAATTTTATGTTAAAATATGGGTGTCACACATTTCAACGCATCTAGGGAGTGCTTGGAGCGAAATTTATGGTAACAGAGTTCATGATAGTGCCTGATGAAGTGGACAAAACCACTTTTCAAGTGGTTTTAACCACAACATCAAACACATCGCAAGACTTGTTTTCAATGATTCTGTATAATTGGACATCAACGCGGATGCTTGTGCATCAAAATAACACCACTTTCACTGCACAAAATCCACACTGAACCAATTTTGGAATTATCGAAAAAAAATCTGACTGACACCACGAAACGCGCCAAACACTCCATTTTTATTATTTCTTCCTTTTTAGGGAAGGCAAAGGGATCTTGCCCATATAGCCAAGTCTTTGGCTTTCAATCTCAGAGTACCGATCTTTCAATATAATAATAATAAATCATTTACTCACAACCCAACTTCTTCTTCCTGCCCTGTCCCCAGTCTATCTGGGGTCGGCGCAGTATGTTTCCTCCTCCATTCATATGTCAGACGTCATCAAGCCATCCACTCCCTTTTGATTCATATCATCCATCCCACCGTAAAGGTGCTAGTGATGAATGAATGTATAGAAAAGAGACGGAACGGACCATGTCGAGAGACCCATGAACGGAGAGAGTGATTAGAATGACAACATTCCAATCCATACTGCTCAAGGTTTTGGCTTAGGTTTTACAGCCGGCCGCCTGCCTGACACCAACCCTCCTTGGGTACGCTGTTGTTGGTGGTTTGCCCTCCACCATTAGGGTGCCCCAAGGTGCTTATTGGTCTACACCGGGCAATCTCCCTTAGTCGACTTTTACGACACCCATGGGATGAGTTGGGGCTGGCCTATTCTACGTTATTTGTTCGCTCCCAGGTCAGCATAGAAGGCATTTACTCACAACCCAACATCACAGATTAATTAATAGGTAAGTACAGTTACATTAGATCTAGGGTTTTATAATTAACGTGTCTCAACATGGTAGACCCCTGACACCGAAACTAGTTTTAAATTATCTTTAAGTCTCTAATATGGGTGTCACACATTATTTTTATCGCATCTAGGGAGTTCGATTGTTAAACGATTGTATAACGTAGTGTATTATATACTCTTTGGTATAACAGTGTGATAAGAGAAAGGTGTGGTTTGAAAGAAGATGTAATGACAAGGATTGAGAAAGGGATGCTCGCATGGTTTGGTCACGTCGAAAGAATGGATGAAAGGAGAATGACAAAAAGGATATACATGGCGAAAGTGAATGGAGAAATGGGAAGGGGAAGGCCTAGGCGGATCTTTCATAATCAAATTGAAAGTCTACTAAAAAAGGGCTAGGTCAAGAGTACCCGAAACCGACGATTAATGAGATTGGATGAAGCGAAAGAAGTATGTAAGGATCGTAGCAAGTGGAAAGAACTGATCTCTGCCTACCATTGTGGGAGAAAGGCGTGACATATGTATGTATGTATGTAGGGAGTTCTTGACGCAAATCTAATATTAAAGCTCTGAGCATACGTAACGGGAAAACACCCCGGATGGGACGTTGACGGGGCCTATTTCGAATAAAAACCCCGTATGACATATGTCACGGAGACACGGACGGAGCTATTTGTACGAGAGGACCCGTCCGTGGCGTTTTTCCATTACATATGGATATTACATTTTTAAATATAATATCATTGTTTCTTAGGTTTAAAAATTATTGAAGCAAGCTAAAATCTACGTGAATGACGCGAAGCCGCCTGACCGTCTCGGAGGCCCATAACACATTATCGAAATAAAACAACACATTAACAGTATAAAAGTTAATTCACATTACATCCTAGTAAACCGTGCTGACATGGTCAGAAAAACTACTCGCCTCAGGACTAAAAGTCGACTATGAGAGATTACCCTGGTATTGGTCCAATAACCTACTTTTATAATTTCCTCCGCAATACACATTGTTTTTTTACGTATCTACTGTACTAAAAATAAATTTTGTTTGTAAAATATTAACTGCCGCACTCAGAGACGTCATACATACATACATAAATCACGCCTATATACCCGAAGGGGTAGGCAGAGGTGAACTAGCACCCACGTATCGCCAATTATGTTAGGTTCCATGTAATAGGTGGCGAGCCTATTGCTATTTATCGGGCACAAAAGTCCCAGTACATTGCTGGGTGGTATAAGAGGAACGCTGCTGCCAATTCCTCATCGCTGATTTATACTAAGTCGCCTTGTACGACACTCACGGAAGAGATTTGGGGTGGTGGCAATTGTTTTTATTCTATTATTAGGGCCTGTTTCACAATCGACAAGTAAGTTCGAAGTAGCTTACTTTGCAGTTCAATTGACATATATTTCATATGAGAACTGTCAAATGGACTGCAAAGTAAGCTACTTCGAACTTACTTGTCGATTGTGAAACAGGCCGTTAGTATTATTACGAGTATTCTACTCTGCCGTCACCACGCGGCCAAGAGACGTCAATTTACGTTAATTAGTACTTAATGTCAAAAAATGACAATTCAAAACTAGTCGCTAATCTTGCCGGGTCTATGGTCTAGATTTGAATGAAAATTTTTAACATTAAATACTCATAAAAGTTATTTGACGTCTCTGAGTGCGGCAGTAAGATTTTCATAGAAAAAAACATGTTTTTTTTTTTTTAAATTCCGCCATAACAGCAATGGCGTCTGTGTGACGTCACTATAGCGTGAAACATGACAGTTTCTATTGTTTGGTTTAAAGTGATTTTGATTGGCAGATAAAATGTCAAAAACTTAATGTGACGCCACGCGGCGTTTGACCAAATATGGCGGAATGCTAAGGCTCGAGTTCACAGCATGTAAAACAAGCGATTCTATTAAAATAACCACCAGTTTTTGACAGTTTTCCCATACGGTAAAATAAATAATACTAATCACAAGTTTAAACTGAGAACAAGTGATTTTTAACGTATCTCCATATCCTAAATTGGAATTATAATCACTTTTTCAATGGTTTTTTGTTACAGCTTGGCAAAAAAGAGTATGCTGCTGTTACAGATAGAACTAATTGTCATTTGTACTATAAAACAATGATTTGCTGTCGAACTCTGGTAGTTCAATTGTCAAATTTTCCGGAAACTTTGCGATTTATTTGTGTTTTAATTTATGAGCTTCAATTCGTCGGTTATCTGACTAAAAATGAACAAAACATCAAATAGTGGCGCCCTCATTTTATCAGGGTAGTCCTTTATCTGTAATATAGGTAATAGTAGTAATATAAGTATAGGTATAATAGGTACTATAGGCATGATGACTAATTTTGAAAAAAACTACACCATGTTTTTCTTACGTGTCTACTTTACCCAAAATAAATTATATTTTTGTGAAAACTATCGATTTTGATAAAAAAAAACATGTTTTGAATAATGAAATTTAAAATTTCCGCCAAAACGCCAAAATAGCAATGGCGTCTGTGTGACGTCACTATTCCGTAAAAAGGCCAGTTTCTATATTTAACTAGTGAATTTGATTGGCAAATAAAATGTCAAAATGGAGATAACTAAATAATGACGTCACGCGGCGTTTAGCAAATATGGCGGATTGCTAAGTTTTGTACTTTTATTTTTATAAAATAAATATCAATCACAAGTATAATCGGATAACAAGTGACTATTAACGAATCTCCTTAGCCTAAATTATTATTATAAATCATTATATCAGTGACTCTTTGTTAGTGTCATCATCCCTATTCGTGGGTGTCGTACAAGGCGACTAAGGGTAAAGACAGCAATGAGTAATGTGCAGCAGCATTTCTCTCATTCCACCTAGCAATATAAATGTACTGCGATTTGTGAGCCCGATATATGGCAATAGGCTCGCCACCTTACACGGGACCTAACATAATTCGCGAAAAGTGGGCGTTAATTCACCTCTGCCTACCCCTTCGCGTATATGGGCGTGATTTAACAACAGCACATCAGGTTACTACAAACTGTCAAATATTTCCAATCAATTTTGAACTTTATATATGGATATTAAGGATATTAAGGTTGAAATTTTATTGGAGAAATTTGACAGATTGTAGTAACCCGATGTGCTGTTGACTGTACGTGTGTACCTCACAATGCTCCAACAGCGGTTTCATATCATCCTCCGATTTTTCGACTTTCAGAAACACGGGCGAAGGGAAGACCTTTTCTTCTCGAGAGGTGGCGCCATCTATCGGCAGCTGTGCGGTGTCCCGTTTCGGGTGCTTCGCCAACAGATGGCGTAGTAGGGCGGGCTGTTTGAGAAAGGTGGCGCCACAGTAGCCGCAACGACGCGACTTCTGTCCCGAACGCTCGTGAACAGCGGACACGTGACTTTTTAAACTGTCCTGTTGGCTGAATCTCTTGTCGCATACTCTACACTGAAAAGAGAGGGACACGGAAGATGTCTTTTGACTTAAACCTTTACCACCTTATTAGGAAACAGACGTACATACATACATGGGACACCCGAACGGTGGAGGGCAAACCACCAACAACAGCATACCCAAAGAGGGTTAGTGTCAGGCAGGTGGCCGGCAGTAAAACCTAAGCCAACACCTTGAGCAGTATGGATTGGAATGTTGTCATTCCAATCACTCTCTCCGTCCATCGGTCTTTCGACATGGTCCGTTCCGTCTCTTTTCTATACATTCATTCATTACTGGCACCTTTACGGTGTGATGGATGATATAAATAAAAAAGGGAGTGGATGGCTTGATGACGTCTGACATATGAATGGAAGAGGAAACATACTGCTCCAACCCCAGATAGACTGGGAACAGGGCAGGGAGAAGAAGACATGAAATTAGACAGAAAATGAAGACACCCATATTCGATCCACAACAACAACAGACATGATAAAGTTTTTTTTGCCACTCCGTGGCTGTGACGTCATCGCATATTTTTTAGATTTCATTTTTTTTCTCTGTAATTTAATAATAAAAAAATGTAAAAAATAAATATTTTCGAAATCTCGATTTCGAAAAAATAAATATGTTGGAAATTAAAGAAGCTATGTTTATTTTGGGGGGTTGCAATTTCTGATTTTTTTTTATTAATTCATTTATTCATATCTGGTATGATTTCAATACACTTATGAATCGTCAAGACGCTAGATACCGAAAACCCGTGCGTCCAAGAAAATATAGGGGAGTGCGCAGCATGCCTCAGTCTGTAATGATAGGTCTCCCAAACCCGCCCACGCCCCGATCCGCAACGAAGCGCCGACCCTGCCGCGTTCAATACCAAGACGATACTAAACGCATCAGGGCCCAACGCTCCGCTAGCAGAACTGCACGCAAGTAGGCCGTAGAGAAACCCACCATTGTCAACGAGTTATGACATTGCAGGTACATTGTAAATTATGCACCAAATACAATCCCCAAATCGCCAATCACATAAACCGAATCATGCAGCGCACTACCAATCAACCCCCCAACCCCCAATGTTGTCAATTCCGGTGGGCGAACCGCTGGTCCACAGAGGCGGTTAAAACATGTTCAGAAGCCGTGTGGTGACGGCAGAGTAGAATACAATTGTCACCTCCCCAATTCTCTCCCGTAGGTTTCGTACAAGGCGACTAAGGATAAATCAGTGATGAGAAATTGGCGGCAGCGTTCCTCTTGTACCATCTAGCAATATACTGCGATTGATGTGCCCGATAGATGGCAATAGGCTCGCCACCTATTACATGGGACCCAACATAAACGAGGGTGCTAGTTCACCTCTGCCTACCCCTTCAGGGATATAAGTGTGATTTATGTATGTATGTAATAAGAAGACTTACCAAAAACATTCTCTGTTCATAACGTGTTCTGGCATGGGCGCGGACCCTGGACCCCTGAGGGCACGTACGCTCACCATGATGCATCGTCCTGCATAGATATAAAGCCCAAATATAAAGAGATGTTTCCAACGCCGATTTTTGTATGGACGTATGACTGAGAATGTACACAGATGTAACTGACAAGCACGGTTAGCGAAAGCACCTTTTTTACATTAGCAATGAAGTTATACGAATTTTTATGAAATCATAACCTAACTTAATGTTTAACACCCATGTTTTAATTAATAATGCAGGGAAAATAAAACTGAAGATATGGCTGTATGGACTTGATCCCTTTGCTTTCCCTAAAAAGAGAAAATTAAAACAAGGAAACAAACTTAGTAATCTGTGGACGATGGAAATGGAATCTAAACGTAGTGTATTATATACTCTTTGATGGAATCGCCCTAGGGAAAAGTGTGTATTAAATAAACATAATTTTTGTGTTTTTTTATAATCACAATCTGGTATTTGCTATTATTTAAACGCCAAAATGATATTTTTATTTCCAAATTAAACTAGTACTAATTATTCTTGTACATTGCCGGACAAAAATCGGCCTTGTCCTTTGCGATACCACTCGGCAAACCAAGACGGTAATTAACTTGCCGAAATTTCTCTAACCTTTAGACTCTCCGCACATTTAATTGATTGGATTGGTCGTATGGTCAGATCGACAACTTTGGGGATATTTGTTTCCCATGGCATAGTCATTTCCACTAGCAGTACATGCTTGAGTATTCGTGGGTAAAGTAATATATCCAGTCTAAATGTATGATTCAAATTATTACCTGTGCGCTGTAAAGGAAGACTTCTGCAAGGTCTGGTAGCCGCACAACGAGCAGATAAAATGCTTTGTTTGATTGTGAGTCAACTTGTGTTTATGTAAAGAATCCTGTTCGTAAAAAACTCTGCTGCATACCTGAAAAAGGCTAAAGTTTTTAAAACAATAACATTTTAAATAATATCTTTTTAAATAAAATAATTATCATCACCAGTCCCTTTAAAGTCCCCACTGCTGGGGCAGGGGCCCTCCCTTTTGATTGAAGAATATAGGGAGAAAGGGCAATATCCCCCATGCCGGCCCAGTGCGGATTGGTAGGTTAACTAGTAACTACTGCAGATGCAGCCGGGACCAAAACGGCTTAAAATGCCTTCCGATGGATGGAGGAACTCGAGATAATAAATTTCTTGTCACCCATCCAATGACCGCCTGGAGAACTTTGCTTTAAACGTTTACGCAATTACAGGCCAAGCGCTCCAAGCCACTGAGGTATTGGGCTCCTCTTCCTTAAACAAAATCGATAACAACTTTATACATACTTCGCAGATGTAGTTCTCTTGTCTGTAGTGTGTAACCATGTGTTCATTCAGACATTGCTCAGTCATAAACAATAAATAGCATTTGTCACACTGGAATATTGTCTCTGACAGTTCCATAGAAAGATTATCAGAGTTTTCATTGTCATAGTTATGGTCAGAGACATTTGGTGCATGTTCCAATTTGATCGTTAGAGGTTCATTAGGTTGTGAACTAAGAACCGGCAAGCCTTCGTCGATATTCTCAACCTTCACTTTGATTGACGATGCGGCGCTATTGAAGACGTTGCTCAATATTGCTTCCAGTCTTTTATGTGTTTCGCTGCAAAAGCTTTTGAATTTGGAATATTCTTCGACTTTAATACAACACAGACCGCAAACGTTCTTAGGGAAGCTGTCTTCTTTAATCTCTATATTTAAACAATTTCTAATCAGAACCGCTAGTGGTTCGTTGTCGTTACGATTTTCGGTTTGTCTTGTAAATAATCCGTGTACACCTTGTTGATTCCAACATAGTCTACACACATTTTCCTGTTGGAAATACTCGTATGTGTAAACTTCGTGGTTTAATAGCGACGTTTCATATGACATTTTGCTTATTTACTACACAGAGTAGTAGGTAGTTAGAATACGAAAAATATGTGATTCTTATAGTAGGTACTTTCCTCAACCCAGGCGATTTCCACTTGCAATTACTCAGTATTGTGAAGAAAATAAAAGGTAGGCTATATGTAGGTATAATCCTAATATTGGCTGTCAAAATTAAGAACTGTTGAATTATCTGTAAGAAAAGGACAAAACACAATCAATTAGTTTAATTAATCTTAATAAGACTTAATACCAGGGGGTGACATAAATAGAAGTTAGCCATCAAAATTCCTGAGACCTTTTCACATTTGCAATACAAAAAGAATTGCACACTCACTAAGTAAACGTAATCGCACACTAAAAGTAGCGAAAAATAATAAAACGTAGTGTTTATATACTCTTTGAAAATAATAAGAAGAGATAAATACCCAGTAGAAGAAGAAAAATAATAAAAACATAACATTTACAAACTTTAACAATTTAACAGTCCTTTACGATTTACGAAACGTAAACAAATTAATGTTGTCAACCTGTCTTGTCAGCGGGCCTAGCACGGGGACGTCGACAAGTCTCTCCCCACCACTTGACAGTGTTTTGTCGCGGGATTTAGTTGGAGTTAGAGCGAGGGGAAAAAATTCTTTCCCCCCGAAGGACATGTGTCCACGGCCCGTGCAGCTCGGTAGTAAGTTCCTCACTCACTGTCTGTCACAAATGAATGACAAATGCCCGGTTTCTGATTGGTTGGTTTCTGAATTCTGACTGACTGAAGCTCAGAACAATTATTTATTGTTCTGAGGACTGAACTGATTAGTGTTGCCGACCGATAATCCACTATCGATGTTAAATCGATAGTATAGCATCAAAAAGCCGATCGCCGAGTATAGCCTATACTATCGATAGTATATTAATAATATCGATACTATCGATGGCACAGAACAAGGCAATACTATCGGATGTGTGAAATACTATCGATACTATAGATAGTACACGTATTATATTCATCACGTCGGAAAATCACTGTTTATTGTTAGATCGTTTAAGATAAACGCGGCTGCCCATTACTCATCTCTGTCTAACCCTTAACCTTAGTCGCCTTGTACGACATCCGCGGGCGAGATTGGGGGTGGTGACAACTGTATTCTGATCTGTCGTCACCACATGGCAAACTATTGAATATCTAACATACTTATATCATTGTTTTTGATTTTTATTTGAATTATAAATGTTAGAAAAATAATGACGTATTGTAGTTCGTTATATTAATAAACTTTCGATAGTATTGATAGTAGGGTAAATTCTGACATGATTTTCTAAACTTAAAACTAAATTTAGTATCAGTCTCTCCTCTTCATTCTGTATTGAGAATGAAAGAGAAACACTGTTGTCAAATTAATCTTAGGTTTAGAGAACTATTGTCAGAATCGACCATAGTGTCGATATTATTTGCAACAAAACTATAGATTGTTTTGGACTATCGATAGTTTAACAACTTGTAATAGTAGTTTTTTTTACTCTTTTGCATGGGTAGGTGCCGGTGCCGGCTTGACTTGATACCTATAATAAACACCTTGTATTAACAAATAAATTATTTCAATATTTCATTTCGAAAGATACCAAATAAACTAAAATGCTTAGGAACATAATTAATATAATTATTATGCTTGGGGGTTTGGGGGCCAAAGAAAAATTTGCATGTCCATGATAACATTCAATGATTACGCCATAAAAATTTGATACCTTGGCGTTTCGGGCCTTAAAAATGGCTGCTCTGTTAAATTGAGAGGGTACCTTATTGTTAAACATACATACACATAAATCACGGCTATCATAATATACACATATAGCACCCACATTTCGCCAATTATGTTAGGTTAGGTCCCATGTACTTAGGTGGTGAGGCTTGCCATTTATCGGGCACAAAAGACGCAGTACACAGATATATCAAGATATATCTGTGGTAGTGGCTATTCTTGCCGGGTCTATAGCCTAGTTTTGACTGACTTTTTTTTATTATTAAGTACTCATTAAAGTTAATTGACGTATCTGAGTGCGGCAGTAAGGCGTCTAGATCACGGCATGAAATTGCTAGCTCTAATCCCGGACCTGTGAGAGTGTTTCTAATGGCTTTAACCAATCTTAGTAACTGAAAACATATTATGAGCGCGACCAATATAGCCGCCATACATACATAAATCACGCCTATATCCCCGAAGGGGTAGGCAGAGGTGAACTAGCACCCACGTTTCGCCAGTAATGTTAGGTCCCATGTAATAGGTGGCGAGCCTATTGCCATTTATCGGGCACAAAAGTCGCAGTAGGTAATAGCTAGAGGATATACGAGGAACGCTGCTGCCCATTCCTCAACACTGATTTATCCTTAGTTGCCTTGTACGACACCCACGGGAGAGATTTGGGGTGGTGACAATTGTATTCTACTCTGCCGTCACCACACGGCCGCCATGATGTTTAAAAAAACAAGCGAGAAACAACCAAGCTTTGTTTGGATCCATGACATGTCCTCTCAGGGCAATGAAATCCATGGTTATTGTATGTATCTATTGGCATTTATCGGGCACGAAAGTCGCAGTATATTGCTAGGTGGTATAAATAAGAGGAACGCTGCTGCCCATTCCTCATCACTGTTTTAGCGTGGTTTTCACCCATACTGCCGCACTCAGAATCGTCAAATAACGCTACTTAATCTAAAAAAAAAACCAAAAACACTCAAAACTAGTCACTATTCTTGCCGGGTCTGTGGTCTAGATTTGAATGAAATTTTTTGACATTAAGTACCTACTCATTAAGGTTACGTTTTTGAGTGCGGCAGTTAGTGGTGATAATTAAGCTAAGTTAATGCACGATACCCGGTTTCCCTCGGTGACTCGAATTTACACTGATTCTACTCTAAAAATCACGTTACACATTACACAATACTCAAAATCAAAACACAACCATTAGATCTCTAATATGATCAGCTGCGGTTCACTCTTCACTTGTCTCGAACTAACTGACCCAAACCCTATTCCCTTCACGTCCCCACTCGAATTCCTCCCGCTCATCCAAGCCTCCTGCACGCTGTGGACAAAATCTCCTCAGGGAAAAAGAAAATATTCTCCTCTCGCTCTAACCGCCACTAAATCCCAAGACAGAGCACTGTCAAGTGGTGGAGAGAGATTTTGTCCACTTCCAGGCCTACTGTGCTCCCTAACGTCACGTAGCCACGCCCCTATCTGAAATTTGCATCAGTTATTTAGTTTAGCGGAGTACGATTGGTTCAGAGACCTCGTGTCGGTTCCCACCAACACCTCCAACTAGCCTTCCTCCTTTCATAGACGATTATGAAATGCAGGTACGCGACGCGAGTAATGCCTACGTTTCTTTTTTGAATTCTTGTCTCGAGCGATAACGTTTTCACTCCCCTAATACTTACAAAACGCGAACGTCTTTTTAGATTCAGTACATCCTAAAATAAGTCTGTACGGTTTTCTTTTCAATTAATTCAGTTTAGTTGAATTACAAAAAAAATCTAATGCTCGGGGAAGTTTTTATGTCAAAAATAAACATATTTCGATGCTAACAAGTTTTATAGTGAGCAATATTTTTCGTAAAAATAAAAACGCCCGAACCTACTTTTATAGGATATTTAACAACATAACCTATCCAAAAATTATCAAAATTGTATTACGGGGTGAGATACGGTTTCGCTTTTTGTACTATTTACAGCTGCACGTACAACCTCTTAAGTGTCATTTATCCTTCCAAGAATTCAAACATCTGGCAACGATTTTAGCGTCTGTTACTTCGAGAATTGTGCATCGACAAATTTATTACTATCCTAAATGGCGGTCTCTCTGTGTCTTAGCAAGATTCCTTTATCTCAGTTTCTTTTGTTATGCATTCCCAAAATTTTAACCACGCTAGTAGCCTTTGTCTACATTTACGATGTTATATTAAAAACTTTACAACATAATATTATGTTGCGCTCATGTTTCCGTTCGCTATTCTTGCCTTCGGACGCCGCTGTGGCAATTTACGAAACCTAGGTAATTATTTTTACACTAAATTTTTCTGAATTTTAATGGCGCGAAATACTATCCATCTCATATGGTCTGGAGGATACGAGAAACAACCACACAATTCCACGGATAGTTTAAATCTCAACTGGCGTAATCACCAAATCGTCAGGAGAGCCAATATAAAAAAAAACATTAAGATTAAAATATATATAGTATATAATAATATAGCTAGTAATGCTATTTAAATGAATCTTAGATGTACTGAAATCAGGATCTTTATAATACAGATACAGTATTATAAATAACAGTATTATGGATTCAACCAATACCTACTTGAAAAAAATAATTGGTGATTACGCCAAAAAAAAATTAGATAACTTGGCGTTTAAGACCTTAAAAAATGGCTGTTCTGTTAAAGTTTTGAGTGTAACAGCCAGGTTGACATATAAAAAACGTATTTAAATAGCTATTACAGCAATAAGACGGCGCTACTAGCTCCTAACGCTGTAAAAATGGACACTCAAAATAATAAAAACAAAACAATAATTGGTAACAATAAATTTATTTCATCGAAATACATGTGCTGTACTTATAAAAATATATAAATAAAAAATGTATACATGTTTTTTTTTTTCTTTTTTTTACTATCCGGTTTTGATTTTTCCCTTTTTACAGCAATTACATAATTTACGTTTCGCGATTCTGATAAGGAATTTGACAGTCAAATATAGTGTGTAAAAAACTATCGCGAGCACACCTAAGACATCGAGCAACCATCTTTCGTACCAGGCGTACAGTAGAGACGGTGAGCGGAGATGGAATGCGCCTGAAACAAAAAACAATGATAACGTAAACACCACTGCCCTCTATTAAACAAGTACGCTGGACTGTAGGTTGTCATCCAAAAAATGAAGCCAATTTGATTATCGCCATCTTGGCGCTGATGGCACTGGTGTACGAAGGTGAACGTCCACGGAACTAATATTAGAGATGCATTTGTAATGTCAAATACAAGCGACAAACGTCAAATTTAGTACCCTTGCCGCTCGACGAGGCGCTTCAAATATGCACAAGAAACATTTGTCATTTTAGTAGAAGTATTAGAGGTCAGCGGTAAACACATACTTAAGCAAACACAGACACTAACTATCTCTTTCTCTCTCTCTCCCCAACACATACACCGACATATAAATAGAGAGAGAGAAACATACACGCACACGCACGCACTCGCATACACTTATGCCAGAAACACATTTTTAAAACACGACGCGACCCGATGTAACGTCCCGCGTGTTGAGTCCAATCAAATGTATTGGTTTTCTATGACCAGAAACACACTATGAACATCCGACGTGACACCGCGCCGGATTGTTCGGTGTCTACACGTGGAGTAGCGTCGCGTTTCAAAAATGTGTTAGGGTCATTACTCTCACATGCACACATTCACACACACATTCCCCAAATACACACAGACACTGTTCTCCTTCTCTATGATAATCTATAAGTAAGCAATGTTCGCTAAGGCCGGTCATTCGATGGGTGACCAAAAATGTATTATCTCGAGTTCCTCCATGCTTTTAAGGCATGGTCCGCAGGCTGCATCCGCAGTCGTTAATACCCACTAACCCGCACTGGGCCGGCGTGGTGGGCTATGGTCCATTCTCCCTTTATATATTCTTCCATCCATAGGGAAGGCTTGTGCCCCAGCATGAAAAGGCTGGTGATGATGATGATGATGATGGGAAATTTCAGAGTTAGTTTGTCTGGTTGAACGTGCTAATGTCAGGAGCTAAATACTTACCGACTCGAATTGAAAAATACTTTTTGTGTTAGATAGTCCATTATCAAGGGAGGCTATAGGCTATAATATAATATAACCGATATTAACGCGAGCGAAGCTGCGGGCGGCCACCAGTATATTAATAACTAGTGGTTGCCCGCGGCTTCGCTACTCCATAAATGGACTATCCAACACAAAACTATTTTTTCAATTTGAGTCAGTAGTTCCTGAGATTAGCGCGTTTAACCAACCAACTAAACAAACTAACTCTTATTTTTTTAATACTTATTATTATAGATATAGTATAGGAAGATTGCTTGGCGGGCTTTCAATGGCGTCAGTCAAATTTTTATTTCAATCATTTAAAAATTGTTTCAGAGTGGACTTTGTGTAGTAAAAATGGTGTTATTTTGATGCATAAGGATCCGTGTTGATGATGTTCAATTATGAAGAATCACTTAAATAAAAGTGTTGTGCCGTGTTTGACGTTGAGAATTTTATAGTGGTTTTCACCACCTCATCGGTCACCGGCATGAACTCTGTTACCATTCGACTCGCGCCAAGCACTCCCTAGATTCATTAAAATATGTGGCACCCTTAATTTAACGTAAAATTCATTGCATTCATACATTTCACCCATTCATTATTTCATAAGACTACAGATAGAATATACACTAAAGACATGGCTGTATGGGCTTGCCTTCCCTAAAATATACGGAGATATAGTATATATAGTTTACCTTTGCTCTCTATTGCCAGTTCTACGTAATGCGAGATGAGTTTCTTTGGCGACACGGGTCGTTTCCGGAACAATTTGGATAATTGTTGAGCTTTTTGAGAATATCTGTAATAATAATTAATTATCAATTACTTCACATTTTATAGCTAGCGCAGTGGCACTGCTTAGTTTGCGCACTTTGGTTGCGTGACCAAAAAAATATCATCTCAAACTCCTCCATGCTTCAGAAGGCACGTTAAGCCGTTGGTCCCGGCTGCATCTACATTCGTTAATACCCACCAACCCGCACTAGGCTAGCGTGGTGGGTTATGGCCCAATCTCTCTAAATTCTTCCATCCAAAGGGAAGGTCCGTGCCCCAGCAGTGGGGAAATTAAAGGGCTGGTGCTGACGACGACACCTTTTATTAGAACATTAGGGGAAGAGGCCTAAAACGGTCACGCTGCTTCAAGCGGGTACTCTGAACACATAATAATAATATGTCTGTATTATGGGAGAAAGGAATTTCAACCTGTATTCCAGATCACTACGTCCCCCCACTCCAGGGATACATTCGATATGCTTATAAAATAACGTATCTTTCCAAATTTTTATATATTTACTGAAATTACATAATTAAGAGAAAATTCGATTTCATTGTTTTTTTGCAGCTGGACCGCTGCATAGCTGGTGGAATTGATGACATAAATTTTTTTCAGATGGAAAATAGATGCCGTGTGGTGACGGCAGAGTAGAATATAATTGTCACCACCCCAAATCTCTCCCGCGGGACACCCGCGGGAGAGACAGTACAAGGCGACTAAGGATAAATTAGTGATGAGGAATGGGCAGCAGCGTTCCACTTATGCCACCTAGCAATAGTACTGCGACTTTTGTGCCCGATAGATGGCAATAGGCTTGCCACCTATTACATGGGACCTAACATGATTGGCGAAACGTGAGTGCTAGTTCACCTCTGCCTACCCTTTCGGGGATATAGGCGTGATTTATGTATGTATGTTGTTTTTTTCGCTCATCCGTATGTACCTATGTAATTGTGTGTTTATGGAGATTTATTTCCAATTAAATTCAATTAAATTTTAAATCACACTTGCTCTGGTTAGCCTTTGAAGCGTGTAATGACATAAAAAATTTGGCATTTGTCATGTGGCGGAATTTAGTCACGTCACAGACAAGGGTTTTCTTGAACTTTCCCTATCTAAAAACTGCAATATCTCTAGTTCTATTATGAATTAAAGCTTTTGTTTCATGATCTTAAATAGTTTCTCTACCTATTTCTATAAATCTATTCAACTGTAATGTTATAAATTTGCTGTTAGGTTATAGCCCAGTAAAGGCGCCTATATTTATTTCTAATTTCAAACTTGTTACCTGTTATCCGTCATCATCACCCCCAGCTCCGCCTCCAGATCCTCAGCCATATGTCCCAGGTTGATAGTCCTCGCGAACCCAGCGGCGACCGCCCGCTGCGCGTTCATGGGCTGGTCTCCGAAGACCGGGATGGCCAGCAGGGGTACGCCTGCATGTAGAGCTTCTAGCACGCTCAGGAGGCCACCGTGGGTGATAAACAGCTTGACTTTGGGGTGGGCTGGAAACAGTACATTATATATATACTAAGGGTAAAGCAAAGAATGTCTCAGATCGCAAGTAATTGAGGGCGATAAATATGCGGTCTGAGGCCTTCTTTTTTATCGGCGGAGGTAAGACCATAGTTTTGAGTCACCCTGAAGAACCAAGAAGTGGGATTTTCCGTACGCGTAGTGGGCGGAAAAGTCGGTAAAGAAAAGAGATGGGGGTGGTGACTATTGTATTCTACTCTGCCGTCACCACACGGATATTGTACGGATGCTAGATAAATAGATAATATAAATAATTATTATTGATTTATTTCGACCAACTCGGATCACAATAAGGTAGTCATATTTTAAATATTATTTAATTACGTACACAATTAAATGTCCCACACACAATTACCTAAATCAAATTATTGGGACAATCTTATAATTGTACGCCGTGGGTGACGGCAGAGCAGAATACAATTGTACCACCCCCATCTCTCCCGCGGGCGTCGTACAAGGCGACTAAGGGTCAAGACTTTCAGCTTTCCTCTTAGATCACCCTAGCAATGTACTGCGATTTCCGTGGCCAATAAATGGCAATAGGCTCTCCACCTATGGTTAGGTTAGGTACCTACATGAGACCTGACATAATTAGCGAAACCTGGGCGTTAATTCACCCCTGCCCACTGCCCCTGTGAATTATGTATACATGTATGCTGTAGCTAGTGGGAGTATACTCACCAAGCAGACTCATCTGAGGCATCCACTTCCTCACGTGGACGTTCTTGGGCAGCTCCTGCAGCTCATCCTCGTACTTCCACAGCACCAGACACGGTACCCTGCCCAGTATACCCAGCAAAGCTTGCCTGGTCTCTTGCGACAGGGTAGTGGACTTGAATATGGAACCCATGCTGAAGTACACTGCGCACTTGGAGGAGTCCAGCAGCTCTTGGAGGTCCTGGAAGTGTCATCATCATCATCATCATCATCTTCACCAGTCTCCCACATAGTCATCTAGGATCCACAGTACCCGTTTTAAGGTAGACGCACATCTATCCGAGCCGAACGCGCCGAAGTAATCGAAAATAGTACTAGGGGCCTAGACAAAGTAACACATCGACAAAGATAACGAAGTTCGATAAAGCAAAATGTATGGGATTTTAGGTGAGTCGTCGTGAAATCACGTGACCAAAATCGTCTTCGTGGGTTCCTAGTTATGTTGGTAGCGCAAGCTATGACGCTGTAGATACCAAAGTAATATGGCCGATCGTGACGAACTTCGACACGTTATCGTTATGAAACGATTGCCACTTGGCTACGGGCCCTGAATTGACAGATCCGTCCGCATCGTGCGCATTGTTTGTTTCCGATGATGTCAACCGATTTTTGACAGATTCGGACGAATCGGACGATTCGAGTCTCCGGCAAGTGTGCGAGGTTTCATAATTATGACTCCGTATAAATATTTCTTCGGCGCGTTCGGCTCGGATAGATGTGCGTCCACCTTTAGGCAGCATGGCCGTTTTGGGGCCCCTACCAGTAATGTTACTGTTACGCTAATTCGTCCTCGTAGCAGTAATTTGGATTCAAACTAGCAAATGAAAGGCAGTGGACTGTATAATTAAGATGTATTGATATTTAGGTAACTGAGAAGACAAGAAGAACCGATAGTTCGCGTAGCTAGAAGGCGTATGCGCTGGCGACACGCAGTCTGGTGGTCCCAACCCGCGCGTCCCGCGCGTCTCACCCCGCTGTAGTGATGTGACCACCAACATTACTCTTGATCTGAATCGACGGGCGTGCATGAGCACAACAATGAAATCGGATGAAGCGATAAAGTATGCAAAGACAGAAAGTGGAAAGAAGTTCGAAAAATTCTGACCCTATTTTCTTTCGTCTTTCTTCCATTTTGTCGCCACTTTCCAGTGTGGGAGTCTTTGCAATGTCTTACCTTCGGCAACGGCGGTATCACCTCATCGATATGATACCCTCCAATATCTACAACATTAGGGGGCAAGCTCCTCGCCGGGGCGAAACTGGGATGGGAGTTGACGAGCAGCACCGACACGTTGTGCACGGCGTCAGAGAACGGGGGCAGGGGCACCCCCCTAGCTGCGGCGATGGGCCCGAATTGCTTCTCGTAGAATGCGACCGATGCGGGGTTTTGCCACCTGTTGTGAAACGAAACGATTGTGATAAATAATAAAATTGCATACATACATGCATACATAAATGACGCCTATATCCCCGAAAGGCAGAGGTGAACTAGCACCCACGTTTCGTTAGGTCTCATGTAATAGGTAGCGAGCCTATTGCCATATATCGGGCACAAAATTGTCGCAGTACATTGCTAGGTGGTATAAGAGGAACGCTGCTGCCCATTCCTCATCACTGATTTATCCTTAGTCGCCTTGTACGACACCCACGGGACAGATTTGGGGTGGTGACAATTGTATTCTACTCTGCCGTCACCACGCGGCAATTATAATCATCACAGTGTTTAAATGGTAAAGCTCATTACAATACAATATCAGAGTTTAATACAGTAGGTACGTCACACTATACAGGGCGTCCCACGGCCATGCCACACGGAGGGAAAGTATATATTGAATATTGAACGTAGGATATTTTACTAAAAGAAGACATCGTTTTATTAATAAGTAGAACTGCATTCACAGATTTTTTAAAAATCGCCTACCTCAACTGGGAATCGAACCCGCCAAATGTGATAGAAAAATTACATGTATTTTATAATAGCGTTGGAAAAGGCTACTCATAAGCATAGCATATTAAATGAAACTAAGATCAAAAAATTTTCATTTCATTTAAAATTTTGTTCAGGGAAATTTCCTCTGACTTGGCCATGCTTCCAACAATTAACATTATCATTTCAACCGGTACAACAGTGTGCAGGAGTTACAAAATGAACTTAGACGTATTATTTCAAACATCCACCATGCAAAAATAAGTAAATCGACAGGGAGAGAAATTATCAAAAAGAGTGAGAATTTGTATACAACAGAACGGATCACATTTTGAGCATTTGATAAATTATTTTTTTTTAAATAAAATGAAAAATTGTATGATCTTAGTTTCATTTAATATGCTAGGTTATTTAGGAAAAAATAATGCTTCTGAGTAGCCCTTTCAAACGCTATTATAAAATACATGTAATTTTTCTATCACATTTGGCGGGTTCGATTCCCGGTTGAGGTAGGCGATTTTTAAAAAAATATGTGAATGCAGTTCTACTTATTATTAAAAATAAAACGATGTCTTCTTTTAGTAAAATATCCTACGTTCAATATTTAATATACTTTCCCTCCGTGTGGCATGGCCGTGGGACGCTCTGTATGAGGAGCTCGCTAGCGCAGTGGCACAGCGCGCTTGGCCTGTAATTGCGAAAACTAAGCAATTTCGCTAAGGTCGGTCATTGGATGGGTGACAAACAATTTATCATCACGAGTTCCTCCGTGCTTCGGAAGGCACGTTAAGCCGTTGGTCCCGGCTGCATCTGCAGTCGTTAATACCCACCACCCCGCACTGGGCCAGCGTGGTGGGTTATGTATGGCCAAATCTCCCTATATTCTTCCATCGATAGAGAAGGCCCGTGCCCCAGCAGTGGGGACATTAAAGGGCTGGTGATGATGGATGGCTTGATGACGTCTGACCGATATGAATGGAAGAGGAAACATACTGCACCGACCCCAGATAGACTGGGAACAGGGCAGGAAGAAGAAAAAGAAGATACTAGACAGGGAAGCTCTTGCCCTTCATCTCACCTGATGGTAAGTGACGATGAGGGCCAAAGATGGAATCGAGTTTCACCTGGAACCCTCAACAGCAGAGGGGCTGGCTGTCTTACCAAAAATTGACGGAAGCTTTCACACGGAATACAATAATGCTATGAATATTATTATTATACAAACATACATACATTATTCACGCCTATATCCCCGAAGGGGTAGGTAGAGGTGAACTAGCACCCACGCTTCGCCAGTTATGCTAGGTCCCATGTAATAGGTGGCGAGCCTATTGCCATTAATCGGGCACAAAAGTCGCAGTACTTTGCTAGGTGGTAGGTATAAGACGAACGCTGCTGCCCATTCCTCATCACTGATTGATCCTCAGACTATTATTATTATGGCGACAAATTTTGATAAGTGGTAGTAGCCGGGCGGACTTGAAAGAAGTCCTACCACCAACCAAACCAAGTACAAATTTGTACCCCCTGGGGATCGAACTCGGGAACTCTGGACCTTAATTCCGGTGTGCTAACCTCTAGACCACGGAGGCGGTCGTATAATGTATAAAATAAGCAAAAACAGTAATTCAAGTCTGAAATTATATAATATTTAAAATATAACTAACCACCACTCAGTTCTCGAACTGAACTCAAACCAATGACCTTCAAGGTCGACTGCGGGTTAACCAGTTCCGGATATGGCGTCGCCCATGTTACCTGTAACAAAATTATAAGATTCAACCAGCGGGCCTAGCACCGGGACGTGGACAAGTCTCTCCCCACCACTTGACAGTGTTTTGTTTCGGGATTTAGTGGGAGTTAGAGCGAGAGGAAAAGATTTTCTTTCCCCCGAAGGAGATGTGTCCACGTCCCGTGCTACGGGGGCAGGTGGACCCCCAGGGGTCCACGTGAGACTCTACGAGTCCTCATAATGTACACACACGGTTTTCCGCCGTCAAAATCTACCCCTCTCCCGTGGGTGTCGTACAAGGCGACTAAGGATAAATCAGTAATGAGGAATGGGCAGCAGCGTTCCTCTTGTATCATCTAGCTATTACCTACTGCGACTTTTTGCCCGATAAATGGCAATAGGCTCGCCACATATTACATGGAACCTAACATAAGTGGCGAAACGTGGGTGCTAGTTCACCTTCGGGGATATAGGCGTGATTTATGTATGTATGTATGTAAAATCTACGGTTAATTCGCCGTGTATAAGCACGGTCGTCAGTATGGAAGCTTGTGGACGTGCACGGCGCCGCCGTTGATTTTTATCAGTGTTGTATGGGAGTCTATGGCTTTTTGTCCTGGGGGCCTACCGCCTAACTCGATTGCTAAGGCAAAAGCTATAGTTTATGACGTCATGCTGTCATTTCGCACCAAATGTACCTAAACTATTAGCGATAGCTTTGAACGAATGATCACCGAATGATTTTGTATGAATTTGGCACAAAATCCGTGCCGCCCAAATATTCAGGATAACTGCTATAGCCGTAAGCAGTGCATTGCAATATAGCTATCATCAGCAATAGAGTTAGGCGGTAGGCCCCCTGGTCACACGGCTAACACGACCGTGACGTGGACAAGAGACCTAAAGCACTGTCCTAATAGAACGCGATGCGCGATCATCGCGCGATCGGGCGACGCGACCATCGCGTGAATCATCGCGTAGGTACAAACACGGCGATTGTCAGAAGGACACCAATTCGAGTTCAATAGGTTTGATTGCGCGTTCGACGTTGCGACGAGAAACTCGCGCGATGGTCGCTCCTCAATCGCGTTCTATTAGTACAACGCCGAAGCGAGCGTCTATACCAGAGAATCCTAAACGTTTTTTTTCTCATAGACCATTTTAAAAATTTGGCTGGTTCCGGTGGACCCCTTGCAACCAAACCAAACAAAAAATGTGAAGATAAGATCTAACTATGGTAATTTGCCCCAACCACAAATTAACAGTTTCCGAAAAAAAAGTGAGAATTGTTGAATTGGTAGATTAATTAATGGATTTACTGGCAGTGAACATGCAATTTTTTTACAAGTAAAGTCGCTGAGATTCTTAATAAATAACTAAATAAATAAAATAAATACAGGGCGTCCCACGGCCATGCCACACGGAGGGAAAGTATATTAAATATTGAACGTAGGATATTTTACTAAAAGAAGATATCGTTTTATTTTTAATAATAAGTAGAACTGCATTCACAGATTTTTTAAAAATCGCCGACCTCAACCGGGAATCGAACCCGCCAAATGTGATAGAAAAATTACATGTAAAATTACATTTTCACTTCTCATGCTCTGAAAGTGCTCATTTGTGCAGGATATAGGCTGCACAAAATCAAATTTTGTGCTCTAGAGCATTAACGTATCTACTCATAAATGTGTCTATATTAAGGCAAAGAAGATGAGCCATGCAGCCAAACACAATGAGAAATTCAGAGATAGAATTTGTTATATTTAAATATTTACTTAAATTTATTTGCCTAATGTGTTTTTTAAGATATAAAAGATATTAAAATTTTAATTCAAGTAGGTACAGTAGGTTATTAAAATAATTTACGAAAATTATTATTTCAAAATTAATTGAATACTTGGCTGTATAGGTCTGCAGCCCAAACCTAATATCACTGGGAAAAACTTTTCCTTCGGTATCCAAAACTGTATTAATTTTAGTTTGAATTTTAAGAAATGTTATGATAAACTACTGTTTTATTTCCTCGCAATCGAAGTGAAAAGCAGAGTTTCTACCTCGTCCACAAAACCATTTTTATCCTCGACATTACTATCAGCCCTCGCCTTCGGCTCGGGCTGCTAAAAGTCTCGGACAAAAATGATTCGTTTTGTGCACTTGATGGAAAATCTACTATTTCATCCCACCATCTCGGAAAAAGCGTTTTTGCTCTTCGATATCTGAGTGCAAAAGCCGTTTTTATCCTCTAGAGGTTAAAGTAAATTTGAATTTAGAACATCGTGTGCAATGAGTTTGTGAATTCAAAACATCATTATACCTATTTATTTCTACCTCCATGGTGCCGAAATCATCATGCAACCTATTTTAATTTGTTAAAAACTCAGACTTGGAACCATCTTGGTGTACTTTTTTGTAATTTGCTTTGCGCGCGCCATTTTCTTTTCACGTCATAAATTTGTTAAAACCTTGGAGTTCCGTGACGGTCAATAAGCATGGCGTCAATCTTGCTTTAAACATTTTGATCGTCTACAATGCTTGCTTGATGCTTGAGTCAAGCATTTAAAAGCTTTTTAGGTTTGTTTGATTTGTTTACGCTAGCAACGGAACAAAAACATACAGAAAATCAACGTGCTTGACTCAAGCTGATTGACCGTCTCGGAACTCCATTAGGGACGGTAATTTTTATTTAGGTACAGGTGTGTCTGGATAAATTTTGCGGGTGTGTCTAGGTGAATGGGTGTTTTGTGGGTGTGTCTGGGTGAATGGGTGTTTTGTGGGTGTGTCTGGGTGAATGGGTGTTTTGTGGGTGTGTCTGAATGGATGGGTGAGTATTGTGGGTGTGACTGGGTGGAAGTTGTGGGTGTCTGAATGGATGTTGTGGGTGTGTCTGGGTGATTCGATATTTTGTGGGTGTTTCTGGGTGAATGGGTGTTTTGTGGGTGTTTCTGGGTGAATGGGTGTTTTGTGGGTGTTTCTGGGTGAATGGGTGTTTTGTGTGTGTTTCTGGGTGAATGGGTGTTTTTTGGGTGTTTCTGGGTGAATGGGTGTTTTGTGGGTGTTTCTGGGCGAATGGGTGTTTTGTGGGTGTTTCTGGGTGAATGCGTGTTTATTGGGTGTGTCTGAGTGGATGGGTGTGTATTGCGGGTGTGAATGTTGTGGGTGTTTCTGGGTGGGTGTTGGGAGTGTGTTTGGGTTAATGGGAGGGTGTTGTGGAAGTTTCTGGGTGAAAACAGAAACTGCTGTGATTGTATTTTGTTTTTATGTATTTTGCAATTTCCTCGTTGGGGGGGATGAAAAGTTACGTGTTGCACTGTGCAAAGATTTTTCACCTTGTGCTCTTTTGATTCCCTCGCTATCGCTCAGGATTCTAATTTTTGAATCACTCGCTACGCTCGTGATTCAATTTTAGAATCCTTCGCTAGCTCGGTCATCAAAATTGAGCACGCGGTTAAAAAACAACTTTGCACTCACGTACAACAAATAACTATTTATAATAGCGTTTGAAAGGGCTACTCATAAGCATTATTTTTTCCTAAATAACCTAGCATATTAAATGAAACTAAGATCATACAATTTTTCATTTTATTTAAAAAAAAATTTTTATCAAATGCTCAAAATGTGATCCGTTCTGTTGTATACAAATTCTCACTCTTTTTGATAATTTCTCTCCCTGTCGATTTACTTATTTTTGCATGTGTTAGAACATACAAGCAAAGAGGTCTTGTAATCTCATTTCTACTGAAGAGAAAGAAGTTGACAAAACAATCGAGTCGGAGTCGTGTGTCAAGTGTGTAAAAATTTGTTTGTGTCTTTTATAATTAAATTGTGTTTTTTTTGCCTTGTATAATATTTGAGTGTATATCATTACGGAGAACTGTGGGATATCCACTCCCGTTCAGGTTATGGGCACGACAACGTAGTGATAAACCAGCTTCAAATATAATGGCGACGCAAGGTAACATTGTGAACACAACATCGAGAGGCGAACGATCAGAGAGATCAGAGCCGGGACATGATACGAGTATGAGCTTAACGTCGATAGAGAAACTCGATGGAAACTCAAACTATAGCACTTGGAAGTTTATGGTGGAACTGTATCTCATCCATGACGACCTGTGGGAATACACGCACACAACACCGGACAGTAGTGATGTAGCAGGCTTGAAGAGAGACCAAAAAGCAAGAGCCAGGATATGTTTGATGGTTAAGCCACATTGCCTGGTCCATGTTCGTCACGCGAGAACGGCGAAAGAGGCTTGGGACGGTTTAAGATCAGCTTTTGAAGATAAAGGTTTGAATAACCGATGCAGACTATTATCGAAGCTAGTAAGCCTGAAACTAGAGAAGTTCACATCACTAAGGACTTACGTCACAGAGATGATGGCAGTAGCTCAGCAGCTGAGAGACATCGGCAAAGAAGTAGACGACGAGTTACTTGCTGCCCTGATGTTGCAAGGGTTAACAGAAACTTTTCACCCTATGAGACTAGCCATAGAAAACTCGGGAGTAGAGTTGACGACAGATTATGTAAAGACCAAGCTATTACAGATGGAGGATTCGTATAGCTTAGGACCAAGTACCAGTACCAGTAATAATTCTGCACTGCTAACAGATAAACATCACAAAGCAAAGAGATCTCCACAAAGGAAGTCAAACGCAATCAAATGCTTTATTTGTGACGGACCACATAGAGCTAGAGTTTGTCCCGAGAACCCTAAGAATAAGAAGAAAGCTTCTATAGCTTTAGGACTTGCGACTTCAGGAAATTCAGAAGAATGGATTCTCGATTCTGGAGCCTCGTGTCACATGACTAATAATAGGGAATGGTTGATGGACTATAAAGCGTGTGACAGGAAAGTAGAGATAGGATGTGCGAATGGAGGTAAGGTGTATGGTATAGGAATAGGATCTGTGAGATGTGAGAAGCAAAATGCAAGCGTGAGTGATGTGATGTATGTACCTGACTTAGCAACTAACCTGCTGAGTGTAAGCACTATCGTAAAGAGAGGTTTTGTGGTAGTGTTCTCGAAGAAAGGATATCAGTTATTGTTTGCTGATGGATGTAAGGTGTCGGGTGATATCGCACATACAGGTGTGGAGGAGAATGGCGTTTACAAAATTAAACTCTGTTCACAGAAGGTAGCACTAGCCTCAACTGTCAGTGGAGGTATGGAGTTGTGGCATAGGCGTATGGGACACCTCGGCGTGCGTAACCTTAAATTACTTCGGGATAAGTTGGCGATTGGGGTAAGTTTTCCTAACACTTCAGATAACTTGGAATGTGTAGCATGCTTAAAAGGAAAGCAAACTAAACAGCCATTTAAGAAAGGATGTGCAACTAGGTCTAAAGAGTTACTCGGCTTAGTTCACTCTGATGTGTGTGGACCTATGGGTGAAGAGTCACTTAGTGGTTTTAGATACTTTTTAACCTTTATAGATGATTTTACTAGAAAAACTTTTGTATATTTTCTTAAAGGTAAAAATGAAGTATATGAGAAGTTTGTAGAGTTTAAAGCCCTTATCGAAAAACAAACGGGTAAGAAACTTAAGATTCTGCGTTCGGACAATGGCAAAGAGTATGTCAACCGACAAATGGAGAAGTTAATGAAGGATTGCGGAATCCATCATCAACTGACAGTAGAATATACGCCAGAGCAAAACGGAGTTGCGGAGCGTGCAAACCGTACTATCGTAGAGAAAGCTAGGAGTATGCTTCAAGAGGCAGGGTTAGACACAAAATTTTGGGCAGAGGCCGTCAATTTTGCTGTTTATCTAAAAAATAGATCACCTACGATCGCAATAAAGAGAAAGACACCAGAAGAAGCGTGGACGGGGAAAAAGCAAGACTTGAGTTCGATCAGAGTTTTTGGATGTAAGGCATTTGCACACATCCCGAATGCCAAAAGAACAAAATGGGATCCCAAGACAAAAGAGCTTATCCACGTGGGAATCTGCGATGAGTCAAAGGCTTATCGCTTGATCGATCCTGTAAGCGGACAACTAAGCAAAGCGAGAGACGTTGTATTTTTTGAAAACTCTAAATTCAACGATGGTCTACAACCAACAGAGAATAAGGTTGAAGAGCGAGTAGTTGTCAATTTCGAAAGCAACAATATTGAGAATGAGAAGGAGCCTTTAGCTCAGGAGTATTCTCAAGAAGAGTCAGAGGCTCAAGACAAGTCTGAGCAACCGCTGATGCAAGAGTGCACTGGAGCGGAAGAGAGAGCTGTCGATAGTGATGAAGACTGGATGACTTCTGAGGAGAGAGATGAAGAAGAAAACCAACTTGTTGAAAGAAGGTATCCTTTGAGAGAAAGGAAGAAGAGAAACCTTATTGACTTTGTCACTTATCAAGCAGCAGTAGAAGACGATGATCCACAGAGTGTTGAAGAGGCACTGTCAAGAAGCGACAAAAAGTTGTGGAGAATCGCAATTGAGGAGGAGCTGACAGCGCTAAAGAAGAACAAGACTTGGACGTTGGTGGAGCCACCGCGTTCTTGCAACCTTGTTGATTCTAAATGGATATTTAGAATCAAAGAAGAGGCGGGGGGAAAGAAACGCTTTAAGGCGCGCTTGGTTGCAAGAGGATTCAGTCAAAGGCGAGGTATAGATTACTTCGAAACCTTCGCTCCCGTCGTTAGGCATAGCTCACTAAGAACGTTGATGGCGCTTGCGGTTCAAATGAATCTAAAGATAGACCAGATGGACGTGAAGACGGCATTCCTCAATGGAAATCTAGACGAGGTAGTCTATATGAAGCAGCCAGAATTCTTTGAAGAGAAAGGCAAAGAGAACCATGTGTGCCTGTTACAAAGATCGCTATACGGACTTAAACAAGCTCCAAGGGCGTGGAATAAGAAGCTTCATACCGAACTTATAGGACTTAAGTTCAAGAGATCAGAGAATGAGCTGTGTCTACACAAGATCGAAGAACGGAAAAATCATCATACTGGCAGTGTATGTTGATGACATTTTGATCTTCTGGAATGATGCCGAAGAGATGCGAAAGGTCAAAGCAGACCTTACGAATAAATTCGAAATGAAGGACCTTGGCAGAGCTGAGTTAATGTTGGGGGTACGCATAACTCAAAACGAGGGTATCAGGTTGGACCAAGAGTTGTACATAGAGAAGACCCTTCGAACTTTTGGGATGGAGGACTGCAAACCGGTCGCCACACCAGCGGTAGCAGGACAACGGCTAGAGAAACCGCAACCTGAAAATGAACTGGGTGAAAGTGTGCCCTATCGATCACTAATTGGCTCGCTTATGTATTTAGCCGTGTGCACGAGACCAGACATTGCACACACGGTAAACCAATTAAGCCAGTTCAATAGTTGCTATGGAGCTGAGCACTGGATAGCAGCAAAAAGAGTGCTTCGCTATTTAAAAGCAACAAAGAGTTTTTGTTTGAGATATACAAAAGAGATACAACGAGATTTCGTCGTTGGCTATGCAGATGCAGATCATGCAGGAGACTTAGATCGCAAGTCTAACTCTGGGTGGTTGTTTTTATCTCAAGGAGGAGCTATTTCTTGGGAAAGTAGAAAGCAACGAACAATTGCATTATCGACTGCTGAGGCAGAGTACGTGTCGCTTTCAGAGGCTGCGAAGGAAGCGGTGTTCCTCCGCAGATTCTTATCTGAGGTGAGGCAAGAGTTGGGCATGTCACCATGCATACCTATCTTCAGTGACAGTCAGTCGGCTATAGCGATAGCGAAAAACCCTGTACATCACCAACGTACCAAGCACGTGGATGTGCGGTATCACTTTGTGCGAGAGGCAATTGAGAATGGTGATATATCTTTAAGGTACAAGGAGACAGCGCGGATGGTAGCGGATGCTTTGACCAAGACGTTATTAAAGGGGAAGTATGAGTGGTGTGTCAGAAATATGGGTTTGTTTTGAGAGTCGAGACTGAGAGTGATTCGAGTGAAAGTGCAGTAGATATGAGCTTATGGAGGAGTGTTAGAACATACAAGCAAAGAGGTCTTGTAATCTCATTTCTACTGAAGAGAAAGAAGTTGACAAAACAATCGAGTCGGAGTCGTGTGTCAAGTGTGTAAAAATTTGTTTGTGTCTTTTATAATTAAATTGTGTTTTTTTTGCCTTGTATAATATTTGAGTGTATATCATTACGGAGAACTGTGGGATATCCACTCCCGTTCAGCATGGTGGATGTTTGAAATAATACGTCTAAGTTCATTTTGTAACTCCTGCACACTGTTGTACCGGTTGAAATGATAATGTTAATTGTTGGAAGCATGGCCAAGTCAGAGGAAATTTCCCTGAACAAAATTTTAAATAAATTGAAAAATTTTATGATCTTAGTTTCATTTAATATCCTAGGTTATTTAGGAAAAAATAATGCTTATGAGTAGCCCTTTCAAACGCTATTATAAAATACAAGTAATTTTCTATCACATTTGGCGGGTTCGATTCCCGGTTGAGGTAGGCGATTTTTAAAAAATCTGCGAATGCAGTTCCAATTATTATTAAAAATAAAACGATGTCTTCTTTTAGTAAAATATCCTACGTTTAATATTTAATATACTTTCCCTCCGTGTGGCATGGCCGTGGGACGCCCTGTACAGGTGAAGATAGATGCGCAGCGAAATATATCTATCTTTTAACTTTAATGTTATGTTTGGCGCATCGCTACTTGAGACACTTCAGCCATTCCACCCGGCCACACAACATCCTAAAACTTCTATATCTTCTAATCTTACCTCGTGCCCTGCTTCCAGCAATGCGCCGACCGTCCCTTTCGCTAGGTGGTGATGACTAGGTGACGGTACTGGTAGAACGCAGAGTATCCTGTACGCCTCCGAGGAATGCCAGCACAGCATCACCGCTAGGAGTATGAGCCTCATTCTGGAACTGTGAAAAAATTTTGTTATAACCCCATCACCAGCCGTTTTAATGTCCCCTCTGCTGGGGCACGGCCATCCCCATGGATGGAAGAATATAGGGAGATTGGGCCATAATCCACCACGCTGGCCCAGTTGGTGGGTATTAACGACTGCAGATGATCCGGGACCAACGGCTTAACGTGACTTCCGAAGCACGAAGGAACTCGAGATAATACATTTTTGGTCACCCATTCAATGACCAGCCTTAGCGAACATTGCTTAGTTTATGCAATCGCAGGCCAAGCGCGGTATGCCACTGCGCTTTTTATGTGCTGGACCGGAATTCCCATTAAGCACTTTGGGGCACCCGAATGGTGGAGGGCAAACCACTAACCACAGCTTACCCAAAGAGAGTTAGTGTCAGACAGGCGGCCGGCTGTAAAACCTGCCAAAACCTTGAGCCAAAGCCAAAACCTTGAGCAGTATGGATTGGAATGTCATTCCAATCATTCTCTCCGTTCGTCAGTCTCTCGACATGGTCCGTTCCATCGCTTTTCTATATACCATTCATTAATCAGTAGCACCTTTCCTGTGTGATCAATGATAATAATTAAAAGGGAGTGGATGACTTGATGACGTCTGACCGATATCAATGGAAGAGGAAACATACTGCGCCGACCCCAGATACACTGGGAACAGGGCAGGGAGAAAGGCTGGGAGGACAGCTGTCCTCCATGGTTAGTGTTAATAAGGGCCTGTTTCACAATCGACAAGTAAGTTCTTACTTGCCAATTCAATTGACATTTATTTCATTATTTCATATTACAACTGTCAAATGATCTGCCAAGTAAGCTACTCAGAACTTACTCGTCGATTGTAAAACATGCACTGTGTAGGATATTTATGTTGCTAATGCCCATTTATCTATTCAAGTTTGCCTTTTATGGATAAAACATTTTTATCTCTAAAATTTTTTTTTTTACACACACCTATCATCTAACCCAAAGGTAAGTAGCCTAAGCACTTGTGTTATGGATACTAGATGACGGAAATATTTTTAATATAATCATGTATATAAATGTTGAAAATATACTACATAAACATATACACAACCATGACTCGGAAACAAACATTTGTGGTCATCACAAAGTTTGCCCCTACCAGGATTCGAACCATCCCGGGTTCTTTTGGCCAATACCAAGCAATCTGAGCATTTGACCAAGGCGGCCATCTTTTATTTTTATGTGCAATGTTTGTTGTTATTTCAGGTAATACAAAAAATTTTTTATGCCAAACAGGGAAGCTCTTGCCCTTCATCTCACTTGATGGTAAGTGACGATAAAGACCAAAGATGGAATCAAGCTTCACCTAGCACAACCACAGAGGGACTGGCTATCTTATCAGTTGTCGGAACACAATAATGCTGTAAACATTATTATTATGGCGACAGATTTTTGATATGATGATGTTAGCTAGTTAGATGTCAGGCAGAATTGAAAAAAGTCCAACCACCAACTGAACCGAGTACAAATTTGTAAGTCCCTGGGGATTGAACACGGATCTTGATTTTTAAACTTTCACTGCCGCACTCAGAGATGTCAATTAACGATAATGAGTACTTAATTCAAACATAGTCGCTATTCTTGCTGGGTCTATGGTCTAGATTTCAATGCCATTTTTTGACACTAAGTACTCATTAAAGTTATTTGACGTCTCTGAGTGCGGTAGTTAAGTGATGGTTCTATGGAAAACAACTTGCAATACCGAACGGTGACTATGTCTTAAGTACTACTAACCAGACATGTAACTTATAGTACACTTGGTAAGCAAAATAAGAGCTAGATAAATAAGAGTGTCACCACCCCAATTCCCTCATTAAAACAGTTTACATACAGAAACCTTTTCTGTACTTAGGCCCCTGATTGGGCCATTGTGTCTTCTTTGATCAACCTAGTCCAACCAACCCAAAAAGTTAGCAGCCTTTTTAGACTGCTACAGGCATCCGGGACTAATACTGGAGATTAGAGAAGCCCTGCCTGTTGATCTGTCTCGCTCCTGCATTCATAGGCATGTGCTATATGGCATTTTTTCTGCTTCCAAGTATAGATGGCTGTCTGTCACCCCAATGGTGAATAGGTGCTTGTTTAAACAGTGGCCATACTAAGAAACATGTTACATTTAAAATACATCATCCATAAAAGAAAATCAAAATGACCGACAAGCCGTGTGGTGAAGGCAGAGTAGAATACAATTGTCACCACCCCAATTCTCTCCCGTAGATGTCGTATAAGGCGACTAAGGATAAATCAGCGATGAGGAATGGGCAGCAGCGTTCCTCTTTTACTACCTAGCAATAGTACTGCGACTTTTGTGCCCGATAAATGGCAAAAGGCTCGCCACCTATTACATGGGACCTAACATAATTGGCGAAATGTGGGTGCTAGTTCACCTCTGCCTACTCCTTCGGGGATATAGGCGTGATTTATGTATGTATGTATGTAATTTGTTTATGGAACAGTCATATTGTTCTCATTGAGCCTCTCGCCATACACTCATCAACTTAATCTAAGGATATTTTATTGACTTTACTTTAGACGATCATTCTAAAAATCATCATCATCGCCCTGCCTCTTAAAATACCTACTGAAAATTTCTATGTAAATTATTCAATGTTATAACTGATGACCATAATTAAGGAAGTCATTGAAAACTGCAAAGAATATGTCAGTATTGTAAGAATGGAGGCTAAGAAGAAATATCCTTAGACATTATTGATGAGTGTATAAAATAAGAATTATTATTGAGTGTTTGTTAGATAAGTGTATAAATGTATCTTATTTTTTCTATGGTGTTGCCCATACTAAGATTGTGCCAATATCGAGTGCTCCGCTCAGACTTTTGCAGCTAAAATTATTGTAACAATGCTTTTTGTCTCGCTACCTTCACATTAAAAGAGTTACTAAATAAATCTACAAATGAATACGTAACACCAAGATGTTGTAAATACATTTATTGACTCAGTAAATATGTACAAAATTTTAAAACTGTAACACTCATATCTTTGCGCTTTCATAAAGTTTGGTCGATGTTTAAATGTCACTTTTTTCACTTCACCATTTCATAAAACACTAACTTTTCCTTTTCCGTACTATATAATTTTGATTCAAATTAATTAACTTTTTCAGCACCACCTACTTTTTGTTTGGCATGGCAAATTGCCACACATTACAATTTAATTGCTTACAAAGAGAATACAATACTAGGCATAGAGGACAATAATACTACGGTTAATACTAGGTAAGATTGCATATACAAACAAAAACAAATCGGCAACTGACTGTCAGAAATCTTTTTAAAGAATTTTAACGGCTCTGTTGTCAAGACTTTTGAAGCGTCTCTTTTATGCTTTAATTATAACTTTATTCCTTTCAATTACATTTAAACGATGTTTACCATTTCAAATATTTCAATGTCTTCCTGTCCGGCTAGCATGACCACCGAAACACGATAGACAAGTTTAATTATGAACAATTGCAAATGAAGTCAAGGATCAAAAGTCTTAAAAACCAAGCCAAGAAAAAAAGAAGACAAAAATGACGTTTTGTTTGCAGTTTGCTGCTTTCTTCACAGTTGTTTTTGTTTTGCTTAGTACGGAATGGAGGTGTTTTCTAACTTAAATTCGCACATTACGCGTGTTTATTTCGCTCATTGAGAACAAAAAATAATTATTGTCACAAGTACACAAAATTTTATTGGAGCTTAAATAATAAAAACGACGTTATTGGTATTGAACATGGCAAATTATTTTGACGTTTGTTCTATCTATTAGTAAGATTAAGAAATTTTCTACGAGCATAAAAACTGTCTTTAGTGTACGCCCATGCGTTGAGTTGCGTGCGTGGGAGATACAGAACTTGTGAAATAGCAGTATAATTTATGGTTTTATTAACTGCAAGAATCGGTAAGTTGAGTGACTGTCAAACGCATTTCCCGCGTGACGTAAACAAAATGGCCGCCCAGAAATTCGAACATGAAATTAAACGGCACTTCTATCTGGAACTAGACAAAGAGAAAACTAAAAGAAGCTTTATGTATTATATGAACATATATTACCGTGACAAGAACGACATGAAAAAGAAGACACTAAGTAAGAGTGCGTACAAGGTACTGTTGAGTTTACTGAGAAAGAACGCTGACGACGACACGCTAGCTGCACGGGTACCGGAACTGGGTGATGATGTGAAGTGTGAATTGATGCAAATCGGCGGCGAAGAGTGTGTCGTCAAAAAAAGGACCAACCCTTCGGACCCCATACTAAAGATCGTTCCCATAGGAGACATTTTTGACGCCATCTTCCATTACCACGAGGAGTTCGGCCATTGCTTCCGGAGCAACATCCTGAAGGCTCTCCAAAGCAAATACTGGGTCGAGGACATATTTGTCGATTGCTTTCTGAGGTGCTGCAAGGTGTGCAAGGGAAAGAAGAAGGACAGGCGGCCAGACGTCTCGACGTACAACAGGAAAGTCAAATTGGACATTATCGACATGGAGCACTCTCCTGACGGGCTTTTCCACTATATACTGGTCTACATAGACGTGGACACATCGTTCACTCTACTGAGGCCCCTCATGAGGAAGTGTCCGATTGAGGTCACATTGGAGTTGTTAAAGAATTTCCTGGACTTCGGCGCCCCCGCCTGCTTCATTCTGGTCGACGACGAGAACATGGAACTGCTCATCCAAGCGACGAGGCATCTGGAACAGCTGTGCACTCGTTGCGTCATCAATTTGGCTTCTATTAACAAGACAAAGAAGCACATAGCGAAACTGGAATACATAACCGCGGAGCTGAAGAGCTGGATGGCGACCAACAATTGCGACACTTGGTCTATCGGCTGCGCAGTGGTCCAGTGGAAGATCAACAGTCACGTTGATAACAAGATGGTGTTGGACTTTGCTACCGGCAACTACCGTGAGGTGGTGCGATCCCCGTTCTCCGCAGTGTTTAAAACCAGTCCGACTCGTGTAATACAAGCTTCTAGTCTAGTAGAAGCGCAATTGCATACCGCCAGTGGTCTCAGCCAAATGGAGTGCTCCACCAACAGCAGCGCTTCAGACGATGAATACGAGAACGCGTTGGACGATGACTTAGAAATTAGAGAAGTCAAAATAGAGATAGACTGCAGCGACGAGGAAATGGACACGGCCGTCGAGCAGCCAATAGATGACGCCGGCGTCTGCAAAACGGAGTTTTCGTCGGTGAAGGTGGAATTTGAAGACGAGACCTCGCCGGATTACGTCGTCACGCCACCGGAGAATCTAGGGTCGATAAAAGTTGAGTACGAAGAGGGTACATTAAATGAGGAACATATGGAAGGACTGGTTAAAGAGGAGACTGCAATAGAGCCCAAAGGCAAGGGTAAGAAAACCGTGATGGCCTCGGCTAAGGAATGTGCCTCCCCTAGCACACCAGACGGCTCCGAGTGGAGCGAGCGGCCTACGTGCCACGTGTGCCAATGCAAGATGTTCAAAGCCAACTCCTGCACCAGATGTGAGAAGCCCGTCCATATATTTTGCAGCACTAAGGACGAGAGCGTGTCGACACTCGGCTACGTATGCAGCGTTTGTCTTAGACAATGAAGTAAGCGTTTAAACATAGACATCGCTTTTAATGCTCTTAATTCGGGATCAAGGCTTGGATGGAAGAATATAAGGAGAATGGGCCTTGCATGTCGGTATGTCATACATTGTGTAAAAGCCGTACAGTACTGGATTAAGCGGGGCCTGTAGCGCATTCTATCAATCAAGGGGCCTTTACTTTAGATAGTCAAGGAATAACATCAATTTTCAGAAAACGTTGAAGGCCACCTTCAGCATTTGCTACTCTTGCTACGATCGCGCGTTACCATCCCGCGCTTGATCACCGTGACTTCACCGGACAAGACCCATCGCATTAAAAGCTCCCTGAGTTCATGCCCGAGCCATGAGCTCGGTCGCAGCCTGCCACCAGGCCGATGACCATGATGATGATGATGAGGGTCTTGCTACATGGCTAATCTGCCACTGTAATCATGTCATCGGTCTTCTAATTCGCCTCATTGTTGGACCTCAAGACTATGGATGGAAGATTATAAGGAGAAAGGGCCTTGTACAAAGTTCTTGGCCCTCTATGACTCCCTCTATGATTGTTATTGACAAGTCTACGTGGCAAGATTGGACACATGGTTGGTTGTAAAATAAAGATGGTTGTTATATTATCATGTGTATTTTGTTTTATTTTTTGTTACCCTAATAATACCGATCGATCGTCAAGATATTTCCAAATCATTGACATTTTGATGTTTACAATGACACAAGACTGATTTATATTAATTTATTAAATGACTTCGATAGAATTACATTTTATTAGGTTAGGACTAACTACGTGACTAGACTGAAGACTGACTGACCAACCAAGATCCAAAGAGTATATAATACACTACGTTTAAGAGTCGGGACTTCAAACAAGCTTTTTGACGATTTTGACTCGCAGTTTAGGCTCAGATCTCGTACCAACCAACAGAGACAGATAAAAAAGTAATGCCAACATACTACAAAAGCAAACTAAGGATGTGGTGTACGCTACAGAATGTGTCGATATCGATAAAAACGAATGGGTACCCCCCCCTGCCTTGCAGACAGGTTTTTTAATCCTACAAAAGCAAAATAAAAAGCTCTCATCGTTTGAAAATATTGAGTATTATTCAATTACGTGTAATTATTTAATACAATTTATTTAACAACAAAAAATAAAAGTTATGTTTACAATGTGGAAATTAAATTGTTGGTAATTTTCTGATCTCTTATTCTAGGCGGAGTCTTCAGATGTTAGCTGATCGATCAACACACGTTTTTGCAATGTTGTGTAAGCAAGTAAGCAGGACATTTAGATCTGAAATAATAAATAGATTAAATTAGTATATATATCGTTTGAGTTTACGCTGGTCATCATCAATTCAATTTATTGTTCACCACTTACCATAGCGGACTATGTGTAACGCGCTCGAAGGTCTGGTTCTGCCCAATCAATGAAATCTGGTTCTGAAATAAAATACTCATTAGCTTCAGGAATTGAGCTATCAAACCATATCGGAAAGATAGGTTATGTAACTTACCAATAGAGGCGCTTATGCGGTTGCAGGCAACGATCACACCCGACGGGCACCGTGTAGTAAGGCGGCAGTCACGCTGTCTTCTTCTAGTGCCTCTTCAATTCGGAAGATAAGCCGTCAGCTTTTTATATTCATCTCTGTCAGTCGCAAACCGAAACAGCTTTTCAACGGGGTTAATGCCGATCCACTCTCATATGCTTTGCAGCCATGACTCTCATCGCCTTTCAACAAGTCACGCTGTGATCTGAAAAATAAGTGGAGTTGAACACAGAAGAACTTTTGATGATGATATTGAGAGATGAACACATGCGAATAATTTTGCGCAATGTTCTGCATTATATTAAAACTCATACAACAAACTTTGTTGTTAATGATGTTAGCTATCTAGTCATGGGAGGTTTTTGTTATTTTATAAATAACCCTATATATGATATACTATATTATAATATATTGCAATAGACAATTATGTATTAAACTAATGAAACATCTCAAGTACATTTGATACTCAAATTTACGAAAATAGATTTTTTATCGATAATCTGGTAAGTAGTAAGGACATCGCTACGGCGCATATGGTTTTTGATTAAAGTGACCAGAACTTATTTCTAATTACTTAGCGTTTATATAATAACATGGAAAACTACTTACCGCTTCTCATCTAGTGGGAATTGGCCATGAAAACCCTCTTTTGGTTTAATTTCCTACCAGATTTTAGTCAACATATTTCACACCTTTTGTAAAACATTTTGCTGTTATGCACATAAATAAATGACACAAACTAGTAGATATACACTAATGATAAGTCACTGAAGACAATAAATAGGCACAAGATGGAAAACTAAACTAAAACAACGCTTTAATTTATATTTTCAAAACGGCATAGTGACTTATTGACATTAGTGACACACTCCGGCAGCGTGAGACAAGGAAGGTTAGATCGGAAGTAAGAGACAAAACAAGTCGCCATTAAAATTTGCCTAAACTCCATACATTTTTTCTGCAGTATAGGAGTTTCGCCAGGCTGCCAAGATCATTCAATCTCATTCTTGACAAGTGAGTGAAGACCACAGATTAACATATTGCAAAAGGCAACATAGGTACATAGAATAACTAAATGCTTAATACATAACAGACATGATACATATTCTTGCCTGATATAAAACAATAGGCTCGCCCCCTATAGCATGGGACCTAACATAGTTGGCGAATTGTTGGTGTTTTGTGCATCTCTGTTTAAAACCTATTTGATAAATAGGCGTGATATAATTATGTATACGAAAGGGAAAACTATCGAATTCTGTATGAAAATTTGCAGCTTTACAGTCAGAAGTTTATACATCAGTATCCTATAATATATTTTTGTGTAGCCTGACAGTAATGAATATTAATTGCCGTCTTCTATGCTGGCCTGGGAGCGAACAAATAACGTAGAATAGGCCAGCCGGCAGCCCCGTCTCATCTCATGGGTGTCGTAAAAGTCGACTATGGAAGATTGCCCGGTGTAGACCATTAAGCATCTTGGGGCACCCAAATGGTGGAGGGCAAACCACCAACAACAGCATTCCGAAAGAGGGTTGGTGTCAGGCAGGCGGCCGGCTGTAAAACCTAAGCCAAAACCTTGAGCAGTATGGATTGGAATGTTGTCATTCCACTCGCTCTCTCCGTTCATCGGTCTCTCGACATGGTCCGTTCCGCCGTCTCTCTTCTATACATTCATTCATCACTAGCACCTTTACGGTGTGATGGATGATATGAATCAAAAGGGAGTGGATGGCTTGATGACGTCTGACCGATATGAATGGAAGAGGAAACATACTGCGCCGACCCCAGATAGACTGGGAACAGGGCAGGGAGAAGAAGATTTACCTCTTGTTTTATTTCACAACTGTAGATAGAAGAGTAGAACCACAATTCCAATAATGAGTTATCACACACGACACTAAAGAGTTCACACACAGCACTAAAGACTTTTTGGATGAACACTTTGATTTAAAAAAATATTACACTGTCATCGTCAATTTTTGTAAATACTATCTTCATTATCTACCTACGGCCTTCATGACTGTTAAAAATACACCACTGATCGTTATCACTGCTGAAGCTAGTATGATTATCAAACATAATTAATTAGCTTCATGATTACAGTGTAATCTGCTGTTAGGTAGGTACAGTTACCAGCAAGACAGGTATCACAATATGTCAAATTTCCCCAATCAATGTTGTGCTGTAATACACCAGGCTAAGGTTGGCAATCGATTAAAGAATTTGATTATAATTTTAGAACTTCTTCGATAAAGTCTTTCTTTATCTTTTGGGTCACTTTTCTATATATGTCGTGGCCAAATCGTAGAATTGATCACTTCATGATGTGGCCGACCATTTCATAAAATGGTTGCATTTCATGAAATGGTTGCATTTCATGAAATGTTGATTATGCATATCGTTGAAACGTCAATGTTTGATGATATGGCCATCCACGTTTGGCCATATCATTAATTTAGTTAATATTTGGTATTTTTATGTTGCGCTCGTTTTTAGAGTGACTTAAAACGTAAAATTCTAGTAATATTATGTCGTAACGAAGTTTCACTTCACTTTTATCTTCCATTAAAACATTATAGTTTATCTTTAATAGGATAATTGTCCGCCGCCATGATGCATCACAAAAATAAATCGCAATAAGCGCCTCTTACGGTGGTTAATGAAACTATTTTACGATATGATCAATAATGTTTGGCCATATCATGAAATATACATACATACATACATAAATCACGCCCATATCCCCGAAGGGGTAGGCAGAGGTGAATTCTCACCCGCGTTTCGCCAATTATGTTAAGTCCCATGTATCAAAAGTCGCAGTACCTTGTCAGGACGGTAGTATAAGAGGAACGCTGCTGCCCATTTCTCATCTCTGATTTATCCTTAGTCGCCTTGTACGACACCCACGGGAGAGATTTGGGATGGTGACAATTGTATTCTACTCTGCCGTCACCACACGGCTAATATCATGAAATAGCTGTGCGTTTAGCTACGTTGTTTATTCATTAATATGGCCAGACTATTATCATGATATGGTTAGTTTTAGCTGGCCATTTCATGAAATGCAACTATTTCATGAAATGGTCGGCCACATCATGAAGTGATCAATTCTACGATTTGGCCACGACATATACATTCATTCATCACTTGCACCTTTGCGGTGTAGTGGATGGTATAAATCAAAAGAGTGTGAAAGAGAAAATAAAATGCGCCGACCGGCGACCCCTGGCCCCGTAGTACGGGCCGTGGACACATCTCCTTCGGGGGAAAGAAAATATTTTCCTCTCGCTCTAACTCCCACTAAATCCCGGGATAAAACACTGTCAAGTGGTGGAGAGAGATTTATTGTCCACGTCCCCGTGCTAAGCCCGTGGATAAACTGGGAACAGCCCAGACAAATGACCTATCTATTCGAACAAATTTATTACAAATGCATGAAACTGAAAAAAACATGGCGACCGTCGTGACACACGTAAGAGAAGCTGTCAAAGCTTGACATTTGTATTCTCATCGTTCCAATAGATTGGACACGTATTTCGAAGCATTGAGTTATAAAGTAAACTAGAGACGCTATGCCAAACAAAAATATTCTCCCAACTCGAATCTACCTACGGTAGCGGGGTGTGCGGGGCGAGCGGGCGAGCGTGGCGTGGAATAAGTTAAATGCTGCAGCGCTAAACAAACAACTTAAGCGCTAACACAATTAGCAGTCGATTATCGTCTAACCAAAGTATTAAAACATGCAGCGCTGATCGCAGATAGAATACAGTTTTCTCGCGACCAAACCATCGTAAGCGCCGCCGATTTCATGGCGCTTACGCGGTTCTTTCAACGCAGTCTAACAAAAATATCCTTATAGATGTAGTTCAATGCGCAACATGGTATTTTTAGATTGATCTGTAGCCACAATTTGGCAAGCAGTCGCTTCGAGCATTGGCGAATGACTAAATGAGTTGTTGCTCCGGAGCATCAACGCACGGACTACATTTCTTGTTTGCGGTGTCGCTTCTATACGCTAGTAATAATAGTTCAATGTTTCGAAGTATGCTAAGTTGTATCAGAGGAACAGCGCTGTCCCTCTTTGTTGTGTTCGTCGACCACAAATAATTTAGTAGCAGGTTAGGAAAGAATAGTACATAGATTATATGTTTAACTGCCGCACTCAGAGACGTCAATTAACTTTAATGAGTATTTAATGTCAAAAAATTAAATTCAAATCTAGACCATAGACCCGGCAAGAATAGCGACTAGTTTTGAATTGTTATTTTTTGACGTTAAGTACTCATGAACGTTATTTGACGTCTCTGAGTGCGGCAGTCTTACGTAGTATTGTATTCTCTTTGTGCGGCAGTTAAAGTCAGGCGTTCAAAGGATGCGAACTTTTATCCCGTATGGTCAACCCCGCTTTAGAAGTCTAGTAGAGAGCATCGAACGCATAAAAAACAAAAGTATGGAACTGACGCACCTAGTGTTTTCTCTGCAATACGTCAGTTTCATAAATGTTGTATTCTATGCGTTCTATAGGCCAGTTGTCCATACCATTCTAGCCATTATAAAACGTAAACAGTTCTGTTATGTATCTTCATCGATGAAATGAATTTATTTAATAATAAGAAAGATGTATTTTATACCTATTACATCGTCTATTTTAGAAAATCAAAATGATTAGCTTAAAATCAAAATGTGTGGTGACGGCAGAGTAGAATACAATTGTCACCACCCCAAATCTCTCTCGTGGGTGTCGTACAAGGCGACTAAGGATAAATCAGTGATGAGAAATGGGCAGCAGCGTTCCTCTTATACCTACCACTTAGCAAACTACTGCCACATTTGTGCCCGATTAATGGCAATAGGCTCGCCACCTACTACATGGGACCTATCCTAATTGGCGAAGCGTGGGTGCTAGTTCACCTCTGCCTACCCCTTCAGGGATATAGGCGTGAATTATGTACGTATGTAAAATTATTAGCGACTTGGAGAAAAAGTTATTACTGCCGCACTCAGAGACGTCAATTAACTTTAATGAGTATTTAATGTCAAAAATTTTCATTCAAATCTAGAACCGGCACGAATAGCGACTAGTTTTGAATTGTCATTTTTTGACGTTATGTACACATTAACGTTATTTGACGTCTCTGAGTGCGGCATTTAGACATTTTTATTTTTGTATTTTATATAAAAAAAGACTCATCAACACTGTTTACGTTGTTTATCTCGTTATAATAGCTGGAGTATATAGATAGAGGGACAGGAATGCGACACACACACATTAACATACGCGAAAGGAACTCTCTCAGAATTAAAAAACCTTGACAATGTACTGCATTATTATTTATTTCTATAAAAGTGCTGCGTATTTGTGGAACAACTGGAGGTGCTGGCAGCTGGTGTCTCCAAGGGTGTGCACCTGCACCTCGCCCCCAGGAGTCAGCAAGGCCTGCATGTCAACAAAATACACGGTTCAGAAGTTTCAGAAGAGTGCCACATACTAAGGCCCAAGTTCATCATCACCAGCCCTTTAATGTCCCCACTGTTGGGGCACGGGCCTTACCTATGGATGGAAAAATATAGGGAGATTGGGCCATAACCCACCACACTGGCCCAGTGCGGATTGGTGGGTACTAACGACTGCAGATGCAGCCGGGACCAACGGCTTAACGTGCCTTCCGAAGAACGGAGGAACTCGTGATAGTAAACTTTTGGTCACCCATCCAGTGACTGGCTTCGAATTGGCACAATTTTGTATACCAAAAATATTAAAAAAAAAGCTCAAAGGCCATGTAATTAAATAATCTACACATGATAAACTGGAAACAGGCCAGGAAGAAAAAAATCTACGCGTTCTGTTATACACAGTTTAAGGTCTGAGCATACGTAGCGAGAAAACACTCCGGACGGGACTAGGACGGGGGCTCTCTCGTACAAAAAGCTCCTTCCGTGTCTCCGTGACATATGTCACACGGGGCTTTTTGTACGAGAGAGGCCCTGTCACCGTCACGCGCCCGTTCCGTCCGGGGAATTTTCCCGTTACATATGCGGCGACCTATAATTATTTTACACTGTAGATCTATTTTATTATTATCTTGTTCCGGTGTCCACATGTCAGTTTACTCACCAAACTATCACCATTAGCGCTGACCACGCTGGCTATGCGTTCGGCCACGACCCTAGGGTAAATGTCGCTCTGGGTCAGATCCCACGCCACCAGCGCCCCCGAGGTCAGCAGCGCGATCAGCCGGCAGGGGTTGGAGGTCCACACCACGGACCTCACGGAGAGCTGGTACAATGAACAACAGCTGTTAGATCATCATCATACAATGGACAACAGCTGTTAGATCATCATCATACAATGGACAATAGCTGTTAGATCATCATCATACAATGGACAACAGCTGTTAGATCATCATCATACAATGGACAACAGCTGTTAGATCATCATCATACAATGGACAACAGCTGTTAGATCATCATCATACAATGGACAATAGCTGTTAGATCATCATCATACAATGAACAACAGCTGTTAGATCATCATCATACAATGGACAACAGCTGTTAGATCATCATCAACAACATCATCACAGGCCCTTTTTAATGTTTAATTTTCGTTCTATTCGTTGGGCATTTTAGTTATATTCGTTCGAATAGATTGGCACTTTTATACTCGTTCCAGTAGATTGGCGTTTCTGTCCTATTCGTCGAATTGATAAATTAAAAAAATATATTAATATTAAAAATATATTAATATTAAAAAAAACTATTAATAAAAAATATTAATAATTAAGATTTTTATAGAAAACACATGTTTTGAATAAAGCAAATTGAAATTTCCGCCAAAACAGCAAAAGCGTCTGTGTGACGTCACTCACTATAGCGTAAAACATGTCAGTTTCTTAAACATGGAGTGATTTAGATTGCCAGATAAAATGTCAAAAAATAGTGACGTCACGCGGCGTTTGACCAAACAAGTATGGCGGATTGCTAAGTACTTTAAATTTTATAAACTAAATAACAATCACAAGTATAATTTGAGAACGAGTGATTTTTATCAAATCTCCATAACCTAAATTATTATTAAAAATCATTATTTCAATTAGCCGTGTGGTGAGGGCAGAGTAGAATACAATTGTCACCACCCTCATCTCTCCCGTGGGTGTCGTACAAGGCGACTAAGGATAAATCAGTGATGAGGAATGGGCAGCAGCGTTCTTCTTATACCTACCACCTAGCAATAGTGCGACTTTTGTGCCCGATAAATGGCAATAGGCTCGCCACCTTTTACATTGGCCCTAGCATAATTGGCGAAACGTGGGTGATAGTTCACCTCTGCCTACCCCTCGGGGGATATAGGCGTGAATTATGTATGTATGTATGACTTTCACTCAGTGTTGGTGCTATGTCAATCTCACCCTTATGCTAGGCAGCATGACTATGTCGCTCCCCTCACTGCGCATGACGACTGCGCTGCCCAGGAAGCGACCCTTGCTATCCGGCTGGTACTTCTCTATCTCCTCAGGCGGCGCGTTGCTGTCACAATCGGAAACAAAATATCGATTTCCTATCATCATCATCATCATCACCAGCCCTTAATGGTCCCCACTGCTGGGACACAGGCCTTCACTACAGATGGAAGATTTTTTTTATTATATAAATATTTATTACCTATGATGTCATTAGAGTGATCATTAGAAATTAATAGGTAGGTAGGTAGGTAGTAATATGTTTCTATTTTTGTATGCAATAATCTGAGGATTACAGTGCTGATTTTGTATAGCATAAATGTGTAATTGTTTAAAATCCTAAATAAAAAAAAATAAAAAAAAAATTATACTAGACGGGGAAGAAACCCTTTATCTCACCTGATGGTAAGTGACGTTAAGGGCTGAAGATGGAATCGAGCTTCACCTGGAACCCTCAACCGAATAAGCGCTGGCTAGTTATCACAAATTGTCAAAACAATAATGCTGTAATATAATAAAAAATAACTATTATGGCGACAGATTTTGATAAGATGGTGGTAGCTAGCCAGGCGGACTGGAAAACCTACGGTTCGGTTGGTGCTGGTCCCTCGAGATCGAGCCTGGGACTTCGGGGTTCTTAATATAGGGAGAAAGGGCATAACCCACCACGCTGGCTCAGGGCACAATCTTAAGCCGCCTCCGTGGTCCTCTAGTGGTTCGCCCACCGGAATTAAGATCCAGAGGTCCCGGGTTCGATCCCCAGGGAGGTACAACTCTGTGCTCGGTTTGGTTGGTGGTAGGACTTCTTTCAAGTCCGCCTGGCTAGCTACCACCATCTTATCAAAATCTTTCGCCATAATAATAATGTTAACAGCATTATTGTGGTAAGGATAAATCAGTGATGAGGAATGGGCAGCAGCGTTCCTCTTATACCACCTCGTAACGTACTGCGAACTTTGTGCCCGATAAATGGTAATAGGTTCGCCACCTATAACATGGGACCTAAAATAAAATAATTGGCGAAACGTGGGTGCTAGTTTGCCTCTGCCTAGCCCTTCGGTGATATAGGCGTGATTTATGTATGTATGTATTATTGTGTTCAGATAATTTGTGATAAGATAGCCAGTCCCTCTGCGGTTGAGGGTTCCAGGTGAAGCTCGATTTCATCTTCGGCCCTTGACGTCACTTGCCATGAGATGAGATGAAGCTTGGAATTCATCTCACCTTAGTTCCCCTGTCTATCATAAAAAAAAAACATCTATATTGTTGTACAGTTGGTAAGCAAATAAAAGTTTGATTTGATTACATTTGAAAAATCTCCCTTATTGCCGCACTCAGAGACGTCAATTAACTTTAATGAGTATTTAATGTCAAAAATTTTCATTCAAATCTAGACCATAGACCCGGCAAGAATAGCGACTAGTTTTGAATTGTCATTTTTTGACGTTAAGTACTCATTAACGTTATCTGACGTCTCTGAGTGCGGCAGTTAGTCGTCTTTCAGGACACTCATGGTGAGAATTGGAGCTGGCACATTCTTCATAATTTATTTCACTACCAGGCCAGCATAGAAGACCAGGAGGTACACTGGCGAAGGGATTTAACCATCTTACCGACAATCCAGCGTGAGCAGAACCCTGCTCTGGGCCAGGGAGCACAGGCTCAGGGTTCCATTGTCAGTGGCCGCCAGGAAGTGCTGCGGCGCGTCCCGTGACACCTCTAGACATGTCACCGTTGACAGGTCGTCTGAAAACAACAAAAACTTATGTATTTTGACAAAGGAATTTTCGAACTTTTTCTAAACACAAATTTCTTTAGGATAATTTTTCTAACATTTATATGATTAATTCAATTAATTAAATAATTTTGCTTGATGCGATGTTCTATTTCAGCAACTCTACCTCTTCTTCTCCCTGCCCTGTTCCCAGTCTATCTTGGGTCGGCGCAGTATGTTTCCTCTTCCATTCATATCGGTCAGACGTCATCAATGACGGCCGCCTTGGTCGAATGATCAGATTGCTGGGTATCGGCCAAGAGGTCCCGGGTTAGGTAGGGTAGGGGCAAACTTTGTGACGACCACAAATGTTTGTTTCCGAGTCATGGTTGTGTATATGTTTATGTAGTATATTTTCAACATTTATATACATAATTATATTAAAAATATGTCTGTCATCTAGTATCCATAACACAAGTGCTTAGGCTACTTACTTTGGGCTAGATGATAGTTGTGAGTGTAAAAAAAAAAAATCAAGCCTTTTCAAAAATTCATTCGGGTGGATGATTTGATTTTGATTTATATCATTCCATCACACCGGAAAGGTGCTAGTGAACGGACCATGTCGAGAGACCGATGAGCGGAGCGAGTGATTGGAATGACAACATTCCAATCCATAGCTTATAACGTTAAATATTGGAAACCGTTTTTCTTTGACACACACGTTTCCAATGTATAACTAAGTCCAAGTCGACTTTTACGACACCCATGGGATGAGTCGGGGCTGATGCCAAATCAACATGAATACAATATCAAATAAATAAAAATAATATAAAAAATTGAGCCTATCATGTTTTGACTCCATGGTTTACCAAAATAATGCTCATTATTAAAGTCGTTTAAAAAAGTAACAATATCAAAAAATGTTTACAAGTAGGTATATTAATACATACCGTGTGGTGACGGCAGAGTAGAATACAATTGTCACCACCACAAACCTCTCCCGTGGGTGTCGTACAAGGCGACTAAGGATAAATCAGTGATGAGGAATGGGCAGCAACATTCCTCTTATACCTACCACCTAGCAAAGTACTGCGACTTTTGTGACCGATAAATGGCAATAGGCTCGCCACCTATTACATGGGACCTAGCCTAATTGGCGAAGCGTGGGTGCTAGTTCACCTCTGCCTACCCCTTCGGGGATATTGGCATGAATTATGTATGTATGTATATTAATACATAATACTCACTCGCCACACAAAAACGCTGGAACTTAACAACGCCTACGTTTCTACTGCAGCAAACAACCTCCCCACAGTTTTTGGCCACCAAATAGTTATCGTTGTCATTCAACCGCATCACTTTCAAATCGGTGCAGGCGACGCCGCTCTCCCAACCTGGCAACACTGCGTTAGTTTTCGACGCGGCAGCACTGGCCGGCTTGTCACTGTCACTTTTGACAGTCGACTTTTGGCGGGAAAGCTGCCTCTTCAGGCTCTTTTCCTTTTTCCTCAGAGATATTCTTCTTTTTGCCGCGTTCAAATTGAAATTTGATTGCGATGTGTTCTCTAAGGAGTCAGATTTGCATAGAGCCAAATGGTCTATCAGTGATATACTTTGGTTTTTTTCCAATTTCACCTTAGACCAGTACGCTTTGCCAATGTCTGCTGATGTATGTACTTTCTCCTGTATTATATGCCATACATAAATGATTCCTATGCGCTGGAGTGCGTAGACCTGTGAAAAAAGTCATCATCATCACCAGGCTTTAAATATCTCTACTGCTTGGGTACAGGCCTTCCCTGTTGGCAGAAGAATATAGGGAGAATGGGCCATATAACCCACCACGCTGGCCGTGCGGGTTGGTGGGTATTAACGACTGCAGATGCAGCCGGGACCAGTGGCTTAACGTGCCTTCCGAACCACGGAGGAACTCGGGATAATAATATATTTTCGGTCACCCATCCAATGACCGGCCTTGGCAAAAATTGCGCGCCAAGCCACTGTAATATCTATCGAGCTCCTTTATCCTCTATCGAGTGGCTAGATGTTGGCAGCGCAGGACCGATCGGTTTAGAGATCTCTTTAGAGCTCCCCCCCATGGGAGCTCTAATGCCAACAGTGGGCGTCTCTCGGCTGAATGACTAACCTGTTAGTCATTATTATAATTTTTTTCAGAGGTCCCGGATGCGATCCCCAGGGTGGTACAAATTGGTACTCGGTTTGGTTGGTGGTAGAACTTCTTTCAAGTCCGCCTGGCTAGCTACCACCATCTTATGAAATTCTGTCGGCATAATAATAATGTTAACAGCATTATTGTGTTCCGACAATTGTGAGAAGATAGCCAGTCCCTCTGCGGTTGAGGGTTCCAAGTGAAGCTCGATTCCATCTTCGGCCCTTACCATCGTATAACTACCTGTCCGAGATTCTTCCTAGAGCCGTCTTCGCGCGCCCTCCTCGTGTCTAAAACCAGACCGGTGACAGGTGACGAGGATCCCCCCACCTGCATAGCTGATGCACTGGTTGTGTAAGCGGACGCGTGCAAAAGACACCCACCGAGAGGCTGAAAGTAAAACAAAATTCTACTAAATAGGTAGCTTTTAGAACAGTGGCAACATCGGCCCACGAATGTCACAAGGGAGTGTTTGGCGCGTTTTTTAAAGGTTTTGTTGTCTTCAAGAATTGATTTGGAGTGGTTTTTGTGCAGTGAAATATAAAACTTGGTTGAATCATCAATCAGTTCATAAACATACCAATTCACCAGTGCCAACGTGCACGTTTTTCGTATTCCACTCTCTGTCGGATTCTGTTCGCGTCATGGTGGCTGTTACTTCTACTAATTCATCTTTTTTCTCGCTGGCAACATCGTCGGGATGCCACGTTGGCTCCTCCGACAGATCCCAAATGTGTATTGAACTAAAACGAAATCAAAAATTTTGATTATTTATATCGAGGTAACTTTAATACACCTAGTACATACAACATACATATTTATCCCCTAAGGGGAACGGGGCAGAGGAGAATTGATACCCACGTATCGTATTTGTTGTATATATGTGGATAGTAAGTACAAATAAAAAATGATAGAAACTAAAATAATTTAGAGAATTTGAATAGTGATCTCTGTTGATTGGATGGTCACAGAGATACTTTACGAGAACATTCGAGAAATGGATATTAGTTTGTGTAAAGAGCGCGAGCGGGCTGATTATTAATAGTAACTCACCCATCGTCTAAGCCCGCAGCGAAAATCCCACAAGAATCACCCTTATGTCTTGCTATGCTAACGTTATTAATAGCAATTAGTAGTTTTATCGGCTCGCGTATGGCAACACTTACATCCCATAGACACAGGACAGTTTTATTCGCTAAGCCATCCGGACAATTATTGTGAATTGTGAATACTAGATTGCTTCTTGTGTCTGAGAGTATGACACCAGTTACTTTTGTTTGCTTCAAAAATTGCAATTTTTCATTTGCTATACTATCTGTTGATATAGCCTTGAAGCCTTTGCTAAACGGACATTTTGTACTTTTGCTTAAATCTCTAAACTCGTCACTTCTATTGATAGTTAAAATATTACAAACTCTTTGTTCGACCCTCTTCAGGAACTTTCCTAGGCGTTTGTTGTTGAAACTTTTGTTACTTAATTTCTCCTCATATTTCTCGAGTGGCAACATTTGGCAAGGGCCGACACCGTCTTTTTGCTCAAAATACATGCGTAACGGGTTCATCTTGTAATTTTCATCGCAGTTCATCTGGTTGTTTAACTCTACATCCGACGTTATATTTACTAAAAAAGTAAACTTCGTTAAGTAGTCTAGCGTTTGACTGCTGTATTTTCTGTTTTGGTTCAAAGGTTTTAAATGAACGGTGCTTTTAGAAAATTCGACTGGATGCTGCGTCCATTTCTCTTCGCACAAAATTTCTTCAGTCTGTACTTCTTCTGATAAGCCGTCATCGAACGTCTGTGACGCGGTCTGAGTATAATTTGCCCTACCAAATGTTGTCATGTACACGTCATACGGAATCGGTTTCATTTCAAACAGTGAGTAGGACATTTCGTGCAGTGTTACCATGCTTAAAATGTCTTTCGCTCGTTGCTTTAGTCTGTCAAACACCTTCTTTTTGCGTTTGCTCTCTTTAGATTTTGTGAAGTCTATGAAAAGACGTCTGAAACAAAGATAATATTGATTATATCTAATGAGTTGAAATGATTTGTGATATGTGTAAGATAAAGAGTTAATATCCGTCGAGGGTCTGTGTCAGGCAGGCGGCCGGCGGCTGTAAAACCTAAGCAAAAACCTTGAGCAGTATGAATTGGAATGTTGTCATTCCAATCACTCACTCCGCTCATCGGTTTCTCGACATAGTCCTTTCCATCATTCTCTACGTTCATTCATCACGAGCACCTTCCAGGTGTGATGGATGACTTGATGGCGTCTGACCAATATAAATGGAAGAGGAAACATATTATGCCGACCCCATATTAACAGGGAACAGGGTAGGATGAAAAAGAAAATAGATAATGAGTGAGATAAACAAAACATTAGTATTTCATGTTATAATGTAAAAAATAATTCTATTAAAGCATGACTTTTTTATGCTACACAGGAAACCCTTCATCTCACCTGATGGTTATAAGGGCCAAAGATGACATCGCGCTTCACCTCAACCATGGCGACAGATTTTGATAAGATGGTGGTAGCTAGCCAGGCGGACTTGAAAAAGTCCTACCACCAACCAAACCGAGTACAAATTTGTACGCCTCTGGGTATCGAACGCGGGACTTCGGGATCTTAATTCCGGTAGGCGAACCTTGAACGATTGCTTTGGTGTCCGCAGTCTTAAAATGTATCGAAACATATCAGCCTACCTTACCTACACTGTGTCTATCATTTTGTACAATAAGTGCGAATTTCGCACCTCAAAATATTTCTGGGTACATACATACTAGACCACGGAGTAGGTTAAAAGTATAATGTTAATGCAATGTAATCTTTAGCAGAACCAGGGGGCCTACCGCCGAACTCGATTGCTAAAGCAAAAGCTATAGTTTATGACGTCATGCTGTTATTTCGCACCAAATGTACCTAAACTATTAGCGATAGCTTTGAACGAATGATCACCGAATGATTTTGTATGAATTTGGCACAAAATCCGTGCCGCCTAAAAATTCAGGATGGCTGCTATAGCCGTAAGCAGTGCATTGCAATATAGCTATCATCAGCAATCGAGTTAGGCGGTAGGCCCACAGAACCCAGGCGTTTCTTGAGGATGAGTACCTGTCCAGCACCTCGGTATGGACGTTTTTCATGCTGGACACGCTGCTAGAGCTCATCTCCAGGAAGCCTTCGTCGGTGAGCGAGCTCTTCACGTCCACCTCACCGTTCTCCAGGATGAAATCCATGGTCGGCTTGGGTTTGCTCGCGGACCTGGTGTCGCGCAGCTCGAAATTACCTGCAATAACAAAGAGTTTCTCTTAATTAAATCGAGTCCTAACTTCGCAATGTTGCACGGTCAGGAACTGGAGTGCTATATTGTATTTTTAGGAACTGGAATTTTGCATGGCCGCGTCCTGCTTTTTTACATTTTTCGCCAAATAAGTTAGGTCCTATGTAATAGGTGGCGAGCCTATTGCCATATATCGGGCACATAAATCGTAGTATATTGCTAGGTGGTATGAGAGGAATGTTGCTGTGCATTACTCGTCGCTGACTTTACCCTTAGTCGCCTTGTACGACACCCGCGGGAGAGATTGGGGACGGTGACAGTTTGTACCCTGATCTACCCACAACACGGCTTCAAATATCAAACAAACGATACTTACTGCCGCACTCAGAGACGTCAATCAACTTTAATGAGTATTTAATGTCAATAATTTTTATTCTAATCTAGACCATAGACCCGGCAAGAATAGCGGCTAGTTTTGAATTGTCATTTTTTGACGTTGAGTACTCATTAACGTTATTTGACGTATCCGAGTGTGGCAGTTGCTATTTTGATTTTAATTTGAACATTAAATAAATGTTGGAAAAATTAGTACCTACAAAGAAGCTGTGCGGTATAGGCACCTGCCCGGACCGCAGAGAGCGCGGGTTCGATTCCCGCATCAAGACTAGAATTTTTCAAACGCCACTCACCCGAGTCCAGCATCTTCTCGTCATCTTTCACTTCTCTATTGCCGTCTTCTACGTTCTCCTTTCCAGGCTTCTCCACTTGACGATCTTCCACACCCCTCTCTTTTGCTCTTAGCTCCTCTTCATCTGTGTCAGACGAATGCTCGTGATAGTCGTCTGCAGACTCGCCATCATGTTCATCTTCATCATCATCATCACCAGCACCAGAATTTTCCGACTGGGAGCCTTGGTAGGATTCAAAGTCAGACTCGTAACTCTCAAAATCGTCTTCGTAGGTATTCTCGTCTTCGCTTGCTTTGGTGTCCGCAGTCTTAAAATTTATCGAAACATATCAGCCTACCTTACCTACACTGTGTCTATCATTTTGTACAATAAGGGCGATTTTCGCACCTCAAAATATTTCTGGGTACATACATACACATACATAAATCACGCCTGTATCCCCGAAGGAGCAGTCAGAGGTGAATTAACGTCCACTTTTCGCCAATTAGGTTAGGGCGGACTTATTGCCAGCCATCGGGCACATAAATCGCATTATATTTGTTGCTAGGTGGTAAAATAGGAGTCATCATAGAATTCATCAATGGACTGTTCGCCGACAGGACGATTCCCTTATTTCCGTTTGCCTGACAGACTTTTTCACCTATGGACATTTCGCCGACAGAACCAAAGAGTATATATAATACACTACGTTTAGACAGAACTTTTCATCTACGTCACTTTCCTACCAACACAAGTCGGAATGCGCTGAACTCGATTAACAAAGATATTATGTGGTTTCTGCCGCTTCGGTCGCTCGGCTCGCGCGTTGTGGTCATTGTTCTAACCTTACCTAAACAACACAAGTCGGAATGCGCTGAACTCGATTAACAAAGATATTATGTGGTTTCTGCCGCTTCGGCCGGCCGCGTTTTGCCGCGTGGTGACGGCAGAGTAGAATACAATTGTCACCACCCCAAATCTCTCCCGTGGGTGTCGTACAAGGCGGCTAAGGATAAATCAATGATGAGGAATGGGCAGCAGCGTTCCTCTTATACCACCTACCAATAGTAATGCACTGCGACTTTTGTGCCCGATAAATGGCAATAGGCTCGCCCCCTATTACATGGGACGTAACATAATTGGCGAAACGTGGGTGCTAGTTCACCTCTGCCTACCCTCTCGGGGATATAGGCGTGATTTATGTATGTATGTATGTATGTATGTATGCCGCTTCGGTCGCTCGGCTCGCGCGTTGTGGTCACAGTTCTAACCTAATCTAACCAACACAAGTCGGAATGCGCTGAACTCGATTAGCAAAGATATTATGTGGTTTCTGCCGCTTCGCTCGCTCGGCTCGCGCGTTGTGGTCATAGTTCTAACCTAACCTAAACAACACAAGTCGGAATGCGCTGAACTCGATTAACAAAGATATTATGTGGTTTCTGCCGCTTCGGTCGCTCGGCTCGCGCGTTGTGGTCACAGTTCTAACCTAATCTAACCAACACAAGTCGGAATGCGCTGAACTCGATTAGCAAAGATATTATGTGGTTTCTGCCGCTTCGCTCGCTCGGCTCGCGCGTTGTGGTCATTGTTCTAACCTTACCTAAACAACACAAGTCGGAATGCGCTGAACTCGATTAACAAAGATATTATGTGGTTTCTGGCGCTTCGCTCGCTCGGCTCGCGCGTTGTGGTCATAGTTCTAACCTAACCTAACCAACACCAGTCGGAATGCGCTGAACTCGATTAACAAAGATGTTATGTGGTTTCTGGCGCTTCGCTCGCTCGGCTCGCGCGTTGTGGTCATAGTTCTAACCTAACCTAACCAACACAAGCCGGAATACGCTGAACTCGATTGTAATCGAGTTCAGTCGGTGAAAAGTCCATCGGTGAAAAAGCTTTTCAGCCCAATGGAAATAAGTTTCGACGAACAGTCCATTGATGAATCGGCCGTCGGAGAACCGTAGCGCGCCCATTATTTAAACTTGGTACAGCACTAACCTCTTCAGTGTCTGTTGCAACCCGAGGCTCTATCCGTCGCTGGTCCAAATCCACGTAGAACGCTTTTGGTTGAGCCTTGAGTTTCCGGGACAAATTCTGCATTTCCACATTATTATCCACAGAGAGAACTTTCACTTCGTCCTCTGCCAAGGTCCTAGTTTTCGAGCGAAGCCTCTCGACCTCTTTGGTGTCGTGCGAACTTTTCTTCTTGGCCTGCTTCGTGTCAGAGTCGATTCGCGCCTCCTTGCTGTCAGTTTTCTTGCCGCCATCTTTGACTAGTCTCTTTTTTGCAACCGGGGAGTTGACAGTGACGTTTGTAGAAGGTAAGTTTTTACTGGCTACTGTATTTGGAGCTTTGCTATCTTTGGCGTTTTTAAAAGATGTCTTGCTACTGCTACTGGCTATATTTGGAGCTTTGCTATCTTTAGCATTTGTAAAAGATGAGTTTTTCCTGGCTATCTTATTCGAAATGCTGTCTTTAACTGTCAAAGAACTCTTTGACCCAACACTGGTAGTGGACGTCGAGGATTTCAGTAGATCTTTCATCGGCGATACATTGCTGTTTTTGCTGGTGGTGCCGACGATCTTCTTGGGCGTACGCGTGGCGTGTACATCGACCTTCTTCTTTTGCACGTAAATGTCTGCTGTGGACGATTTCTGCACGAAATTCCTAGGTGTTGTTGGTACGGGGGCGGTTCTCTTCTTGTCATCTTGAGATTTCTTTGTAGAAGGACCAGTGTCATCTTTTGTTAACTTCTCTTTTCCTTTGGCCTTGCTCTCTGTTTTCCGAACGATCGTTTGCATTCTAATTCTTCAAGACAATAGCAACCTGTAAAAGATAAATAAATAAATATATATACCTACCCACATACAATAAATACCGTGTGGTGACGGCAGAGCAGAATACAATAGTCACCACCACCATCTCTCCCGCGGGTGTCGTACAAGGCGACTAAGGGTAAGCCTGCAAGTTCTCTTTCTGCCCAGCCACATTTGGTAAGGTTCATACATCCGTACCTAAATATTAGTTGCCTTTCTATCTAAAATATATTATTGCATACAAACACAAATCACGCCTATATCCCCGAAGGGGTAGGCAGAGGTGAATTAACACCCACTTTGCGCCAATTAAACTAGGCCCCATGTAATAGGTGGCGAGCCTATTGCCATATATCGAGCACACAAATTGCTAGGTATTATAATTGTTATTATTTTTTTTCCTCTTATTTTGTTGTCTGTGTTGTCTTTGTGCTGGTCAATAAATGTTTTTCATTCTTCTTTCTTTCTTTCAAGTGAAACGCTGCTGCCCATAACTCATCGCTGTATTCACACTTAGTCGCCCTGTACCTACGGCACCCATGGGAGATATAGGGGAGGTGACAATTGTATTCTCTGTCGTCACCACACAGCTTTCAATCAATCAATTTCAGGCAATCATTTTAATACTTATCCAAATATCCATTAAAACATTTCACTCATCAATTATTAATTATAATTTCTCACCTTGAATTTCCTATGTAGGTCACTGGGTAAAATTACTGCAAATAAAATGTTAATGATACCCTAATACGATTTCACATAATTCCGACAATTAACACTTTGTACTTAGTGCTTAGCTTAATTAGTTAACAATAAAATGTCCCCTGTTTTCCCCTAAACCACATTTTCTTAGAACAAAGTCATCTTTTCGCAATCGTTGCGTGATGACTGACAGTTCGCTCAAATGTTTACACTATTGTCGCCATGGTAACTTAGGTACGGTGTAGGGTGGTTTTGTCTTAAGAGGTTCTGAGACGGTCAAACAAGCACGTTCATTTTTTGTGTTCTGTTGCTAGGTCAAACAATTATTTTTAAAAATGTGTTTCTGCCATGTGTCTCTCACCACAGCCGTGTGGTGACGGCAGAGCAGAATACAATTGTCACCACCCATCTCTGGCGTGAGTGTCGTACAAGGCGACTAAGGGTAAAGACAGCAATGAGTAATGGGCGGCAGCATTTCTCTCATACCATCTAGCAAAATATATTTGTAATGCGATTTATGTGCCCCATATATGGCAATAGGCTCGCCACCGAAAAGTGGGTGTTAATCCACCTCTGCCTACCCCTTCGGGGGTATAGGCGTATGTATGTATGTCTCTCACCACAATAAATGTATTAAACCGGTGTGCTTCTGGCGCGCCACGACACGTGTTTCCGCCTTTAGTCTGTTTGACCAAGCAACAAGAACACAGAAAATCAACGTGCTTGACGGTCTCGGAACACCTTTACCTACATTTGACAAGACGGTTGCCATGGGTTTTACTCAGTAATGGGCCTCCGAGACGGTCAAGCTCGTTCATTTTCTGTGTTTCGTTCTGTTGCTAGGATAGTTTCTATGTCAATTGACATAAAAAAAGATCTGTTTGACCTAGCAACAGTATGAACCACAGAAAATGAACGAGCTTGACGCGAAGCCGACTTGACCTTCTCGGAGGCCCATAATGCTTCATTCATTTCATTCGAATACATTGGCCACTGGTCTACAGTGCGTTCACAGTTATTTTACCTTTGACACTTCTCATCATCCTGCTTTAACATATGGAATTGTCATATTAGTATCCTTCTCTCACATTAAACGTAAATGGAAACGTCAGAGGTTAAATAGAGAGCGAGGGGTGGCGCTGCTCGCTAACATTGACACTCGTAGACTAACAAAATAGCAGACGAAATTTTAGTTCTAATTTTGACCACGCGCGGACTTATCTGGCGCGCACTCTAACTGTAAACGCACTGTTGCCCGGGCATAGCCAAGTGGCTTATTTAATAGAACGCATAGAAAACAAAAGTATTGATTTGTTTTCTTCTCTGTAATACGTCAGTTTATGACATTTTGTATTCTGTGCGTTCGATAGAGTGGCCACTTGACTAGGGCCACTGACCGCGAGGTAATTTTTTTTACATACATACATAAATCACGCTTATATCCCCAAAGGGGTAGGCAGAGGTGAACTAGCACCCGCGTTTTGCCATTATGTTAGGTCCCATGTAATTGGTGGCGAGCCTATTGCCATTTATCGAGCACAAAAGTCGCAGTACATTGCTATTGCTAGGTGGTATAAGAGGAACGCTGCTGCCCATTTCTCATCACTGATTTATCCTTAGTCGCCTTGTACGGCACCAACGGAAGAGATTTGGGGTGGTGACAATTGTATTCTACTCTGCCATGCCGTCACCACACGGCAAACATTTTTTTGACATAGCTAATAAAACAATGAATGAATGAATGATGATGACTTGTATATTCACCACACGGCGGATACTATGCTGCGAATTACGTGCCCCATAGATGGCAGTAGGCTAGCCACCGATTACATGGGACACAAAATTGGGTGATCAATCACCTCTGCCTACCCCTTCGGGGTTAAATAGGCGATTTCTATTTGCAGTCGTGCGGGGGCAGTGTCGCCAGCAAATCTATACTAATATTATAAAGCAGAACCGTTTGGTGACGGCATAGTAACACAATTGTCACCATCCAAATCTCTCCCGTGGGTGTCGTACCAGGCGACTAAGGATAAATCAGTGATGAGGAATAGGCAGCAGCGTTCCTCTTATACTACCGGTCCTGACAATGTACTGCGACTTTTGTGCCCGATAAACGGCAATAGGCTCGCCACCTATTACATGGGACTTGACATAATTGGCGAAACGCGGGTGAGAATTCACCTCTGCCTACCCCTTCGGGGATATGGGCGTGATTTGTGTATGTATGTATGTATAGAACAGTTTGTTTATTTGGTTGGTTGGTTAAACGCGCTAATCTCAGGGACTACTGACTCAAATTGAAAAATTATTTTTGTGTTGAATAGTTCATTTATCGAGGAAGGCTATAGGCTTTACGCGAAGCCGCGGGCGACACTAGTCAGAAATAAAACTTGTAAAATCGCAGGTAGTTACATATTTAATAAGTAGTTTATTAGCGCAATAATGGTTCCGATCACTTGTGACTAACATTATACTTAAAATAAATTCGAAATAAAATAAAACTACAAAGGTTCGGGTAGGCGGGTGCGTTTTAGACAAACGCACGCCATCTATTACTCATTACGCTTAAACAAGATAAATAATACAACATCATGTATTCTCTCAATAAAATTAATTAAATACAAACATGACACTGACCTCTTTTGTACAAGTACGCTGGACTGAATACGTCTACTAAAATGCCAAATGTTTCTTGTGCCGATTTGAAGCGTCAAGGCCTCGAGCGGCAAGGGTACTAAATTTGACGTTTGTTGCTTGTATTTGACAGTAAAAATGCATCTCCAATATTAGTTCCGGGGACGTTCACCTTCGTACACCAGCGCCACCAGCGCCAAGATGGCGATAATCGAATTGGCTTCATTTTTTGGATGACAACCTTCAGTCCAGCGTACTTGTATAATATAGGTCAGTGAAACATGACGACGCAGAGTATACACTACAGACGACAAATAATTTAGATACTGATCGTTACGATTCGAAAAGGGAACGCTTCCGGCGGAAAGTCAATTGGGCTACTTTTAACAACTGTCATCCAGGATACAGCGTGCTTTTTTAACAGTTAAAAAAAAATCTACTCACCTTTTCATGACATGACACACAACATAGACCTTACGCGGTGCGATTAAAGGCGAGAATTGCTTGCAGCCGACGCAACGCGCCGCGCCATTGGTATAGGCACGGCGATGCTAGGTCATTATAAACAGAATGACTCAACGTAATTTTATTTCAAGTGACAAGAAAAACACCACCAAATGTTACTTCACGATGGACACGTAGACAGTTTGCAAGGGCGGACTTATCTCTTAAAGCGATCTCTACCAGTCAACCCATGAACGCTAATCTAGATTGAAAGTGTGGTGTAGGTGGCAAAAACATGTTAAGCACGCTTCGGCTTTAAGACGATTAAAAAAGCACAGTGTAGGTAAGTACGGTCAACATCACTTGACTACCCAAAACTGTCGAATACCGAAAATAAATCGATTGTCAACCTTAAACTGCTTGTAGCAAGCCTCAAAGCCGATTTTGCGGTAGCCTGGCGTGCTGTTTTAATATTGCAACTAATGTGGTTTCGAGACGGTCAAGCAGCTCGGCGTCAAGCCAAACTGCTTGACCGTCTCGGAACTCCATAACGCGACACAAAACTCACACATAAATGCGACATAAAAGAAAACTGTGTAAAAAGTATGTTGTAAATTGAAATGGTCCCAATGTTCCCTTAACGCCGGACCGGAAGCGAGCTGTCTTAAGGTCAATATTCCATCAACAATTGAAGATAGACATACACAACAGTTTGGTTGCAATTTCTGTTATTTATCGAAACATGTATAACAAATAACGCAGCCCCCCTAGCATGCCCACCGAAACACGATACGATATAGCCATTTATCGGTTTGAACTGTCAAAACTCCATAGATATTATATAGACAGATATTATTAATATTTAATTAATTAATAGTTTTACACTCACACCTATCATTTAGTCCAAAGTAAGTAGCCTAAGCACTTGTGTTATGGATACTAAATGACGGACTTTTTTTAAAATATAATTATGTATATAAATATTGAAAATACACTACATAAACATATACACAAACATGGCTCGGAAACAAACATTTGTGGTCATCACAAAGTTTGCCCCTACCAGGATTCGAACCCGGGACCTCTTGGCCAATACCCAGCAATCTGAGCATTCGACCAAGGCGGCCGTCATATTACATAGACAGTTCAAAGCGATAAATGGCTTTATCATATCGAATTATCGGTTATCGGTTATCGGCAGGCACCTAAACTTTAGTAGTTTACTTTTAACTGTAGATAGAATATTGGGACCCGCCGTTACACTACACACCAGCCACTATGGTCGCCGGATCTTCCACGCCCTCCTTGATCTTCCTCAGGAACAGCACTGCCTCGCGACCATCGATCAGCCTGTGGTCATAAGTCAGGGCGATGTACATCATCGGCCTGATGACCACCTGACCATTCAGCGCGATCGGTCGCTCAAAAATGCCGTGCATTCCCAAAATGGCTGACTGAGGAGGGTTTATGATGGGGGTTCCCATTAGAGAACCGAATACACCGCCGTTGCTTATGGTGAAGGTGCCTCCATCCATCTCTTCTATGGTCAACTTTCCATTCTTCGCCTTCTCAGCCAACCCAGCGACTGTCAACTCTATGTCAGCGTACGTCATGTTTTGCACGTTCCTAATCACCGGCACGACCAAACCCTTCGGCGTCGCGACCGCTACTGAGATATCCACATAATCCCGGTAAAGAATCTCATTCTCCTCAATAACGGCATTCACTACTGGCTGGTCCAGCAACGCGTTGGCAGCGGCCTTAACAAACGGAGACATCAACCCCAATTTCACCGAATGCTTTTTCGTGAACGACTCCAGATACTTCTTCCTGAAGGCCATGATGTGGGACATGTCGATCTCGTTGAAGGTCGTCAACATAGCGTTGGTATTCTGAGCGTCTTTCAAGCGTTGCGCGATGCGTAGACGCATCCTGTTCATCTTGACGCGTTGTTCTGTGCGTGTACCAGCGATTTCTTTGCTATAATCCGTGGGGGGGACTTTTACCGTTGCCGTTTCTATAGCTTGCGCATGCCGGATGGCCGCGACTGGTATCGAAGACACTGGCGCGGCTGGGGGAGGCGTCGACGGCTTAGGGGGAGCCGCGGCTTGTACAGGGGGAGGCACGGCCTGTACCGGAGGAGCCGCGGCTTGAACAGGGGGAGGCGGGGCTTGTGCAGGGGGAGGCGCGGACTGAGCCGCTGCCGGCGCTTCCTTAGCAGGCGCAGCACCGGTTATATCGATCCTGAACAGTTTCTGACCGGCTTTTACCGTGTCTCCGTCGTTGACGTACAGTTCTTTGATGATACCGTGTCCAGGAGACATAACAGGGATGGCCGTCTTGTCCGTCTCGATCTCCAAGACCACCTCATCTGCTGCGACTGCGTCTCCGACTTTCTTATCCAACTTGACGTCTCCCTCCGAGACGGAGTCAGGAAAGCTAGGAGTCATGACATCCTGCTCAGCGAACAGAGCTCTGGTAAAGTGTATGGACGCGGTTTGGTTGTGGTTGTGGCTGGCTAGGGCCCTGGGGGCCTTGAGGCTGAGGGCTCCGCAGGCCCTGGGCACCTGTGTGGACCGCAGGCGGACGTTCGGGCCCTGCCTGCGGTACAGGGCTTGGAGGTGCTTCGAGCAGCGCCGCAGCATAGTGCTAAGTTGCTGGATATGTGTCTTGACCCTGGAAAGAGGGAATGGATGTTAAGGCCGGGCTTTTGTTAATGGTTATACATATACACTATATCTTCTTATATTATAAAGCTGAAGAGTTTGTTTGGTTGGTTGGTTAAACGCGCTAATCTCAGAAACTACTGGTCCAAATAGAAAAAATATTTTTGTGTTAAATAGTATATTTATTGAGGAAGGCTATATAGATGTATATAAGGCTTATAGTCTATATAACAATTGACATTAACGCGAGGGAAGCCGCGGGCAACCAATAGTGTGCTAATAATAAGAATACCATGGACCGCGAAACGCACAAATGCATCGATTTTGACCCAGCTGCATATCAACACTCGCGTTTCGTCAGTATTACCGCCTTGTTTCAGGGTCCTATGTAATAAGGGGACTAGCCCATTGCCATTCAACGGGAACTTGAATCGCAGTAATTAGCTAGATAGATAGCATATTATATTATCATAGATCATTAATATACTAGGTGTGAAAGAAATGAGCAGTAATATTTAAAGGGGTTATTCAGGCCTTCAAACTAAAAAAAAAAAAAACTAAGCCGAGAACCAGCTGACATTAGTTTGTATGGGGAAGTGTTTATTTTTTTTTAGATTTTATATTGGTATCTTAGTTAGTTGTTCATTTTGATGGCCTGCATAACCCCTTCCAGTATTACTGCAGATTTATTTACACCGTGTATAGTATATTTGGAATTTTGTAGTGGATAATCATTGGAATATGCCAATCGGTATTTCCCGCACTAATGAAGGAAAACGCTAATATTTTTCAAAGTGGAATTTCCAGAAACGATGAATATTTGTGGTTCATTGATTAATTTTGACATAGCTTTTATGTTTCTGAACTGAATGAGCTGTTATAAGTAACTATGACACATACTTAGAAATACCCAGAAAGTGACCAGCTGTAAAACCTAAGACAAAACCTTGAGCAGAATGGACTGGAATGTTGTCATCCTAAAGGGAGTGGAAGGCTTGATGACGAACCTCATGGATCACTAGTCCTTTTATCATCATCATCATAACCAGCCCCTCTCAAGCTCCCAACCCACCGGTGACAACCAACCCAGAGGGATTTGGTTGTCACACAATCAATAATCGTTATTTTATATTAATATTCAATTCACTAAAAATAAAAGTGTAACTTTGGTTAACCATCAAGAAATATTTCTGCTTGTGTATATAATTAGGACTTTTCTGAAACATCTAAATGTAGAACCAATTTTTTTATAGATTCCTAGTTTGGAATGTGTCCAAATTATTTTACTATGAATTGAGCAATGGCAGTTTTTAATTATCCCTTGAACTATTATTCTATGATGATTGTTCAAAACTGCATATAGTAATGAACATATTAATATGGAGTTTTGAACATTCATCATAATATTCATTCCCTGTTCCCTGTTTATCTGGTGTCAGCACAGTATGTTTGCTCTTCCATTAATATTGGTCCATCATCCAGCCATAAATTTTTGAAAAATAATGAAGGCGAATGAAAAATCGTATCTGTTTAGATTCTTCACATCCTTCTGTCTATGTTGGAGCATTGACAATGCGATTCATGACATATCAAATAGATATATTTACATAATCAAAATGAAATTCGACAAGTCTGAGTCTTTCATGATAAAATTCATAGAACCGATCAAACATCCATATTATTATTATCAATATCTGAGCATAAGATGTAAATCTTAATGTCAATCAATGCATATTGAAGAGATTGGATATATCGTTTTATCTTTAATAAGCCAATAGAAATTATAATAACAAATAAGATTAGATATCTTAAGTATTTGTTGTATCTGGTTATCAAATACTGCTAAATGTAACAAGTATTTCACCTAAACAATAGATGGTATAATAGGCCAATATGATGTACTGGATGCTGAATGATGACATTTTTGATTGTCACTTCTTGTTTTACTTATTGTAAATCTAGTGGCTTCAGTTAGTATTTTTTTTGTAAATCTATACCCCATTCACTTGGGCTTGAGACTGTTAGTATTTAGTATTTTTTTTTTAAATTATATTTCTAATTAGTAGGTAGTTAAATAGTATGTTTGGTCTTAGTTGCTATACTTTCTCCCCTCGTAACCTCATTTGTGTATTCTGCACTGTTAAGGCAAACTACAAAAAATACAACATTTCAAATTATGAAATTGCATTTGAAATGTTGTATTTTTATTGTATTTTTATAAATATAGTTCAATAATGTGTGGTGGCAAAATTATTGGAAATCTAAATTTTCTTGAGCTTTGAGCCACATACACTGTTAAATAAACAAAAAACAAACAATTTCTCTTCATAGTTATATGATTTTGTAAAATAACAAAAAACATGAAAGTAAAGGCGTCGACAAAGAAGGTTTTAGGATAAAAATAAAGGAGGAAACAAGTGTATTTTGTACTGGCATACTAGAATGTGTCGTGTCGGACTATGAGTGACAGATGTGAAATTAGTCAAGATAGTGACGTTAGAAAAATAAAGGTTACACACTTAAGATTAGTAGCGTGGGTTAATTAAGAGTTTTAATGAGCAATATGAAATTATAATGCAAAGTTACTGCCGGTACATGCCTCTAGAATCGATTTCAAGGTTAGTCACTATTTTTGGGTACACGCGTTGTATTCGCAATAATTAGTAACACAGTTATTCCCTTACCTTCTGGTGTAGGTAAACAGCTGATATCAGTGATGTTAAGTGATAATTCAGGGGCAATTATGTTACATAAGTCTGGGTCTCATGACAGATGCATACCACTACCACTCACACATAGAATAGAAGCGTTATTCAGTGCATAGCTCGTGTACAGCGCGACTATTGAAACAATTAATACTTCACTTTGTTTTTGTCGCTGCCTTTTCTAATACAGGTGTCGTGGCCCAGGGTTCTACATTTAATTCAATAAAAATTCGGTTCGCCTGTTCTTAGTTGGTGGAAGTGGCACCTGTCAAAAGTCTAACGCGCGTTTCGTTACTGTATTGTGTATTAGCTGTTTCTGAACGAAATAAAAATAATTAAATTAGAAATAATTTTGTGCAGTATTTTCTTACGATAACTGTACTCAATCAGGGTTGTTCATCCATAATTTATAAATTAGCCATTTAACAAAGCTTACCTTGCTTAATATAAGGCAAAATCTAACTCTGCTATTTTTTTTGTGCAGTATTAATATTTTATTTATTGAAAGGTAAGTGAACACGGAATGCTTTTTCTTACTAATAATAGTATGCTAACAAACATTATTTTATATCAGTTCTATTTGTGTTGTTAATAAAATCAATTTATTCACAATACATGCATTTCGTGCATTTGCAATAACGAAACGCTTTTGATTCATTATTTTTTGTATTCATTTCAAGTAGGCTTTGAACGAAGTCGCTAGTTGGAATTAGTGAAAGTAGGTCACTTTTATTACCTACACTTTTTGTGTAGTAAGTATGGGTCAACGACCCTTCGTTAAATTATAATTATTAAAAACAAGTGCGAGTCTGACTCGCGCACTATGGGTTCCGTATCATTATGTATAAGAAACAGCAAAAAAATGATGTCTGTTGTATGGGATCCCCCTTGAATATTTATTTTATTCTATTCATTAGCATTTGTTTTTATGGCGGCAAAAGAAATACATCATCTGTGAAAATTTTAACTATCACAACGGTTCATAAGATACAGCCTGCGGGCCTACCGCCTAACTCTATTGGTAAAGCTATAGTTATGACGTCATGCTGTCACTATCAGCTATAGCTTTTGAACTTGTCACTATCAGCAATAGCTTTGTATTTTGTTTAATAATAGCTTTGGATTTTGTATGAATTTGGCAGAAAATCCGTACCGCCTAAAAATTCAAGATGACTGCTAGCTAAATTGATAGCTGTCAATTCTGCACCCCCCGTAGCACGGGACGTGGACACATCTCCTTCAGGGGAAAGAAAATCTTTTCTTCTCGCTCTAACTCCCACTAAATCCTGAGAGAAAACACTTGTAGGCTACTCTCCTACATTTATTTAGTTTATTTATAATAACAACATATATTATTAAACTATTTATCATTGTATCTATATATTACACATAAAATAAATAATCACCTATACAACCTATTTATGTAACTGACGTGCACCCCGCGCCGCATCGCGTTGCCTAGCAACGAATCAACAAGCTGTCGAAATTACACCACGACGCGAAGTGCACGTTGCTTTCTTTTAAATATTAATTGTAAATTCTTTTTTAATGTAAATTGTGTATTTGTGTGTGTATATGTTATTCCTCTACTCAAAAATATAAGCTTTGGACTGTTATACTGTGAGTTGGATTATTCATTTACTTTTCACACACCAAAATACCAAATTGGTGACCCCGTAAATTTCAATATGGAGAATGCACAACGTCCACGCGTCACGTTCCTGGCCGATCGGATCAACGAGTTAACGGCTGCATCACCGTCTACATCTGTCGTTAGCGTCAACCAGGCGACGTTTAACTCGACATTAAGCGACCTGGCCAAAGAGGTTGCCGAACTACGAAGGCAATTTAGTAACTTGGCTATAGAGAGGAATGGCAGACAACAGTCCCGCTCAACTGGCCGTACTCGTGACTCAAGCACATCATCGCCGAGGCAAAAACGATCGCAGTCTAGTTATCGCAAGTTTCCAGTATGCTGGTACCACAACAACTTCGGTGCTAATGCCCGCAAGTGCATCCGCCCTTGCGACTACAAAGCGGGAAACGCCACGGGCGATCAGTAATGGCGACTGACGATTGCCCTACATCTGCTGCTGGTCGCCTCTTCATTGTGGATCGAACTTCGAAGACGCAATTTCTAATCGACACCGGTAGCGATTTGTGTGTCTTCCCCCGTTCCATGCTGAGTGATCATCGTACCTGTACGGACTATAAGTTGTGTGCCGCAAACGGTTCTAGTATAAGTACTTATGGCTATGTGTATTTTAACTTAGATTTTGGCTTACGCAGAGTTTTTACCTGGCGTTTTGTTGTTGCCAATGTCACCAAGCCCATAATAGGCGTAGATTTTTTAAATCATTACAACCTTATTGTAGACATTCGCAACAAACGTCTTTTAGATAATACGACATCTGTTTCTGCTATTGCTAAGCTAGCTAATTGTAATTTGTATTCTGTCAAGGTTATGACTGGCGATTCGCATTTTCACAAATTGCTTGATGACTTTCCTGATATTACTCGACCCACTGGCATACACCGCATGATACCACACAACACCGTTCACCACATCCGCACAACACCAGGCCCTCCGGTTTCCAGCACACCTCGTCGCTTAGCTCCGGATAAACTTAAAATAGCCCAACAGGAGTTCCAGTCAATGATCGCCAGTGGAACTGCCAGACCTTCCGAGAGTCCTTGGTCTTCGCCGCTACATCTGGTGCCAAAAAAGGACAACGGCTGGCGTCCTTGTGGTGATTACCGCATGCTCAACGCCCGAACCGTGCCTGACAGGTACCCGATTAAACATATACACGACTTCGCGCATAATTTGGTGGGATGTAAAGTGTTTAGCACGATCGATCTTTTGAAGGCATATAATCAGATACCTGTCAGTCCGGACGACATCCCGAAGACAGCGATTACTACCCCTTTCGGTCTGTACGAGTTCCCATTTATGACTTTTGGACTTCGAAATGCGGGTCAGACCTTTCAACGCTTCATGGACGAGATCACCAGAAGCCTAGATTTTGTCTATTGTTATATCGATGATATTCTGGTTTTCTCGAAGGATGAGTCTCAGCACGAGGAGCACCTGCGCCAAGTCTTCGGCAAGCTGCAGGAGTACGGTATGCTCATCAACGTTTCCAAGTGCGTCTTTGGGGCAAAGGAGGTAACTTTTTTAGGATATTCCATCTCACAAGACGGCTCTCGACCTTTGGATTCTAAGGTGAAGGTGATCAACGAGTTTCCCATTCCCACCAGGGTACAACAACTTAAAGCTTTCCTTGGTATGATCAACTTTTACAGGCGTTTTCTTCCTAGAGCTGCCGCGATTCAAGCTCCATTACATGCATTGTTGACAGGTGCAGTCAAAGGCTCTCATCCAGTAACTTTGACAGGAGAAGCATTAGCAGCCTTCGATGCGTGTAAGAAGAGTCTTGCTAACGCTGCTTTGCTTGCCCACCCTGACTGTTCCGCCAAACTTGCCCTGGTGACTGATGCCTCCGATAGGGCTCTTGGCGCGGTCCTCCAACAGTGTAAAGATGGTGCGTGGCAGCCCTTAGCATTCTTTTCCCGTAAGCTCAGCCCATCCCAGGTCAAATATTCTCCATACGATCGGGAACTGCTGGCGATTTATGAGGGAATCAAATATTTCAGGCACATGCTCGAGGCTCGACATTTTATCGTCTATACTGACCACAAACCGATCAGTTTCGCTTTCCACGAAAGGAAAAAGAACTGCTCGCCACGGCAGTATAGACATCTCGACTTCATCTCCCAGTTCACCACCGACATCAGGCATATTTCCGGTAAGGATAACGTAGTTGCCGACACCTTATCTCGGATAGAAGAACTGGAATCGCCTGTCAGCCTCGAGGATGTAGCCAAGGGTCAATCATCCGACCCCGAACTTCAACAACTCTTTTCTGGTAGTTCTTCCCTGCGCCTCGAAAAACTTCAGGTACCTGGTAGTCGTATACCTCTGTACTGCGACGTAAGTACACCGACACCCAGGCCGTATATCCCAAAATTTTACCGTAGGCAAGTTTTTCGTAGTTTGCATTCACTCAGTCACCCAGGCACTACCACTTCTGCCAAGATCGTCGCAGAAAGATTTGTTTGGCCTGGGATGAGGAAAGATTGCCGGGAATGGGCTCGCAATTGTCTGGCATGTCAACGGGTCAAGGTGAATCGCCACGTCAGCGCTCCTCTTGGCAATTTCAATTTGCCCCGTGCACGTTTCATGCACATTCACATTGACCTTATTGGTCCTCTCCCGGTCTAACGGCTATTGACCGATTTACACGGTGGCCGGAAGCAGTACCGATAGCTGACATAACGGCAGAAACTGTCGCTAAGGCCCTTTTATCATCCTGGATCGCTCGATTCGGATGTCCTATTGACATAACCACAGACCGAGGTCGTCAATTTGAATCGGCTTTATTTCAGTGTTTGTCTAAGATATCCGGATTCGTGCACAAGCGGACGACAGCATACCATCCAGCGTGCAATGGTTTGGTGGAACGGTTCCACCGACAGCTAAAAGCCGCTATAGTTTGCCATAGTAATGACAGGTGGACAGAGGTCTTGCCATTAGTTTTGTTGGGCATCAGATCTTCTTTCAAGGAAGATTTACAATCATCTTCTGCGCACTTAGTTTACGGCGAATCACTTCGACTTCCAGGCGAGTTCTTCCACAACGCATCGGATGGTACTACCGACATATCGGATTTCTCTGCTCGTCTCAGGGCTATAATTCAAAATTTGCGCCCCACACCAGCATCTCACCACGGTCATCCTAAAACTTTCATTTTCAAAGACCTTGCTACCAGTGATTACGTCTTCCTTCGAGAAGATGCATCACGCGGTTCTCTTCAACCTGCATATTCAGGACCTCACAAGGTTTTAATTAGGGGGGATAAAACGTTCAAAATCGTGTTGAAAGGCAAAGAGGTCACAGTGTCAATAGACCGCATCAAGCCTTCCTTCATACTGACTGATCACAACAACACCCATCATCCCTCACCTGATGTCCAAAGAAATTACATCACTCGTTCTGGACGTCGGGTTAAATTTCCTGATTTTTTATCGCCCTGACGGTCTTTGGAGGGGGGTGATGTAGGCTACTCTCCTACATTTATTTAGTTTATTTATAATAATTACATATATTATTAAACTATTTATCATTGTATCTATATATTACACATAAAATAACTATACAACCTATTTATGTAACTGACGTGCACCCCGCGCCGCATCGCGTTGCCTAGCAACGAATCAACAAGCTGTCGAAATTACACCACGACGCAAAGTGCACATTGCTTTCTTTTAAATATTAATTGTAAATTCTTTTTTAATGTAAATTGTGTATTTGTGTGTGTATATGTTATTCCTCTACTGGAGAACCAAAAATATAAGCTTTGGACTGTTATACTGTGAGTTGGATTATTCATTTACTTTTCACACACCAAAATACCAAACACTGTCATTTTTTTCACGTCCCGTGCTAGGCCTACTGCTCGGTGCGTCCGTCAACTGTCAATACTTTGTCTCGCACTTTCCTTTGTACCGCTAGCAGCTACATATATAATAATATTTCGCTGTTTTAATTAGGTATTATATTAGTGAAAATTTTAATCCCATTGAAAATATATGGTCAATGATTTTGACCATGCAGTAAAAGAAGAAAAACCATTTGATGGTCGCGACGCCGCTATTGATAGTTTTACGGAGCGCTACATCATCTGTGCGATGATGTGTCATCAGATGAGAGTGAACATGAAGATAGTGAAGATTCAATGACCGATGTAGAAGAGTGAGAATATTTTTTTTAATAAGTTATGGACATAAATAGCGTTTTACCAGACTGGCGGAGTAGCCGGAGGATGGTTAAGTGTTCGATTTGTGTGTATGTCCGTTCCTATATACGTTCGTAACTACTCAATAACTTGCTTTCTAATAAAAAAAAATATTATTCGATTTTAATTTTAACATTATATAAATGTTAGAAAAACGTTCCCGCCTCAAGATCATAATTTTTCGAAATTCTTTTTCTAACCCCAAAATCTTTGTAAAAAAAATATAATTTTCTTTTAAAATATTTAATTATATATTATTTTTTTCACTAACCCTACTTTTGCGATCACTCACTCAAATGCAAAGCTCATCTTATACCAAAAGAACTATATCGTTCGTTCACGTTAGCAGTTGTTGTTATACTCTGTGCTTATTGCTGATACAATTTTAGGCGGTCGCTCGGATAATCAGTGCATTTCTATAGAGCTATCATCAACAATCGAGTTAGGCGGTAGGCCCACTGGTGACAGACGAACAGCGAAGTTTATAAAATAAGGTCACGTTTTACCCTTTGGATACGGAACCCTAAAACTTATCACATAACCTCCCTCGGCTATTTAGTAGGAACTTATTCGGTCGGCCATTCCTTATACTGCCGCACTCAGAGACGTCAATTAACCTTAATGAGTATTTAATGTCAAAAATTTTCATTCACACTAGAATAGCGACTAGTTTTGAATTGTCATTTTTTAACGTTAAGTACTCGTTTACGTTATTTGACGTCTCTGAGTGCGGCAGATAAAGTGTCACGGCAATGTTGTCTCATAGAACATTTCTAAGTTATATTAAAAAAAGACCTTATGCTTATTTCAGTGTCAAAGTTAGTTACAATTTCACAATATAACATATGAGGTTATCTTCTTTTCCCTGCCCAGTTCCCAGTCTTTCCCTTCAATTTAGACCGGTCAGATGTCATCAGGCCATCCTCTCCCTTTTGATTCATGTCATCCATCACACCTGAGAAGTGGTAGTGATGAATGAATGTATAGAAGAGACGGAAAAGACCACAGGACAGAGCTCTGTTCTGTGGAAAGGACCATTTCGACAAACCCATGAATAGAGAGTGATTGGAATGACAACATTCCAATCCATACTGCTCAAGATTTTGGCTTAGGTTTTACAGCCGGCCGCCTGCCTGACACCTGCCCTCTTTGGGTATGCTGTTGTTGGTGGTATGCCCTCCACCATTCGGGTGCCCCAAGGTGCTTTGTACACAGCGCAATCTTCCTTAGTCGACTTTTACGACACCCATAGGATAGATAATGTAATTTTTCACTCCCAGGCCAGCATGGAACAAATTAATGAATGAAGAAATTAATTACTTCTGTTGTAAATACATCAAATTTGTTTGTTTCATTCAGCAAAGACGTTACTTGCGTGCCGTTTTTACTAGTGAGGGGCTCTGACGCGTTTAGTATCAACTTTGGTATTGCATGGCGAGTGGTCATCGCTTTGTAGAGCATACTGCGCACTCCCCTTTCCTCCCGGACACACGGGTTTTCGATATGTGTCGTCGTCTTGACGATTCAGAATTGTATATCGTAATGGGCTTCCGAGACGGTCAATCAGCTCGAGTCAATCTCGGTTCATTTTCTGCGTTTCTGTGTCTGTTTTATAGGTCAAACAAATCAATCAGACATAAAAACCATCTGTTTGACCTAACAACAGAAATGAAACACAGAAAATAAACGAGATTGACTTAGTTGATTGAACGTTTCGGAAGCCGTTATCATACTGAGGCCTAGAGACAATTGGCCAATCTACGAACGAATAGAATAATATGTATTCTATTCGTCAATTTTGACAACTTGAACTTGAAACTTGAACATTTGACACGACGGTCGCCATGTTGTTTTATCTGTAATACGACAGTTTCATACATTTGTATTCTATTCGTTGTATAGATTGGACTGGAAACTAATTAAGCTACAAAAGTTTATACAACTCGATGTTGGCGAAACAATATGGGCAACGCCATACAAAAAAGGGGGAGTAGAAAGATGATGACGATGGCACAAAATAAAACAATTTTTATATTCAATTTAATAATAATTTATTGCATTTAAAAGAACGAGGTAAAAGTGGCATTCTTGCTCTTACACAAACACAGAATCATCTTGAACGCGTGTGAATGTCAGACATACCTAGCTCATTGACAGTCTCGGATCTCCTTTACGGCTGGCCGCGTTGACAGCTGTCATCCACATAGTCTACACATCAAAATGTAATCTTTTCCGCAGTACATATTATTATTATTATTATTGGTTCGGTTGTATATTACACCACTTACAACTGAAGCAGACATCTAAAATCAAAATTAATTCACTGGAACCTAAACCGGACAGAAGGGGACCCAAACCGGGCACACTGTTTAATAAGTCGCTTCTTAAATAGAAAAATGACACAATTTAAAAACTATTTTATTGCAAAGATAAGTCTTACTGCCGCACTCAGAGACGTCAAATAACGTTAATGAGTACTTAACGTCAAAAAATGACAATTCAAAACTAGTCGCTATTCTAGCCGGATCTATGGTCTAGATTTGAATTAAACTCTCTGACATTCAATACTCATTAAAGTTAATTGATGTCTCTGAGTGCGGCAGTTAGAGCCTTAATTTGGAATTCAAAATGTTACGGAGTTTTTATTTAAATGTGCCGTTTTTCTATTTAAGCAACGTCGTGGTAAACTGGTGTATAAGGCCACGTTGAAAACCGATAATATTCCTGTCTACTGACTTGTGGAGACGTATGGTAATTGAAGTTCCCATCTGTCCCCTTGGCAGTATGGAAATATATTTATACTTATTTATATTTATACGCAAGTTTCCGTTTTAGCTTTCAGTATGTCCGGTTTGGGCCCCATCCCCTGCTGTGCCGATGACAGATGTCAAAACGGCCGCCGTGACCATCAAGACAATGGCATCAAGACTTATAACTATTTAATTTTTATGTTTAAAATAAATAATGGGTATTGGACGCAGAACATCACTATCGGAAAATTGTCACCTTGAAAAATTTCGATCTTTCATCTTTTGAGAAAATGACATTTTGGAAAAGTGACTTTCTGAGAAAATGGCTTGTGCGAAAATGACCCTTTGCAAAAGTCATGCTCTGCGTCAAGACGCGTTATAAATAGTGCAACCCCACGACGCTCAATCCGCCTTGTAAACACCTAACTTATGTTATTATTGCTCAAATTTGTACCACATTCATTTTTTCGCTCAAATCACATCTCTCAGCGTACGGCGCCAAAAAAAAAATCACACTCGCGTCTCCCCTGGTCTCCCACGAATGTCGTAAGAGACGGATAAAACCAATCCTGGCCGTGAAAACAATTTTTTAACGTTCCGTACCCAAAAGGTAAAACGGGACCTAACGCCTAAATCGATTGCTAAAGCAAAAGCTATAGTTTATGACGTCATGCTGTCATTTCGCACCAAATGTACCTAAACTATTAGCGATAGCTTTGAACGAATGATCACCGAATGATTTTGTATGAATTTGGCACAAAATCCGTACTGACAAAAAATTCAGGATGGCTGCTATAGCCGTAAGCAGTGGATTGCAATATAGCTATCATCAGCAGAGTTAGGCGGTAGGCCCCCTGTTACTTATTAGTGTTCCATAGCGAAAGGGTCAAACGGGACCTCTATTATAAGACACCGCTGTCCATCCGTCCGTCCGTCTGTCACGAGGCTGTATCTCATGAACCGAACGACAGTTGAAATTTTTACAAGATGTATTTCTGTTGCCGCTTTATCAACTGTTATTCTTCTTCTCCTTGTCCTGTTCCCAGTCTATCTGGGGTCGGCGCAGTATGTTTCCTCTTCCATTCATATCGGTCAGACGTCATCAAGCCATCCACTACCTTTTGATTCATATCATCCAACACACCGGAAAGTTGCCAGTGATGAATGAATGTAGGTACCTTTAGAAAAGAGACGAAAAGGACCATGTCGAGAAACCGATGAACGGAGAGTGACTGGAATGACAACATTCCAATCCATACTGCTCAAGGTTTTGGCTTAGGTTTTACAGCCGGCCGCCTGCCTGACACCAACCCTCTTTGGGTATGCTGTTGTTGGTGGTTTGCCCTCCACCGTTCGGGTGCCCCAAGGTGTTTTTTGGCCTTCACCGGGCAATCTATGTATGATATAAATGAAAAGGAAATTGATGGCTTGATGTCGTTTCACCGATATTAATGGAAGAAACATACTGCGCCGACCCCAGATAGACTGGAAACAGTGCAGGAAGGTGATAAAGAAGAATATATTTCATTATTTACGAATTTACTAAGAATATAATTATTTCATTTATCTACAACTAATTGATACACAACTACCTACCTCTTAGGGGGAAAAGTGTGATTTATTTACGTATATAAATTGAACATGACACTGCGAAAACATATTAAATTGCTTTTATTGCGTATTTCATATTGTATAAAGTGTTATAGCATAATAAAAAATATTTGTAACTTTCTTTCTAACACACATCACTTGCGAGTGAATCTGAAATTAAAAGGATTTATTTTAATTATTTAAATATAATTTAATTGACCGGGTAAGTGGACAATGGTGTGTCATCAACCAAAACGAAATAACACCTCTGCCTACCCCTTCGGGGATGGATAAATATAAATAGGCACATATTGAGTATGTATGTTTTCAATACCGCAACGCAATTTTGAATAGTTCGCTCCACTCTACTGTCTTTGGAAAATTGTCTATGGCCAAACTAACCTCCAGCCAATTCGAGCGTCAGTCTGTTAATCCATCTCCTTGACCTTTCCGTAATCACGCCGATCATCGTCCATCTATGGAGGAAAAACACCTTTCACTCTCAGGAGCAAGCGCCGTGGGGCAATCAACCTTAACACCTAGGCAATTTGGCTCAAATTACATCACAAAGCCGATAATGTATATAATTAATAGCTAAATGTATAATACATTTACACTAAGCACACGCAAAGAACCAAAGGACAGACAGCCGCAAATGTGCTATAAATGCGCCTAACACGTTGCGTGCCCATGACGCAATATTTGCAATATTGCGTGGCACCATGGGAACTGCAATATTGCGTGCTGTCATACCAACTGCAATAATGCTTGGCGCCATAGCAGCTGCAATATTGCGTGGCGCCATAGCAGCTGCAATTTTGCGTGCCGCCATAGCAACTGCAATATTGCATGGCGCCATAGCAATTGCAATATTGCGTGGCGCCATATCAGCTGCAAAAATGCGTGGCGCCATAGCAGCTGCAATACTGCGTGCCGCCATAGCAACTACAATATTGCGTGGCGCCATAGCCTCTGCAATATTGGGTCAATGGCATTAGATGTGTTGAAGCGTGATGGTCGTCTAAACCAAATGAAAAATATCACAAATCAATTAATACAGTTGTCAAAATTTCAGAAAGTCTAGCACGGGAAGTGGATAAAATCTCTCGCTATCACTTGACAGTGTTCCGTCTCGGGATTTAGTGGGAGTTGGAGCGAGAGGAGAATATTTTCCTTTCCCCCGGGGAGATTTTATCCACGTCCCGTGCCAGGCCTAGGTATTTCACCAATTTCTTGAATGTTTAATTAACAAAGATAAAATATTAACAAAAAAATTGTGCACGATGCGACATTTCATGGACTGCATTTTGTTCGACACATAAAAATAAACCACTAAAACGTATAATCTCTTTGTCATAATAGCCTCTTAGATAATAAAAAAAATAAAATCAACAAATAAATAACTTTACAAACCAAATCATATTCATTCGCCTGTTGTCACTTTTAAGGTAATATGGAGTCGACGCAGTTACGGCTGATCTATATGTATTAAGTTGTTACGTAACTGACAAAATTTTAACTAAATTTCAAGTGACTGAATGCGTCTAAACAATAAATTTAACAATAAGTTTCATGTTTTTAAAATTTCACTTTCGCACTCAGAGACGTCAATTAACGATAATGAGTACTGAATGTCAAAAAATTACAGTTCACAACTAGTCTCTATTCTTGTCAGGTCTTTGGTCTAAATTTAAATGAAAATTTTTGACACTAAGTACTCATTAAAATAAATTGACGTCTCTGAGTGCGGCAGTAAGTCACTTGATTTTAAATGACTTTAAGTTGATTACTTAACTACTGAATACGTGTAAATCAGCCATTAGAGTTCGTTTCACAAAAGAAATCCGTTCTAAAATATTTTCTTGTTACTTTTTTAATTTCTTATTTTCAATTATTTCTTATAATTCGATTTTTAATTTTAACATTATATAAATGTTAGAAAAATTAGTACAAAGATTTTAGTGGTTAGAAAAAGAATTTCGAAAAATTATGATCTTGAGGCGGGGATCGAACCCGCGTCCGAATTTCTTATTCTTATCTTAAAGACTAACGGCCTTATTAATAACCACGGTTTAAGTATAGACTAGTTACCAGTGTTTTGTGTCGTTTCCTCGCATTCAAAGTCATGTTTGCGAGACGAAGACAAAACGCGGAATAGCTATACCATGTTTACAACCAGTGTGGTAACAAGACGATTAAGGTTTAAGCAAAGAGACTTCTTTCGTGAAACGCACTTTAGTTTTATACATCCATAGACACATCATAAAAGCTGTCATAAAATCATCCACTCCCTCGTCGTTCGTATCATCTTTCGCGCAATCCATCCATTTTTTTTCCCTTTCACCCACTAACACGTTTACACACACAAATTTAATTCAACCTAAATGATTGACAGAATAAGAACCCAGTTCTCAGATATTTTCAAGCTTTTCTAGACAAGAGATCAATCTATTCGAACGAATAGAATACAAACGTATGAAATGTATGAAACAGAGAACACAACATGGCGATCGTCGTGTCAAAAGTAAGAGTATAATACTGCAGCCATTTGCCTGAGACACAAAACGTAAGCAATTTTGATATGTATCTTCATCTACGAAATCCATTTAAAAACAATAAAGATGCAATTTACAATACACTATCTTTTTAAGAAAATGAAAATGTAAATGGATAGTCATTTAGGAAAATGAAAACGAATGGCTACTTTGAAAACATAGGTATTACAACAACACATTTATTTTTGTATTTTAAAAGACACATCAAGTTTACATCTTGTATCACGCTTTAAAAGCTGGAGTATTAAATAGTGGTCGAAAATTCTAATTTGCATTTTATAGTCATTCGAATAGATTGGCCTGTTTATGGCGTTTTTTGTACTTTTTCGAGGCAAAGGCGCCACGTTTTGACGTTCTATTTTTGCGCGCTTTTTTGGTTTGCTTATTTTTTATATTATCTTTTTCTGCGATCAATTCTGGCCCGCGTGCCTGTTGGAGCCTAGCATACTGTCCTCGAGTGGTCCGGAGCGGTCAAAGTCGTCGACATCTCTCCTCCTGTCACTAGATCTCTTCTCCACCTGTGAGTGGAGTTATAGGTGATGAAAAGTAGAACTGAATCATAGCCTTAAATATACATGAAGGAGAAATAATTTATATATGTACACACACATACACTCACTCACGCACACACATACACACACACACACACACATCTACTAGCCGTGAGGTGACGGCAGAGTAGATTACAATTGTCTCCACCCCTAATCTCTCCCGTACAAGGCGACTAAGGATAAATCAGCGATGAGCAATGGGCGTTCCCCTTATATCACCTAGCAATTGTACTGCGAATTTTATGCCCGACATACGGCAATAGGCTCGCCACGTATTACATGGGACCTAACGTAATTTGCGAAACGTGGGTGCTAGTTCAAAGATCTGTGGATTTTGTAACATAAATAAATAAATAGGAAATTTCAATAACACACCAGACACTGGAATATGTGTGGAGCATTCGAAGCACTTGGGCTATGGATAGGCAGGTTCTAGATATCTGACAAATTTTAATAAACATGAAAGTAACAAATTTGAGAACCTCTGAGATTTTATTTTTATGCTAGTCAGGGAAGCTCTCGCCCTTCATCTCACCTGATGGTAAGTGACGATAAGGGCCGAAGATGGGGCTTCACCTGGAACCCTCAACCACAGAGGGGCTGGCTATCTTATCACGATAATTAAGCTCTATAGCCTCTCAGCAAATCCTGAGATACGAAACACTGTATAATACTAAGAGGACTCACATCGGGCTCCCCCAACAGCGTGTTGGCTAAGTAAGGCGCCTTGAGGACCCCCTTCAGTACAGCTTCCCGAGCGGCCTACTGTCGCCGAGTTACTAGCACACATTCTAATGGGCAGCGGCCAGTTTGTATGTCGTCCACATACTATTCTGGGTATATACTGTGACGTAAGGCAGAAATTGTCTGTCCAGCAAAAAAAAAAAAAAAACGTGGACTCACATCGGGCTCCCCCAGCAGCGTGTTGGCCAAGTAAGGCGCCTTGAGCACCCCCCGCCAGTACAGTTTCTCCAGCGGCCTGTTGACGCACCAGCCAGCGCACCTGACCCCCAGCGAGCGCCAGTACTGCACCTCGCTCCTGCGGATTGCGCGAAGTAAACTGTGTTGGTCTACATCTCTACATACAAATATTTACATACACACAAAGACGGCCGCCTTGGTCGAATGCTCAGATCGCTGAGTATTGGCCAAGAGGTCCCGGGTTCGAATCTTGGTAGGGGCAAACTTTCTGATTTATTTATTTATTAAGATCACCAACAAGTTCACATTAACACAGTTAAGACATATACATTTTATACTGCCAGGATGCTAAATGCAAACTTAATTATAGGTGACAACTGCATGCAACATACAACAGCAATATACTAATACAATCTAATATTATGTAATTCTAAGGTAATACGAATTTACGTGAAACAAAAAACAAATTGATTAAGAATCACAAATATGTCCAACCTTCGTAGGTTTGGTTAGACATATTGTGTCCTCAATGTTCTTAACTTGTCGTGGTAAATATCAATGATTGTTTAAACATTCTATTTAACGGAGAAAATGAGCCTAAATTTGCCTTTGCTCGTTTTGGTAAAAATAAATTATATCTGGACTTTCTAGGCAAATTTATTGGAACTTTAATATTAACTCTCGAGAGCAAATCTGGACAGTCCAATAAACCGTTGACAAGCTCATATAGGAAACTGTTGTCTAACATAACCCGGCGATCCTTGAGAGAATTCAGTTTGAAATAGCACAGCCTATCCTCATAACGAGGTAGTTTTTTCGCTAGATTAATGATGACCAATATATTTTAACATTTATATAAATTAAATTATGTACATAATTTAATTATATTAAAAATATGTCCGTCATCTAGAATCCATAACACAAGTGCTTAGGCTACTTACTTTGGGCTAGATGATAGGTGTGAGTGTAAAAATATTTATTTATTTATTTATTTTGGTGGTAAGAAAAAGAATTTCGATTAAAAAAGAATCATACCCGCGTCCACTGCTGTCCTGGCAGGTGCCTGAGCGCTCGGCATCAAGACCATAATTTTTCGAAATTCTTTTTCTAACCACCAATATCTTTGTACATACATACATAAATCACGCCTATATCCTCGAAGGAGTAGGCAGAGGTGAACTAGCACCCACGTTTCACCAGTTATGTTAGGTCCCATGTAATAGGTGGCGAGCCTATTGCCATTTATCGGGCACAAAAGTCGCAGTAGGTATATAGCTAGGTGGTATAAGAGTAACGCTGCTGCCCAATCCTCATCACTGATTTATCCTTAGTCGCCTTGTACGACACCCACGGGAGAGATTTGGGGTGGTGACATTTGTATTCTACTCTGTGGTGACGGACCACACGGCAAATCTTTGTACTACAATTTTTCTGACATTAATATAATGTTAAAATTAAAATCGAAGAGTCTATACATACGTAACGGGAAAATACTCCGGACGGGACGGGGACGGGGCCTCTCTGGTTCAAAACGCCCCGTCCCCGTCCCGGCCTCGTCTTATCCGGGGTATTTTCCCGTTACGTATGCAGAGACCTTTAGCCAGGGCTTGAAGTAATAATTATCATTGTTATTATCTTTGATAATTGAAGGGGTGGAAAAAGGTGTTATCTAACAGAACGAAAAAAACGACTTTTTTGTATGAACGGAAGATTTAATGTGACGGAAAATGATGGGCTCAAAACGCCCAAATTTTGATTCGTATCAAAATGCAGACTAGTGTTAAAACGTTGCGCGTCTGTGACGTAATATTGCGTGGCGCCACAGCCACTGTCTATGCAATATTGTGTTACTGGCATTATAAATAAAAATATTTTTACACTCACACCTATCATCTAGCCCAAAGTAAGTAGCCTAAGCACTTGTGTTATGGATACTAGATGACGGACATATTTTTAATATAATTATGTATATAAATGTTGAAAATATACTACATAAACAAAAATATAATACACAACCATGACTCGGAAACAAACATTTGTGGTCATTACAAAATTTGCCCCTACCAGGATTCGAACACGGGACCTCTTGGTCAATCCAGCAATCTGAGCATTCGACCAAGGCGGCCGTCAAAAGGCGGCGGCATTGAATGTGTTAACTGACAAACATGCATACATTTCAGGCATTTCAAACACTCATAACTAATTTTGAACTTCTTGTTAAGAACTAACACCTTTGTCCACTCACCCCTTCTTCAATTGCCTAGATAATAATTATGCATATTATTACATACATACATAATTCACGCCAATATCCCCGAAGGGGTAGGCAGAGGTGAATTCTCACCCGCGTTTCGCCAATTATGTTAAGTCCCATGTAATAGGTGGCGAGCCTATTGCCATTTATCGGGCACAAAAGTCGCAGTACATTGTCAGGACGGTAGTATAAGAGGAACGCTGCTGCCCATTCCTCATCACTGATTTATCCTTAGTCGGCTTGTACGACACCCACGGGAGAGATTTGGGGTGGTGACAATTGTATTTTACTCTGCCGTCACCACACGGCTCTTTTTTAATACATATATTTTTTTTTATATCACCATATTATTTATATGGCTATGTTAGTATGGTTCTTGTATAGCCTACTACCTGAAAGTAAATTATAGGCATTAGCATTTAGTTTTTTAATTGAATAGGTATTTTAAAAGTTCGTAATTTTACACCGCCCAATGTCTTACAAACAAACGAAACACGTATCGCGCGCAGCTCATGGTATGTTCTCTTACACCGCCTAGCGGGACGCGGGTTCGATTTTCCGCATCATTACCTGAACTCCTTTGCTTTGTATTTCATTATCAACTTTTATTGTACTCACGGACTGACGATGTCCTTGTGCAGTAGTACTGCGCTCACGCCGCACCATCGCGCCGCGCGTCGCCATAGCAGCGAGTGGACCACATCGGCCGCGCGGGACAGCATCTGCATCGGCACGCTCTCCGCGAACCTGCGTAGCGCAAACAAGATGTTAGTTATCTCATCCCATCTCGTCCCATCTCATCCCATCTCATCCCACTAGCAAATCGGCACCATGCCGTCATCACCATCATTTCATCCCATTTAGTCCCATCTCGTCTCACCACGTCTCTCACCTTATTATCTCACTTTGTCCTATCGCATCCCACTAAATCGATCCTCATCCCACTTCATCCCCACTACAATTTCTGGAATCTATCTGAACACTTTATTAAAAGTTATTTTTTTGTGGTTTTAAACAGTGCAAACAGTACAGCGCAGTAGCTTAACGCGCTCGGCTTATGATATTGCGTTTAATAAAGCAATGAACGCAATGACAGAAATTGGATGGGGGACCAAAATTATATCGTCTCCAGTTCCTCCGTGCTTAGGAAGACACGTTAAGCCGTTGGTCACGGCTACATCCGCAGTAGTAAGCAATCATTCCGTCCCTTTTCTGCACAATCATTCATCACTAGCACCTTTACGGTGTGATGGATGATATGAATCAAAAGGGAGTGGACGGCTTGAAACATACGACCCCAGATAGACTGGGAACAGGGCTCGGAAAAGAAGTAGTGTGTACGTGTTTGGAAAGGAAATGACTGCGAATGTAGTGCGCATGTGCTTGGGCCACCAACCTCGGCCCGCTGGGCCCGTTGTCCGCGTCGTACTCTTCCTATATACACTCTAGGGGCCTACCCCTAGTGTAGTTCTACCCTAGTCTACCCCAGCAAACTAGTACCACGTGGGGACGGGGTTGACTAATATCAGTTCTGACACTATTTTCTCATTAATAATTACTGCGACTCGAAACTCGAGGACACCGGAATGACCTATTTTGACGCTGCCATAGATGTCGAAACCGCGTTCAAAATGGCGGACTTGCGTTTCATTTCACGCGTTTCAGTACTTCAAAAGTATCAAAATCATGGCTTAGACTAAAACAGTATAGAGAATGCGTTTCGTGTCACACATGTACATACATACATACATACATATGTCACGCCTTTCTCCCACAGGGGTAGGCAGAGATCACTTCTTTCCACTTGCTACGATCCTTACATACTTCTTTCGCTTCATCCAATCTCATCAATCTCTTCATGCATGCCCGTCGGCTTCGGGTACTCTTGACCTGGCCCTTTTTTAATAGACTTTCAATTTGATTATGAAAGATCCGTCTAAGGCTTCCCCTTCTCATTTCTCGATTCACTATCGCCATGTATATCCTTTTTGTCAGTCTCCTTTCATTTCACATATGTAAAGTGCATTTTATAAAGAAGTGATGAATGTAGTGTGATTTGATATGCTTGGGCCACCAACCTCGGCCCGCTGGGCCCGTTGTCCGCGTCGTACTCTTGCGCGCTGAAACAGTACGGCCGGTAGCTCACCGCGCCCACAATCTGCGGGTCGGTCTTGCGAATCTGCAACAGTATATTTAATTTTATTACGTCATCATTGGGGCATGCTCCCGGGAGATACCGGTATTAATTTTGCCGGTATTTCCCGGTAATAGTACAAATGATATATCAAGGGCTACTTTGCCGTGTGGTGACGGCAGAGTAGAATACAATTGTCACCACCCCCATCTCTCACGTGGGTGTCGTACAAGGCGACTAAGGATAAATCAGTCATGAGGAATGGGCAGCAGCGTTCCTCTTATACCACTCTAGCAAAGTACTGCGACTTTTGTGCCCGATAGATGGCAAAAGGCTCGCCACCTATTACAAGGGATCTGGCATAATTGGCGAAACGTGGGTGCTAGTTCACCTCTGCCTACCCCTTCGGGGGTATAGGCGTGATTTATGTATGTATGTATATATCAAGAGCGATAAAACAAAGCATGTCTCAGATCACGTAGATATGACGCCCGAGCTGAAGGCGGCGGCGATAAATATTCGATCTGAGGCTTTCTTCTTAAACCAGGAAGTGGGATTTACGGTACAAGGAAAAATCTACCTTATGGTCAGGTGAGACATAAAAATTAACATACTTAGAATGGCTATTAAAGAAAATTATAAAATACGTGTCGACACTGTTGAGTCTTTTTTAAATATCTATTTTCCCCATCGATTTATTAAAAATATACCTTACAAAAAAATTTATGTTTTCAATTATTCGACATTTTTATTTTTTTACACTCACACCTATCATCTAGCCCAAAGTAAGTAGCCTAAGCACTTGTGTTATGAATACTAGATGACGGACATATTTTTAATATAATTATGTATATAAATGTTGAAAATATACTACATAAACATATACACAACCATGACTCGAAAACAAACATTTGTGGTCATCACAAAGTTTGCCCCTACCAGGATTCGAACCCGGGACCTCTCGGCCAATACCCAGCAATCTGAGCATTCGACCAAGGCGGCCGTCAATATTCGAAGAATTCGACAAGACACTCACGTTGCGTGCGTGCAACGTGAGTGTCTTGTCGAATTGTGTGCTAAGTAGATGTAATTAACTGTTTATTTTGTGTTTGAGTTAATGTTGTGCATATCTGTTATAGATGTAAACCCTAGATTTTCGTCTTATGTGATTGTTCTTGTATAATGCTGTGTGTTTAGTGTTTACATTGTTGATGTGCCTTAATAAATAAATAAATTCTTTAGGTACATTACCAGGTACAGCACCAGGGGGTTGAAGCAGGTCACCGCCGCGTACTGGTACAAGGTGGGCCTGGAGGCGAACGCCTTCAGGATTCCGGTGACCACCTGACAAAATCAAAATTATTTTATTCCATCGATTTATTGCATTGATTCGATCGACTTGTCTTTCTTTGTCCTGCCCTGTTCCCAATCCATCTGGGGTCGGCGCAGTATGTTTCCACTTCCATTCATATCGGTCACACGTCATTATTCATCATCCATCACATCGTTCGATCGACTTATAAATACATGAAAGAAACCCAATAAAATAGAAGGATAGAGGCCCCTATCAGTTGTTTACAACTGTCTGCCTAATAATTAATAATAATAATAATAATTTGAAATAAAACAACTTTGACGGGTAAGACTCGCGTATAATTTGGTGCCGTCGTATCGTGCCGTGTGGTGACGGCAGAGTAGAATACAATTGTCACCACCCCAAGTCTCTCCCGTGGGTGTCGTACAAGGCGACTAAGGATAAATTAGCGATGAGGAATGGGCAGCAGCGTTCCTCTTATATCACCTAGCAATAGTACTGCGACTTTCGTGCCCGATAAATGGCCATAGGCTCGCCACCTATTACATGGGACCTAACATAATTGGCGAAATGTGGGTGCTAGTTTATCTCTGCCTACCCCTTCGGGGATATAGGCGTGATTTATGTATGTATGTATATTTGATGTTTCGATCAATTTACAGTCCCCCCGTGACCACGGCCACTGTAAAGTGATCGAAACGTCGGGTTAAATAATTAATATGCCAAATATAAATTTTTGTTTTATTTCAAATGTGTAGTGCTCGTGCAAATATAAGAAAACATTAAGGCGACTATTTCCCAAATTGGTACAATTTTGAACCTCTAGTTGTGTTAGAACTCACAAGTCTGAAATTCGTACACATTAAACTTGAAGATATGAGTTAGTGAATGCAAAAAACAGAAACACGATTAACTACACTTTACTCGATAGAAAAAAAATCTGAACATACACCCAATCACCCAGAAACACCCACAAAACACCCAATCACCCAGAAACACCCACAAAACACCCATTCACCCAGAAACACCCAATCACCCAGAAACACCTACAAAACACCCAATCACCCTGAAACACCCACAAAACACCCGTTCACCCAGAAACACCCACAAAACATCCATTCACCTAGACACACCCACAAAACACCTAATAAAAATTACCGTCCCTAATGGAGTTCCGAGACGGTCAATCAGCTTGAGTCAAGCACGTTGCTTTTCTGTATGTTTTTGTTCCGTTGCTAGCGTAAACAAATGAAACAAACCTAAAAAGCTTTTAAATGCTTGACTCAAGCATTAAGCAAGCGTTGTAGACGATCAAAATGTTTAAAGCAAGATTGACGCCAAGATGATTGACCGTCACGGAACTCCTAGGTAATTCCATACATTATTTGATTTCTATGAATATCTTAAGAGTCATTTTTAAAATAGCTCCGCAACCAAATAATCATTAAGTTAGTACTACTCACGCGTTTAAAATAACCGAAGCGGGCGGTATGTTTTGAGTTTGTGGACTATTAGAAAGCCTTCGATTCTGTCAAGAAATAGTCTGTGATCCAGTCTAAACCTATTAAGCTCTAGCGGGGTGTGAGACAACATGATTTAAATCCTCAACCACGTACGTACGACCTATTGTTATTTTCCGAATTTCACGCGAACGAAGTCGCGGGGATAGCTAGTGTGATAATAATATGAAACTACAATTTTTTACGTATATAGAATTTTATAATTAGGATAAAATTAAATATGACGCATTTAATATTATCCGTATTAGAGGTACCTATTAGATTAAAATTCACACTGGGTCGAGTGCACTATGGCGCAAAGACAGCTATTTGGCTTTCCTCGAGTGCGCGGCGGCTGTCCCAGCGCGCGCGCAGGGAGGGGTTACACCGGCGATGCCTACACTGCCCGGAAATACTCGCCTTAATAATGATAATTCCCAAAGTCGGGAGACTCGACGGGGATTACACAGTGTAGGTATACAGCCCACTCCCTTTTAGTGATAGCCTCATAGGTCAGGACTCAGGACCCTAACAATTTTATATACATACATAAATCACGCCTATATCCCTGAAGGGGTAAGCAGAGGTGAATCAGCACCCACGATCCGCCAATTAGTTAGGTCCCATGTAATATTCAGGGGGCGAGCCTATTGCCATTTATCGGGTACGAAAGTCGCAGTACATTGCTAGTTGGTAGGTATAAGAAGAACGCTGCTGCCCATTCCTCTTCACTGTTTTATACTTAGTCGCCTTGTACGACACCCACGGGAGAGATTTGGGGTGGATTTTGACGGCGAAAAACCCGTGTGTGTACAAGAGGCCTTACGGACGGTGTTATGGATGATATGAACCAAAAGGGAGTGGATGGCTTGATGACGTCTGACCGATATGAATGGAAGAGGAAACATACTGCGCCGACCCCAGATAGACTGGGAACAGGTGGCCTACCGCCTAACTCGATTGCTGATGATAGCTATATAGCAATGCACTGTTTACGGCTATAGCAGCCATCCTGAATTTTTAGGCGGTACGGATTTTGTGCCAAATTCATACAAAATCATTCGGTGATCATTCGTTCAAAGCTATCGCTGATAGTTTAGGTACATTTGGTGCGAAATGACAGCATGACGTCATAAACAATAGCTTTTGCTTTAGCAATCGAGTTAGGCGGTAGGCCCCCAGGGTAGAGAGAGGAAGATAGATTACACAGTGTATAAGGTCCACTGCCTTTTAGTGGTAGCCTCATAGGTCAGGACCCTAACAATGATACATACATATGTCACGCCTTTCTCCCACAGGGGTAGGCAGAGATCACTTCTTTCCACTTGCTACGATCCTTACATACTTCTTTACAATCTCATCAATCTCTTCATGCATGCCCAATGATGTAACCTTCAAATTACCTGCTTATCCTCGCCCTTGATGTCAATGATCATGCGCACTTTGTGGGCCAGCAAGTAGTCCAAGGCCTCGTCCAGCCGACACAAGTGCACCTCCTTGAAGTGTTGCCTGTAACGAGCGAGAGACTCGCATCAATCTAAAGCCTACCACCATACACGGAGAGGCCAATCGGATCAGGCCAAACTGAATCAGTTCGGTACGGTTTCGTACGGATACGTACACATTGGGCCTCAAACACGGGCAGTATTGCCTTCAGTTCTAATTTGTCATACAGGATCCGTTCAGTGTTTCCGGTCAGGCCGATGTGAACTAATTGCTTCAGTCCATCCGGCCGACTGACGCAAGCATTCCTTCAGGCCAGATGACACACACACGATACGGATTTGCATCCAGTCAGGTAGAACTGTAGGGAAAACTGTCCGTGTATGAGGCACTTAAGGGTATTTTTCCACCAGAAACGTGCGAGTTACCTAAGAGCCGCCGCTCTTCGCGGGTGAAAATCGACCAATACTAAGTATTTCCGTAGGTACGGAAAAGGTCCTACATAATAAACTATACATCTCTGGTGGAAAAGCAGCCTTAAGGAGGATTACATAAGGCGCTCGCTAACACAGTGGCATAGCGCGTTTGGCCTGCGAATGCGTAAACTAAGCAATATTGGCTGAGGTCGGTCATTGAATGGGTGACCAAAAATTTATTATCTCCAGTTCCTCCGTGCTTCGGAAGGCACGTTAAGCCGGTGGCACCGGGTGCATCTACATACATACATAAATCACGCCTATATCCCCGAAGGGGTAGGCAGAGGTGAACTGGCACCCACGTTTCGCCAATTAGTTAGGTCCCATGTAATAGGTGGCGAGCCTATTGCCATATATCGGGCACAAAAGTGTCGCAGTACATTGCTAGGTGGTATAAGAGGAACGCTGCTTCCCATTCCTCATCACTGATTTATCCTTAGTCGCCTTGTACGACACCCATGGGAGAGATTTGGGGTGGTGACAATTGTATTCTACTGTGCCGTCACCACACGGCGGGTGCATCTGCAGTCGTTAATACCCGCCATACCGCACTAGGCTAGCGTGGTGTGTTACGCCCCAATCCCCTATATTCTTCCATCGATAGGAAAGGCCCGTGGCCCAGCAGTGGGGACATTAAAGGGCTGGTGATGATGATGATGATGAGGTGACTGAGCGGCGTGCGAGGAAATAATCGTCCAATATTTTTTCTGCAATATGGAAATTGATCAATCCTATACACCTCTGGTGTAAAAGCAGCCTTAAGGTGCTCTTACATGGGCAAGTTGTTTTTAGCAGTAATTGCTTGGTAACTGTAATGGAGCAATCTGGTGCAATCACAATGAATTGCGGCAATTGTTTCGGCAATATTGCTTCTAGCTGCCAATGAATAGCAATAAACTCGCCCCTATTACATAGGACCTGAAATAAGATGACGAAAAGTGGTTGCTGATACACCTCTGCCTGCTCCTAAAAGGAAAAATTTCCTAAAAGGAAATTTTATAGAAACGAATTGTATGAGAATACCCAAAGAGGGTTGGTGTCAGGCAGGCTGTAAAACCGAAGCCAAAACCTTGAGCAGTATGGATTGGAATGTTGTCATCCCAATCAGTCTCTCCGTTCATCGGTCTCTCGACATGGTCCGTTCCGTCTTTTTTCTATACATTCATTCACCACTAGCACCTTTACGGTGTGATGGATGATATGGATCAAAAGGGAGTGAATTGATGACGTCTGACCGATGTGAATGGAAGTGGAAACATACTGCTCCGACCCCATATAGACTGGGAACAGTGCAGGGAGAAGAAGAAGAAGATATATTATTGAAACAGTCACCTGTTAGGATGAGTGGCTCCGACGTCAATGTCTTTGATGGCATCCCAATCCATCACGCGCACATCAGCTATACTGGATCCGGCCAGCCGTTCCAGGCCCTGGTCGTGTAGCAGGACGAGGTGACCGTCTTTGGAGGAGCGCACGTCCAGCTCCACAAAATTGCAGTCGCGTTCGATGCACTGAAACAGAGATAGATTATTATACAGGCTTATTTTTAAAACACCAAAAACCTCTCATGACTAGATAGCTAACATCATAAACAACAACGTTGGTTTTATGAGTTTCAATATAACGCAATACATTGCACAATTTTTTTTTTTTTATGTTTTTATTGCACTGTCGATGTCGTGACATTTATACGTCTATGTTTTCATTCATAAACGAAAGGACGCCCGTTGGCTCGCGCCCTGCTTAATGCCGAGTAGGTGTACGTAGAGTTATTAACTTTAACTGCCGCACTCCGAGACGTACATTAACTTTAATGAGTACATAATGTCAAAAAATTTCATTTGAATATAGACTATAGACCCGGCAAGAATAGCGACTAGTTTTGAATTGTCATTTATTGACATTAAGTACTCATTAACGTTGTTTGACGCCTCTGAGTGCAGCAGTTAGACTGATAAATTAAATTACATACATACATACATACATAAATCACGCCTATATCCTCGAAGGGGTAGGCAGAGGTGAACTACCACCCACGTTTCGCCAAATATGTCAGGTCCCATGTAATAGTTGGCGAGCCTCTTGCCATTTATCGGGCACAAAAGTCGCAGTACATTGCTGGGTGGTATAAGAGGAACGCTGCTGCCCATTCCTCATCAATGATTTATCCTTAGTCGCCTTGTACGACACCCACGGGAGAGTTTTGGGGTGGTGACAATTGTATTCTACTCTGCCGTCACCACACGGCAAATTAAATTAGTAATTTTTTTTGTATGAAAGTAAAATCTTGCGAATCATCAAAAATCGTAGAACAAACAATGTTGCTTATGATGTTAGCTATCTTTTCCTGCGAGGTTTTTGGTGTTTTAAAAATAACCCTGTATATTTTAGTTTGGGATTATTTACGGTGCTACCAAAGAAATTGTACCATGCTCAGCAAAATGGGTATATGGCCAAACTATGGTGAGCATTCATCCTTTTTTGTAGGTTAGGTTAGGTTAATTAAATACAAGCCTATCAGTTTTATGTCTACTTCTTCTTTCCCTTTATCTTTATATTTTATATTTATCTGGGGTACTGGAAAGGTGCTAGTGATTAATGAAGGTATAGTAAGGAGAAAGATAGGACTATGTTGATATACTGATGAACAGATACCATTCCAATCCATACTGCTCAAGGTTTTAGCTTAGGTTTTAAAGCTGGTCACCTGCACTAGCCTTTCCAATAAGATGGATGATATGAATGAAAAGGGAATTGATGAGATCTAACGGATATAAATGGAAGAACATACTGGACCAACCCCAGGTAACCTAGGGAACAAGGCAGAAAGAAGAAGCTCGGTTCCTGGCAAGACTGCTAATAATAAGTTCAATTCTTTTAAAATTATCAACACATTGCTTGTTGAATGTAAAACTGACACAAATCAAAAACGCTTATTTTGCAAAAGTAAGTCTAACTGCCGCACTCAGAGACGTCAATTAACATTAGTGAGTATTTAATGTCAAACATTTTCATTCAAATCTAGACCATAGACCAGGGAAGAAAAGCAACTAGTTTTAAATTGTCATTTTTTGACTTTAAGTACTCATTAACGTTATTCGACGTCTCTGAGTGCAGCAGGAAATGCTGTATATTTCGAATACATTGTTTCAAAGTACTTTTTGAGTTATGTAAATGAACGATTATTATATTTATAGCAATGAACATTCCCCTGTTTGTGTTAAGACACAGACTATTACTATTTATTGCAGGGAACATAGTTTTGTTTGTATTAAGACAAAGACAGTCATTTGTTTTTGTTATTGCATGCAGTAACTATACAGTCTACAACTACATCAAAAGTATTTTGTTAATCTCCATTTATTAGATGTCAGATCAGAGCATTCTTTTGTTTGTGTCAAGATGCAGACAGTCATTTGTTTTTGTTGTTGTGTGGTGCAGTAAGTATTCAGTCTACATCAAAAATATTCTGATAATCTATGTTTAACAGATTATGTACAGAAACGTTAATCAAAGTTTGAGTCTTGCTTAACATTAAATGTTGTCATAATTGACGTTTTTACATACAAATTCTGACAGGTAAAGTCCATTTAACGTTTTAAGCAGTCCCCCAAATTGATTAGCGTTTCTGTATTCGGGGGTTAGTCAGATCAGTCGCGCGCCTTAGGAACATGCAGAATTAAGTTGAAAAACGTTAACTCACATATCGAAACGCCTCCAGTGTGTTCTCTGGCGCGTCCAAACCAGCTCCCCGGTGAGCAATGCACCTCATCACCTTCTCGGGGTGTAATTCACCCTCCTTGCTGCCAGGGTCGGGGCCGAAGATGCTCACGACACTAGCCTGAGGGGGTTTCTTCAATCGCGTCACGAAATAAGCGGCCACACCGAGAATTCCCACTTCCAAACCAAACGGGAGAACTGTGTGCAACATTGAAATTATGAAATAAACCGAGTAGAGAACATGGTAGAAACCATTTAGGAGGTAACCGGCTACTGTAACGAGCATTTTTTTTCGATCGTTCGATGAGTATTAAAATATAATTTGTGAGTAATATTTGGCTTTAAATTTGGTTAGAAAATACGAAAATAAATAATAAACAGCGGTGGGAGTTGGGAGGGGCCTAATTTGACTTTGATAGTAGATAGTTTGACATTGACAAAAAGAGAAGCGTTTTGTTTGCTAAGGCAACAAATTACAAGCCGTTATTAAACGCAATTGTTATTTTTAAAATTTTTAAACTTACGAAATTTTAAAATCGTCACGATTGTACCTACATAACCTTGATAACAAGTATGCCAGAAGAAATTGTTTATTTTTTATAGACTCGACGGAAGCTATTGGCCTTCATCTCTCCTGTAGGCCTATTCCCTAACTTTTTTTGACAGTTGAAAGTGATGATCACCGAACTATTTACTAATACATTGCTGTTATCACAGGACAAGTGTCACAATAGCATTATAGTAAAGTAGTAATGGATAAGTAAATAGTTCGGTGATCATCACTTTCAAATGTCAAAAAAAGTTAGGGAATAGGCCTACTGATGATAAATGAAGATAAGGGCCTACCACCAACCAAACCGTGTACTCCGTGAACGATAAGCCACATTTACTCTAACATCATAATATACATACATAATTACGTCACGCCTTTCCACCACAGGGATAGGCAAAGATCACTTCGTTCCACTTGCTACGATCCTTACATGCTTCTTTCCAATCTCATTAATGTCTATAACTTCATGTGCATGCCAGTTGTTTTCGGGTAGGTACTCATGGGTCTTTTTCATTCTAAGTGTTACCATGCTTTTAAATTTCAATTCTTGTAAACTAAAGGAATGGGAAGAGGGTAAGATAAACAAATGAACATCTTCGTATCCACATTTTATAATGATAATAATTTATTTGGTTTTTGTCAGTAGTCACAAAAAATATAACACAGACAAATTGAATATATAATTATTTGTATAGACGACGGCGAAAGACGTAGAAGGAGAGAAGAAGACGAAAGAAGATATAATAGATGGATTGTGTAAAGAGGATATGACAGTGAGAAAAGTGGACGAGAAATTGTTGAAGGATAGAGAGGAGTGGAAGAAGAAATCATGTTGTGCCATGCCTAGAGCGGGACAAGGGCAGAACGATGAAGATTAAGAAAGAGTAATGATACAGTAAGCCAAGCCAGCAATTTTTACAATAGACTTTGTGCTTGACCACAATAAAATTTAGGTTTACAATCGATTGAAGAAGTTTGACAGTTTTGGATAGTCTGAAGAAGAGACACTTAAAAAAATTAACTTTGTGTCACACCTGACCACAAAGTGGACTTTCCCCCCCGCTATGTACACGTAATCCCATTCCCTGGTCAGGGGGTGATATATAATTACCTCGGGCCATACAAAAGGGAGCCTCATATCGGTAATTATCATCACCGTCGCCTTCGGCTCGGGAGCCGAATACTTGAGATTTGAGACATTCTTTGTTGTACCGCCCTTGGTATTTAATCTGCTTCTGTTTCATTATATTTTAGGGATTGAACATGACGACTCTATCCTCCATGGGCTGCCGAAGAACGAAGACCCTCACAAGGTGCCTGACGATGAAGAGGACCGTCTCCACGGCAGTGAGCGCGCTAGCACCGACGAATAAAGCCGTGGTACCCCCGAAAGAAGCTGGGGATGAATTACCATCATTACATGATTTGTGATTAGACAGCTTTTACTTCCCTATAATACATTACTAACTGCCGCACTCGGAGACGTCAAATAACGTAAACGAGTACTGATACGATTCAAAAAATTACCATTCAAAACTGGTCCCTATTCTTGCCGGGTCTATGGTCTAGATTTGAATGAAATTTTTTGACATTCAATACTCATAAGTTAATTGACGTCTCTGAGTGCGGCAGTAAAAGACCTGTACTAAAAGACGCGCAATATGTGTTTATGTTGTTGGTAGGCCCCCCACAAGGTGGACCGACTATCTAGTGAAGGTCGCGGGAAGCCGCTGTTTGCGGGCGTCTCTCAGCTGACCAACTGACTAACTGCCGCACTCGAGACGTCAAATAACGTTAATGAGTACTGAACGTCAAAAAATGACAATACAAAACTAGTCGCTATTCTTGCCGGGTCCATGGTCTAGATTTGAATGTAACGATGAGGACCAAAATTGGAATCGGCCTTATCCTGGAACCCTCAACCACAGAGGGGCTGGTTGTCTTATCACAATTGTCGGAACAAAATAAAGCATACATACATACATAAATCACGCCTATATCCCCGAAGGGGTAGGCAGAGGTGAACCAGCACCCACGCTTCGCCAATAATGTTAGGTCCCATGTAATAGGTGGCGAGCCTATTGCCATTTATCGGGCACAAAAGTCGCAGTACTATTATCGCTAGGTGGTATAAGAGGAACGCTGCTGCCCATTCCTCAGGCTTAGGTTTTACAGCCGGCCACCTGCCTGACACTAACCCTCTTTGGGTATGCTGTTGTTGGTGGTTTGCCCTCCACTATTCGGGTGCCCCAAGGTGCTTATTGGTCTACACCGGGCAATCTAGCAACGGGCTTGCTAGCTACCACCATCTTATCAAAATGTCGCCATAATAATAATTTTAACAGCATTATTGGGTTCGGACCATGTCTGTGTTGTGTTATACTTAAGATAGCCAGCCCCTCTGTGGTTGGGGGTTCCAGGTGAAGCTCGATTCCATCTTCAGCCCTTATCGTCACTTACCATCAGGTGAGATGAAGGGAAAGAGCTGGTCTAGAAAAATTATCATCATTCAATCAGTCTGTTAGTCAGCCGAGAGGCCTCCCCCAAGTATCTCCAAACCAATCGGTCCTGCGCTGCCTGCATCCAGCGGCTTCCCATGACCTTCACCAGATCGTCGGTCCACCTTGTGGGGGGCCTTCCAACGCTGCGTCTCCCGGTGCGTGGCCGCCATTCGAGGACCTTTCCGCCGTCCGAGGACCCAACGGCCGTCAGTCCTCCTCGCAATGTGCCCTGCCCACTGCCACTTAAGGTCCGCAATTATTCGGGCTATGTCGGTGTCGGTGTCGGCGCTTCGTTGCGGATCTCGGCGTGGGCGGGCTTGGGAGACCTATCATTACCGACTGAGGCATGCTGCGCACTCCCCTATTTTTTTCTTGGACACACTGGTTTACGGTATCACGGTACGGTATCTTGACGATTTATAAGTGTATTGTAATCATACCTAATATGAATAAATGAATTTTGACTTTGTGACCTCAGTTCTCCTGCGGATCTCATAATTTATGATATGATCACACAGCGAAACGCCGAGCATAGCCTCTCTATTTGCCCGTTGACTGATTTTGGGCCTTCTTATGAGGCCCATGATAGTAAGCGTTGATTACAGGGCAAAGACAACATCATAATTATAAATATTTCAGTGATTGTATTTCTGGTGCTTGGTGCGGAAGAGCGGTGCTAAAATAATAGACTGGTGCATTGTTGTCACAAAAGTAATCGTAATCTATCATTGAAAAGTCTATAATAAACATAAAAATCGGTGTGAACAATTTCTTCTAGCAGTACATATAACACAAACACAGTCACCATACAACATACAAGTAACACAAGACTCTCGCGGCACGAGGCAGGCAACATGCATGGGAATCAATCGCAATGCCTCGAATTGAATAAATGATATAACCAACAAGAGAGAAGAGCCAGTTCTACTTTCAAAATTCTCCCCTCTGTTCCTACACAGACATGCCCGCCTGACCTCGCTTCTATTAGGCCGGTTCGATGTTTGCCTAGTCTAGGGTAGGACCGTCACAATCAGTCTGGTCTATACAAATGAGGTTCGCGCGGGCATATCTGGCAACGTCGCATATCGTAAAAATCTATGAGTCGTCCACGTCCAGTGAATCCACGTCGCATCGCAATGACATGCGAATTGATTCGCATCGAGCATTCCTTTGATTGCATTCTTTTTTGTATCGCAGTCTTGCCCCAACATAAACGCATCGCGGCAAACGTTGTAGTTTTCTGTGTTGCGTGCATTCTCACGCAGTTTTGTGTATAAAAGCTCTAACTGCCGCACTCAGAGACGTCAAATACCGTTAATGGGTACTTAACGTCAAAAAGTGACAATTCAAAACTAGTCGCTATTCTTGCCGGGTCTATGGTCTAGATTTGAATGAAAATTTTTGACATTAAATACTCATTAAAGTTAATCGACGTCTCTGAGTGCGGCAGTAAGGGCTGGTGATGATTTTGAGATTTGGACTTTATGCGACATCATGGTCATTCTGGGAATTTGACCTTTTGCTTCATGGACAAATTGCACCCTCTGGACATTTTGAGACTTGGACGTTTTGCGACAAGGGAGCCTAGACAAAGTAACATACCGACAAAGTTAACGAAGTTCGATAAAGCTAAATGTACGGGATTTGACGTAAGTCGTCGTGAAATCACGTGACCAAAATCGTCTTCGCAAGTTCCGAGTTATGTTGGTAGCGCAAGCTAAGACGCTGTACATACCAAAGTAATATGGCCGATCGTGACGAACTTCGACACGTTATCGTTATGAAACGATTGCCACTTGGCTACGGGCCAAGGACATTCCGGGAATTGAACCTTTTGCGTTCGCGGAGATGATAATAAGCTCACAAGCCACGCCAAGCAAGCGTCTCCAAGACAAGCGCGTTACCAAACAGGTCTTCCAGCGTGAATATGACGTCCCTCTTCAGCCTGAACTTGGGCGGCATCGTGTTGACCCTCAGCGCCGATATGCTGCCATCCTCCTCGCCGGAGCCCGACGCATTCATGTTAATTGTTAAAGGGCGACTGATGAACATTTTCTTTCAAAATAAGGGTGTGTGTTTGGCGCGTTTCAACGGTGTCAGTAAGGTGTTTTTAATTTCGTTAATTCAAAAATTGTTTCAGAGTGGGTTTTGTGCATTGAAAGTGGTGTAAAGGTCTCCACGTACGGAACGGGAAATTACCACGGTCCACGTACGGGACCGTGCACGAGACGGGGACGGGGCCTCTCTCGTACAAAAAGCCCCGTGCACGTCCCGTCCGTGACTCCGTCCTTCATGTAGCTACATATTGTATGAAACGAAATTTCTGAAGTCACGTCCCCGTCTCGTGCACGTCCGTCCGGGGTATATTCCCCTTACATATATGCAGAGACCTATAATATTATGCACAAGCATCCGTTTTGATGTGCAGTTATGCAGAAACATTTAAAATAAGTTCAGATGATATGTTTGACGTTGAGAATTTTATAGTGGATTTCACCATCCTAACACAGTCGCCATCATGAACTCTGTTACCATTCAATTCGCGCCAAGTACTCCTTTAAAATATTTGGCACCCATATTTTAGTGTTAAATTAATTTCATTGATCCATTTCACTCACTCATTCATTCATCTTTGTACTAATTTTTCTAACATTTATATAATGTTAAAATTAAAATCGAATAGTTCATTCATTCATACTAATATGAAATACTAAAGACATGACCGTATGGGCTAGACCGCTTGCCTTATCTAAAAATATAAAGATAATTTAACAAAAAAAAAATTGAAACAGAGGCAAACACTAGAACTAACTTTTTTTTTATTTTCTCCACGGTCTTGTAGTGGTTCGCCCACCGGAATCATGATCCTGAGGTCCCGGGTTCGCTCCCCAGGGGAGCGCAAATTTGCACTGCGCTGTAGTTTGGTGGGTGACAGTTTATTTTCTTCGGTCTTGACGCAGAACGGCACATTCGCAAAATGACATCGTCAAATGTTTGGTCCCTATCGCATAACGTCACTTTAGCAGAACGTCACTTTCGCAAAACGACTTTGTGTGATGTGGACATTCTGGGAATTGGATATTATGGGTTTCGACAAATCGAAGCCGTGGTACAATCTTGGACAAATTGCACCCTCTGGACATTATGAGACTTGGACATTTTGAACCTAAACGTCGTTCTGTTAGTATACTTACCGATCAACGACCTTCTTTGTGTGTGAATAGTAGTTGAGCTCGGTACACTGAGGAAGGCAGGAGCATTTGGCGAGATTGCGAGGCAGGTTGATGAGGATCTCGACGTTCCGACCGATGCAAGCCATGCCATGCGCGTCGCACGGATCGCCATCTTGTTTACACCACAAAATTTACCGCGAACAAAAAATTAAACGAAACAGTATTAGTATTTGCTTTGGACACGGACAAATTATAAAGTGAATGGTATTTTGCACACTAATAAAACAGTTTGCATGCACTTTTCACGCTACGAAACGAATCGATGTGACAGATGCGAGGTGCTACAATTTCTTTCTTTGACATTTCCACTGAAAGGGGTTGTCAACTTTTGTTTCTTTTTTATGTAAGGTGACCAGTCTTGTGACTAGGCTTTAATGCAAACTCAAATAGTTTATTGCCAACTAATTGCAAACCAATAATTGCAAATAGGTATAAATACAGATCATCTAATCTAAAATTGAACGCCTCTCCACACAACTTCGATCATCATCATCATCATCACCAGCCCTTTCATGTCCCCACTCCTGGGGCACGGGCGTTGCCTAAGGATGGAAGAATATAGGGAGATTAGGTCATAACCCACCACGCTTTTAACTACTGCAGATGCGGCTGGAACCAACGGCTTAACGCTCCTTCCGAAGCACAGAGGAACTTGAGGTAATCCATTTTTGGTCACCCATCCAATGACCGACTTTAGCGAACATTACTTAGTTTACGCAATCGCAGACCAAGCGCGCTACGCCACTGCGCTAGCGAGTCAGGATGAGACCGATATTGATGGAAGAGGAAACATAATGCGCCGACCCCAGCTAAACTGGGAACAGGGGGCCTAGACAAAGTAACACACCGACAAAGATAACGAAGTTCGATACAGCAAAATGTATAGGATTTGACGTAAGTCGTCGTGAAATCACGTGACCAAAATCGTCTTCGTAAGTCCCTAGTTATGTTGGTAGCGCAAGCTAAGACGCTGTGGATACCAAAGTAATATGGCCGATCGTGACGAACTTCGACACGTTATCGTTATGAAACAATTGCCACTTGGCTACGGGCCCTGGACATGTAGAAGAAGATATTTTAACCAACCATGACTCTTAGAAGGAATACCAGTATTCATCACAAAATCTCTTGCCTCTACCAGGATTTGAACCTGAAACCTTTCCGGGCACGAGATGAGGACAAAATCCCGGGGAAAAGAATATAATTGACCCTTCACTGTAACTCCCACTAAATCTAGAGACAGAACATTGTCAAGTGGTGGAGAAAGACTTTCTTCATGTCCCGTGCTAGACTTACTTATGCGGGGAATTCACTAAATGGACATGCCCTCGGGCATGCTTGTAGACATGCCCGCCGGACCTCGCTTCAATTAGGTCTGTCCGATCTTTGCCTAGTGTAGGACCGTCACAGTAAGTCCGGTCTATAGAAGATCCGGCGAGCATGTCTGCGGGCATGCCCACGGGCATGTCCATGTAGTGAATTCACCGCTTTATAAATTAATGAAACCTGTTAGTTACCTCCCTTCGCATAGAAGTAGGGTCGGCATCCGCAGAACATTAGCGCCATACGGTTACGACACTGCATCTGACACAGGCCGAAGCTATACGCCTGCAAATTGATAAATAACTAATACACCATTCTCACATACATACATAATAAACCACACTTATTTTATCTACGAATTAGTAGGTAGGGTAATCTCCCTAAGTCGACTTTGAAGCCAACGCTGGCGTTAGTCGGCGTTGGTCGCTCACAGACTAGCATAACATTGAAAATGGTTTGACAGAAAAATTGCCGGCAACCTCCATCCCGGTGTAAATTGAACTTGACTGTCACCTGCTATACTTGATGTATTTTTTTTATATAGACTAGACAGGGAAGTTCTTGCCCTTCATCTCACCTGACCGTAAGTTACGATAAGGGCCGAAGATGGAATCGAGCTTCACCTGGAACCCTCAATCGCAGAGGGGCTGGCTGTCTTATTACAATTGTCGGAACACAATAATACTGTTAACATTATTTTTATGGCGACAGATTTTGATAAGACTTGGAAGAAGTCCTACCACCAACCAAAGCGAGTACAAATTTGTTCTCCCCTGGTGATCGCACCCGGGACCTCTGGATCTTAATTCCGTCAAGGTTGGCCAACCACTTGACACGAAGGCGGATAAGTGTATACCTTAATAGGGCTGCTGATCCACTCGTCAGGGTAGCGGCACCTGCGTTGGTCTGGTCGCAGCTTCCGGACGGCCTCGGCTGCCTGGATCTCCACAGCCTGCGGTAAACCATTACTAATTTCGGAGAAAATACATGCATGCCTACTCTTATCTCTCTCTGGTCTGTGTCTGAGTAACGTTGACCTTACTCAGAATTACATCTAGAGCGGACGGTCCAACTCCACCGGCTTCTAACTTCCATCCAGCGCATTTCTCACAACTGTGTAGTTGAGTGTTAGTTTATAGAACGATTAGTCTTTCACTTGATCGGTCCATCTGGTTGGACCGCGAGATCTCAGGCTTTTCTGAGAAATTTGAGGTGGTGATAATTGTATTCAGGAGGTCTACTCCGAAACTCCGAATAATTAACTCACATCTATCCGTTTTTCTGACGCCACTGAAAATGAAATAAACTTCCAGAGTAACGCCTCAACTCTGCCGTCACCTCACGATCATTCATTACCGCATCGAACATACTTTATTTAGTGGTCACCCGCGACTTCGCTAGCACATAATACATATTTCAATTTGAGTCAGTAGTTCCTGAGATAAACAAACAAACTCTTCAGATTTATAAAATATGATTACAATTTTCAAAACGCAGTGTATTGATGATGATGAAGTGATGGCATAATAATATAACTTCTGGTCTTGAGATTAATGGGGAAAATATCTTACCCCCGAACACAGAAACGCTACTCAAATTTTTAGCACTGCTTGTCAATAAGTGGACAATACCTGACAGAATGTGTAAGAAAAAATTTCTAAATTTTGACAATACTTAAATGTTAAGCAGGTCTCAAACTTTGAGTAGCGTTTCTGTATTCGGGGGTAGGATATTTCTATTATCCTGAGCACGCACCTTAAAGTCGATGACCAGCTCCTCCCCCGGCGACACTTCTCCAGTCGGGTTGGAGAGAGCCGTGGAGATCTCGAATGGGGAGTGTATGAAGTACTGCGACAAAGTACAGCTACTGTACGCCTAGCACGGGGCGTGGACAAAATCTCTCCCAGTGTTTTGTCTCGGCATTTAGTGGGAGTTAGAGCGAGAGGAAAATGTTTTCTTTTCCCCGAGGTTTTGTGCACATCCCGTGCTGTGGGAGCTGATTACAGGAAATATTAGATTGTTCAACAAGGTATTAAAACAAGCCAGGTTTAAGTTAGGTGTAAACGATACGAAAGGATATACGTATAAGCGGTATGGACCGGAGTCCGGAACCATTACTGCCTATACCTCACATCACCAGCCCTTTTAATGTCCCCATAATGAATGGGACACGGGCCTTCCCTATGGTGGAAGATTATAGGGAGATTGGACCATACCGCACCCACCTCGCGGGCATGTCCGTCTTATGAATACCCCGCTTAAGGAATACGACGCAAGGAGGAGGAAGGCAACTTACCCTAACCGGCTTGCCCAAGGAGTCTACCCTGGCATAGCACTGCCCGCTCAGGTAGTGGCACCGGTACAGCTGATGCTCGTTTGGCTCCACGTTTGGCAGCGCGTGCTGGTACCGCGCGTACATCGAGTTGAAGGTCATGCACATCCCCACCTCCGTCATAACCGGTATCCAGTACACCTGGAAATGATTGGCATTCAATGGAATTTTAGTGCAGTACGGTTTGAATGAAGACGCAGTGACGAGAATTGAGAAATGGACACTTCAATGGTTTTGTCCCGTAAAGCGTATGATGAGATCTGCAGGCGAACTAAGGCCTCACCATAGCCCGAACGACGTCCTTGAATGGAGACGCAGCGTTGGTAGGCCCCCACACCACAAGGTGGACTGACAATCTACAGCCGTTGCACGGGACGTGAACAAGATCTCTCTCCACCACTTGACAGTATTTTGTCTCGAGATTTAGTAGGAGCTAGAGCGAGAGGGAAAAATCTTTTCTCCGAGGAGATGTTGTCCACGTTCCTTGCTACGAGGGCTGGTGAAGGTCGCTCGAAGCCGCTGGATGCTGGCAGAGTAGGACCGATTGGTTCAGAAATCCCTGGGGGAGGCCCATGCCCAGCAGTGGGCGTCTCTAGTCTAGGCTTACTGACTTTCTCTCTCCTAGGTAAGTAAAGAGCATGTGAATTGCCGCAAGGCCGATCCTAGACTTTCCCTTCTTAAAGGACTTGGAGGAACACCGGAATGGTTTAGTGGGTATTGCAGATTGCTGGTGTTTCGTGCGCCGAGTTCCAGACACGCCAATCGCCTCGCGTAGCTAGCGGCTGGTGCTGGTCTGGTGCGTAAAGGCATTCCATTTCGACAAAAAAAAAGGTAAGTAAAGAGCATCTCTCTTACATCTTTCCCGGTCTCCGAAGCCACGACCTTGAGCACGCTTAGAGGGTGGAGCTTCAACGCCAGCGACATCAGGTCTATGTTCTTAACGGAGTCGTCGTTCTGGTACTTCCAGAAGTTCTGCAGGTTGGTGCGGAAGGAGACGTCGGTCACCAGGTCCAGAAAGCCAGAGTAGTACTCGTAGAGGTCCTGGTCCGATTGCTCTGTCACGTTCCAGGTTCTGAAACGGTACGTGAAAGATCGACGTCATTAATCTTTGATCTCTTAATCGTAACCTCTGACCTCTCTTATGTACAAGTACGCTGTACTGTAGGTTGTCATCCAAAAAATGTAGCCAATTTGATTATCGGCATCTTGACGCTGATGGCACTGGTGTACGAAGGTGAACGTCCACGGAACTAATATTAGAGATGCATTTCTAATGTCAAATACAAGCAACATACGTCTAATTTAGTGCCCTTGCCATTTGAACGAACTTATTTATTAGAGGTCGTGACGTCAGTGATAGTAACACACAACGCTGCGGTGTACGGTACGCGGCGTCGGACACAATCATCGTATCAACTACAGCCCCCGTAGCACGGGACGTGGACACATCTCTTTCGGGGGAAAGAAATTTTTTTTCTCTCACTCTAACTCCCACCAAATCCCGAGACAAAACACTGTCAAGTGGTCGAGAGAGACTTGTACACGTCGCCGTGCTAGGTCCACTGGAGTGGTCTCTCTCTTGTTCCGTCGCAGTATGCGTCTGCGGCAAAGAGCAAAAACCGCATACCGTATGTACCGCAGCGTTGTGCGTTACGATCAAGAGACCAAAGCTTTAGGCAGCCTTGATAAAGTGGTGGTGCAGTCCGAGAGGGCCTGTAGCAAATTCTATTCAGGGATCTTTACCTTTAGATAGTAGGTCTTATAAGCTGGCCTGAGAGCAAACAAACAAACGTAGAATGATTCACCAATGGGTGTCGTAACAGTCGACTGGGGAAGATTGCCCGGTGTAGACCAATAAGCACCTTGGGGCACCCGAATGGTGGAGGGCGAACCACCAACAACAGCATACCAAAATAGATAGGATGATATGTATGTATGATTTATGTATGTATGTACTCTTGGCCGATAAAAAGTGCAACTGACAAATCGGACTATTCTAACTTCTGAATGACATCCTTGGCTATGTCAGGGTCCAGACGATCCATGAAGCAGGCGGTGATGGCGGGGAAGGCGGACCACCATTGCCGGTAGTCCCTCTGCATGGACATCACCACTGGTTCCGAGTTATACCTGCGTAAAACATACACACATACTTACGCGTAATAATATTATGTTATATGTAGGTAGAGGTGAATTAAACACCCACTTTTCGCCCGTTAAGTTAGGCCAATCTAGAGCCTATTGCCTAATCTAGAGCCTATTGCCATCTATCGGGCACATAAATCCCAGTAGGTATATTGAGTAGGTATACTGGTAAGAAAAAATATAGACGAATTGAAAACCTATTTGATTTTAATTTTAACATTATATAAATGTTAGACAAATTAGTACAAAGATTTTAGTGGTTAGAAAAAGAATTTCGAAAAATTATGATCTCCCGCCTCAAGATCATAATTTTTCGAAATTCTTTTTCTAACCACTAGAATTGAAAACCTCCTCCTTTTGTGATGTCAGTTAATAAAGAGGAAAGCTGCTGATGCTGCTGCTTATTCCTCCCTTATTACTGTTTTAATGTATAACAGAACGCGTCTTTCTGGCGCGTACTTTTGAACCTAAAGCGAGGAATTCACTACACGAACATGCACGCGGGCATGCCCACAGACATGCCCGCCGGACCTCGCTTCTATTAGGTCTGTGTTTTTGTTTGTTTGGCCTATACAAACATGCCCGTCTAGTGAAAAGCTCCACTAACCTGGACCATTGCACGACACCGCAATAAATCGCGCCTCCAAATGCGCTAAGAGTCACCGCAAGCCACAGGAATCTGTAATCATAGTCATACATATATCACATGTTACATAAATCATGCCCATTTATCCGTGGGAAGAGGTGAATTTACTAACACCCACGTTTCGCCAATTATGTTAGGTCTCATGAAGTGTTATTAATCTTATTTTTTTTATTAGCATTTTTTTTATATGTTGATAAAAAAATCTGCTATTATATAAAAATCGAAAAATTTATTAGATTTTAGATTTTTTTTTGAATCTGAGCTCTGAGGAGCTCGCTAGCGCAGTGGCATATATAACGCGCTTGGCTTGCGATTGCGTAAACTAAAGAATGATCGCTAAGGCCGATCTTTGGATGGGTGACCAAAATTTTATTTTTATTTTCCGATTTTATCGATAATATGTTGTCTAATATCCGCACAATTAGTTTGATCAACTGTATAGAATGCACATTGTAGATTTGTCATATTTACCTAATGAAACCTTTTTATAGGCTTCAAAGACTAGCATCAAAAAACTGAAAATAGGCGTTTATAAAATTAAATGGAATTGTTACACATAAACGTCAGTGTACAATCAATCAAGTGCAAAACAATGTAAAATTCCTGTAAATATTAATTAAATTCTTAAAAAATTACCCAGTGTTTTTAATTATATCGATTACGAATAGGTAAGTCGTTACAAATTATGTCTTTACAAATGTTTTTTGCCTAAAAGACAAAGTTAGTTAAAGGCAGAAGTTCAAAAATTTTGGCAGAAAGATTCAACAGGATCGATTACGAGTCTATTTTATTATTTAAAAAATACAGTTTATATAGATTTCTTGGTCTGTACTCAGAGATAAATGTTTCTAGATTAAATGTGCTATAGGTGATACGGCAGAGCAGAATACTCATTTCACCACCATCTGCATCTCTCCCGTGGGTGTCGTACAAGGCGACTAAGGGCAAAGACAGCCATGAGTAATGGGCAGCAGCATTCCTCTGAAACCAACTAGCAATATACTGCGATTTATATGCCCGATAGATGGCAATGACTCTGCTTCTGTAAGCCTGTGAATGAATGTGGGTGGTGACAATTGTATTCTGCTCTGCCGTCACCACACGGCACTTTTTAAATAACAATTCCCTAAACAACTTTTTACCTTTCACAGCAATGCACGCTCGGCTCAACAGTATGCTTCATCCCATGTAGCGAGGTCTCTCGACAGAATCCGGCGTACATGTGATAGGCCGGAAGCATGGACACCCTAGTCGATTCGATGGTCGACTTCGTGCGAGCGAGGCAGATCAACATCGCGGTACTCTTGCCCTTTTCTCTCTTGAATCTCTCGGTTTTCGAGGCGTGCATAGCAAGTTCGCAAGCTCGTTACTAGATTGCGCTGTTAAGCAGTTCCTACGTCTGTAACCAGTTTTTCTCATTAGTTAACAGTCTTCGCACAACTTTGATGAGATGAGTAACTTCTAAAATCAAATTAGTCTATAATCTAGAAATAGTTGGCGCTTTGTGGGTGTTAATCCGCCTCTTCCTAAACCTTCTGGGATATATAGGCGTGATTTATGTATGATGCATGTATGTATTTTAAACCCAAAGAGGGTTGATGTCAGGCAGGCTGCCTGCTGTAAAACTTTTTTTGTATGGTTAATTTTGCCGTGTTAATCAAATAGGGCTTTTCTATGAAACCGAATGCATTAGAATTTCTGTGAGCGAAACACGACTCACAAAATTACGTTCGTTTGGCCTCACCCTTAATAGGGGAATTCACTACACGGGCATGCCCGCCAGACATGCACGCGCGGACGTCGTTTGTATAGGTCAGACTGACTGTGACGGTCCTGCACTAGGCAAACATCACACAGACGTAATAGAACTAAGCGAGGTCCAGCGGGCATGTCCGGACGCATGCGTGGACATGTCCGTGTAGTGAATTCCCCGCTTTAGTCGGGAGAGATTAGGGGTGGTGACAATTGTATTGTATTGCCAACTAAGCTAGAAGATAAATCTCTTACTTCTCTGTTCAGGGCACGTCTACCGCTATGTATCAGTGTGGGTAGTATTTGAGGATCACATGACCGTCCACCAATTATCGAAAAGTGATCACAATTATTTGATCAAAAGACTAAGCTGAGATCGTAGATAAAAAGCTTTCCTAACGCTAATTACCAGTAGTATTTTATCTGTAACACTTAGCTTTGGTAAAAAGAAATTGTTAGCGTTCCCTATCTCATAGGAAAAAACTGTACCCTAACAGTATCAGTGTCGTATGGAATCACTGCCGCGGGTGTCGTACAAGACGACTAAGGGTTAAAGGTTAATTTAAAGGTTCCTCGTTGTACCACCTACCAATATACTGCGATTTATGTGCCCGAAAAATGGCTATACATGGGACCTAACTTTAAAATTACTTTAAAATAACTTTAAAGTAAAAGTAACTTAATTGGCGAAAAGTGGGTGTTAATTCACCTCCGCCTACCCTGTCGGGATATAGGTGTGATTTATGTATGTATGTATGTGTACACCTACAAATTTGTACGGAACCTTCGTTGGGTGAAATCCGACTCGCACTTGTCCTGTTTATTTTTTAATCTAAATGGATCTTAATTGGAAGACAGGATAAAGTTTACTCTCACTACGTACGACGTAATGTCACTATAATGGGTTAAGTAATCATTGGAACTGGCTTCGGTATTATTTTCAAAATAATTAAAACTTAAAGCGCCATATTGTTGTCTGTTGCAATTAACCTTAATCGATTATCACTTAATGATTAATGTAAAACGGATTTATTGGAATTTGTCCTAATTTTTTTCAAATACAAAAGGTTATTTGAGATTTAAAACATAGTTATTTATGTAAATATGTATGTACATATCACGCCTATTTTATCCGTGAAGGGGTAGGCAGAGGTGATTTGATTAATCACCCAGGATAGGGCCCATGTAATAGGTGGCGAGCCAATTGCCATGTATCGGGCACCTAAATCGCTGTACATAATTATGGTCGTGTGGTGACGGGCTGACGGCAGAGTAGAATACAATTGTCACCACCCCAAATATCTCCTGTGGGTGTCGTACAAGGCGACTAAGGATAAATCAGTGATCAGCAATGGGCAGCAGCGTTCCTTTTATATCACCTAGCAATGTACTGCGACTTTTGTGCCCGATAAATGGCAATATGCTCGCCACCTATTACATGGGACTTAACATAATTGACGAATCGTGGGTGCTAGTTCACCTCTGCCTACCCCTTCGGGGATATAGGCGTGATTTATGTATGTATAATTATTGCTTGGTGGTATATTAGTAACGCTGCTGCCCATTACTCATCGATGTCTACCTACACCCTTAAGGCAGATCGTAAACTAAAGTGTACGCCAGATAAGTCTGCGCGTGGTCAAAAGTGGAACTAAAATTTCGTCTGCTATTTTGTATGTTTGTCTAGGGGTGTCAATGTTAGCGAGCAGCGCCACCCATTGCGCGCAGACTTATCTAGCGCGCACTTTAACAGGGCGGGGATGTGACTGCCTCGTTCAAGACGCCCCGTGAGTGCTACGGTCGCGTCCCGTCCGTAACTCAGTGACATATTTATGTCCTTCATGTACATTTAGTATGTAACGATATTTCTAAAACTTCCGTCCCGTCCCATTCATGTCCCGTCCGAGGTTTTATCTCGTTACGTATGCAGAGACCTTTTGGAGTTATTACGAACAAGCCAAGTATTAGTGGTAAAAATAAAAGATCTAAAAAGCCGTGAGAAAACTCTTGATGTGTCTTACTATATTGGGAATTTTGTACAAGATGTGACATAAAAATAGAGTGACATTGATTTAAATATAAAAACACCAGGTAATAATAAAAAAGAGGTTGATTTCCGACAAGAGTAACGCTGCTGCTTATCACTCATCGATGTCTTACCCTTAGTCGCCTTGTAAGACACTCGAGGAAGAGATGGGGGTGCTCTGCCGTCACCATACTGCTCAATCCATAGAATACCATCATCGTCTTAATAGAACAAATTGAATTGACTTCAGGTGGCTGGTGTGCTGACGCTGCTATACTTGCTTTACCAGTACGGCGGTCTGCTGCTGAAGGGGCGGGAGGATGAGGAGATGGACTGCCGGCCCACCAGGCTGTCTCGCTCTCGCTCCAGGTTCGTGAGATGGCAAAACAGCTTTATATCATGAGAATTATACATATTTGAATTCTTATACACCATTAGGCATCTTGTACGCACACGGTTTTTCAACCTTACGCGGCATGTTAGCGATGTTGAACAATCGTGGCAGCTTGTACATGTATGGCGTGTTTTTGCGGACGGGCGCCGTGCCGTGGCGCCGTCTACAAGCTTCCATAACGATCCATACAACACTGACGACCGTGCCTCGACACGGCGAATTAACCGTAGATTTTCACGGCGAAATAACCGCGTGTGTCTACGAGAGGCTTTATCCTTTTTTTTATACAAGACAGGAAAGCTATTGCCCTTCATCTCATCTGATGGCAAGTGATGATAAAGGCCGAAGATGGAATCGAGCTTCACCCGGACCCCTCAACCACAGAGGGGCTGGCTATCGTATTACAAATTGTCGCAACACAATAATCCATTATCAAACTAGTAATGCTGACCAGGCGGACTTCGAAAAAAGTCCTACTGCCAACCAAACGGAGTTTGTACTCCCCTGGGGATTGCACCCGGGACCTCCTGGATCTTAATTCCGGTGGGCGAACCACTCCAGCATAGAGGTGGTCAGTGTACCTACACCACTTACCTCTACTATACTACTACGTTTCGTCCAGCGTACTTGACGATGGACGAAACGTCTACTAAAATGTCAAATGTTTCTTGTGCCGATTTGAGGCGCCCCCTCGAGCGGCAAGGTTACTAAATTTGTATTTGACATTACAAATGCATCTCTAATATTAGTTCCGTGGTCGTTCACCTTCGTACACTAGTGCCAGCACATCAGCGCCAAGATGGCGATAATCAAATGGCATCATTTTTTGGATGACAACCTTCAGTCCCGCGTACTTGTATAAAGGAGGTCAGTGACCTACACTATTTATTCTGTTACACAGGTCGGCCTCCCGGTCCAGGAGCCGTGGTGCTTACCAGGACTATAAGCTGGATGAGAGGCATGGCCGCGGTCGCCGGCGCAAAACTCACCGGCGCTGCCACGACTGCAGTCTTTGCAACTTCGAACAATAGATGGCGCTGTTAAGCAGTTCCGTGGGCGCGTGGTTCAAGAAATGGTTAGTCCACGGGGGTTGGCTTCTTTCCACTTGCCACTTTATTTGCTGAATGGAAGACAGAGTTAGCATCAATTTTAAACCATAACTGTTTTGTATCAAGAGAGTAACACCCATATGCAGAGTTGGTTCCTCGAGATTTCCTCCACTCGACCTTAGTCGAGGTCACCATACATACATACATAAATCACGCCCATATCCCCGAAGGGGTAGGCAGAGGTGAACTATCACCCACGTCTCGCCAATTATGTCAGGTCCCATGTAATAGGTGGCGAACCTATTGCCATTTATCGGGCACAAATATCGCAGTATATTGCTAGGTGGTAGGTATAAGAGGAACGCTGCTGCCCATTCCTCATCACTGTTTTATCCTTAGTCGCCTTGTACGACACCCACGGGAGAGATTTGGGGTGGTGACAATTGTATTCTACTCTGCCGTCACCACACGGCTGTCACCAGTCATCTTAAAAACCCTCCAGTAAGGGGCTGTCTTTCAAAATGATAGGTCTAAAATCATTTCGTTGTCAACCTCAGTAGGCCTAGCACGGCACATGGACAAAATCTCTTCACCGCTTGACAGTGTTTTGTCTCCGGATTTAGTGGGAGTTAGAGCGAGAGGAAAATATTTTCTTTTTCCCCGAGGAGATTTTGTCCACGTCCCGTGACGGGAAGAAATAACGGTGTTGACAAGCTTTGAGGTGACTTACTGCCGCACTCAGACGCGTCAATTAACTTCAATCAGCGAGTATTTAATGTCAAAAATTTTCGTTCAAATCTAGACCATAGACCCGGCATGAATAGCGACTAGTTTTGAATTGTCATTTTTTGACGTTAAGTGCTCATTAACGTTATTTGACGTCTCCGAGTGCGGCAGTAAGGTAGATTATACTGTGGAATTTTGTAAGTCGAGTCGAGGACAGTTTTGTCAGTTTTGTTTGACATAACAACTGACTGTTGCCTTGAGGTTGAGTTGAGTGGAGGAAATCTCGAGGAAACGACTCTGCATCCGCTTGTCTGTCAAGCCGCCTCCTGGAGGTCGATCGCTTCTACATTGTATTAAAGCACAACTCACGCGATTTATTTTATCTATTACTGCTCTAACTTATGCAACGCGTAAAGAAAATAACAAGGACGGCATATAATGACACATGACAACCAAACGGCGCCATTTTAACTGAATTGAATGAGTCACTAGTTGTACCTACTCGAGCTGCCTTTGTGTTTTCATAGAACTGTCAAAAACTTCAAAAATTCATTTCAACATAGAATTAATAACATATTTCCAGTATAATTGTATTAATGTGTACATATGTTACCGGCAATGTGTATAATTCAGGTATTGTATACAATCCCTGTATTGTCCAGGCAATGTATAAAATATCATGAATATCATTGTCCATTTCATACTTTACCTAGGTATTGTATACAATTCCTAGGGATTGTATAGAATACCTGCTGGTTCACCGGTAATGTGTAAAATAAACAAATCTTAAGACTAAACTAATGTTAGGTAAGCCGGTTAATATCAATACAATAAATACTTCACAAATAGCGGACAAATAAAACATGTTGTATTTACTTGAAATAAACTTTATTATCAACTTTAAAATCACAAAAAATAACAGGAAACTTAAAATTCTTCTTGTTTGTAACATAACATTACAAGTATCTTTTAACATAATATAAGTAATTTTGTAATTGAACTTCACAAACAAAACAATACTCTTTATAACAAAAAGTAGGTCTAATAGGCATTCACAATTTTAAGTAAAAGTAGGTTTTATATATTCTTACACGACAAACTATTATGGCAGAGCCTTACTTTTGACGCAGGAACACTTTTTATAGTCACAGATTTTTTGCAGCTACATTTCACAAAGCCCTGTCCTGTCCGTCGAAATGAGTTTGTTAATAAGTTGGGTTAGGTTTGTACATGAACCAACGAACAGTAACTTGTGCTTTTACAGAAAAGTTTACAAGTTAAGGTTAATTTTTATTCGTATTTTGTTTTATTAAACACAATTGCGTTCGGGTGTACCGACATTATCTAAGCGAACTTACTTTGATCGCGCCGCCTTGGCGCCGTGCCGTCTCTTGTCAAAGGATTTAATTTTATTTGCAAAGGATACCCGCGTGCGGCGTACACTCGCGAGTGAAAGGTCATGCTAAAATGATTCACTTCCATTAATGCTTGGAATGGCGCCTCTAGGAAGGGTGTCAGGGTTCTATGAAGCTTACCGTACTTATTTGTTTGTAATAACCACAATTGCGTTCGAGTGTTACATTACCTGCTGCAAGTTTGGCATTGTATAGAATACCTAGGTAAAGTGTAAAATAAATTCTATTTCATACATTACCTCCCGTTTTAGGTATTCTATACATTGCCTAGGTATTGTATACAATACCGGATTATACACATTGCCGGTAACACATACACTAGATAGCTTGTTTCATAACGATTTCAGAACATTTTAGAGATATTTTCATTTTAAAAAGACGCGCCGTTTTTGCAAGGGGTGGGGGGGCCGCCAGGTGACGTAAGCGCGAAATTCAAAAATGGCGGCGGATCACTGGAGGGGGAGGGTGTAAATGTATTAAACGTTGCAACTTTTGATTAACAGATAGCGCTGCTGATCAAATAGTTCGCGCATCTGGGAATAGATGGCGTGGACAGCTCGAAGTGGGGCCTGTTATAACTTATATATCCGCTATTTACCCACTTTTTTTTACAAAATATTGGAAACTAACAGTGCTGTGAGTAGTTTGGATACAATTTTTGGTTGCTCATTAAATTTTTATGTCGTTGTCATTAATTAGATAAATATTAATTTGGCCGTGCAATTATGTGGAATTTGAGGTCTGGTTGTTATAATTTTGTTTTATTTATTAAACTTTCCATGAGTCAAATCTGACGTGTGCTTTTTTTCTAACCACAAGGCTTAAAACTCACTGTCTCACTCAATTGACAACATTTCATTTTCTCAACGTACTTTTTTTTGGCAAAGGGTCTAGCCCATACAGCCATGTTTTGAGTGTATATTTTATCTGTAGTCTTATGTAAAAAATATGTCCGACACCACGAAACGCGCCAAACACTCCCCCAACATACTTTTATTATGATTCTATATGAAATTATACAGACAATGAAACACCCATAATTTTTTTTTATTCCGTCGTATTCATACTAAAATCATCATTAAAATTCTGGTCATTCTAAACAGTCGTAAGCGCCAATTGACGTCACCGCAACGGAGGAATGGCGAAATCACTTTTGACGCGAAAAATAAAAAGATTTTATTTTATATACATTTTATTTAAAATGTTTGAAATCAATTTCAAAGTAAAAATGTTTTTCTCTGTAATTAAGTAATAAGAAAATCTAAAAAAAAATATTTTCGTAGTCAGCTTTGGGAAAGAAAGAAACAGTATTTTTATTTTGGGGGGGTTATCAATTACCGACAGGGAATTTACTTATAAATCCTTCATGTACGGAACCCTGTGGTTCCGTATCCGCACACTGAGCGCTGTAGTCCCGTATCTGAAGGTTGAAACGGGACCCTATTACTAAGACTCCGCTGTCTGTCCGTCCCTCTGTCACCGTTGTATATCATGGACCGTGATGGTTAGACAGTACAGATAATGTATTTCTGTTCTGGCTGGCGGCCAAATCCAGTCCCCCTAGGCCGTAATACGAGACGTGGACAAAATCTTCTCGAGTAAAAGAATAGTAGATTTTCCATCAAGTGCACAAAACGAATCATTTTTGTCCGAGACTTTTAGCATATGATAGTAATGTCCAGGATGAAAATCGTTTTGTGGACGAGTTAGAAACTTTGCTTTTCACTTCGATTGCGAGGAAATAGAACAGTAACATGTCTTAAGCTAACTAATAACATGTCTTAAAATTCAAACTAAAATTAGTACAGTTTTGAATACTGAAGGAAATTGTTTTTCCCATTGATATAGGCTTGGGTTGCATACCTATACAGCCAAGTATTAAATTAATTTTTCATCCCACCATCTCGGAAAAAGCGTTTTTGCTCTTCGATATCTGAGTGCAAAAGCCGTTTTTATCCTCTAGAGGTTAAAGTAAATTTGAATTTAGAACATCGTGTGCAATGAGTTTGTGAATTCAAAACATCATTATACCTATTTATTTCTACCTCCATGGTGCCGAAATTGTCATGTAACCTATTTTAATTTGTTAAAAACTCAGACTCGGAACCTTCTTGGTGTACTTTTTTTGTAATTTGCTTTGCGCGCGCCATTTTCTTTTCACGTCATAAATTTGTTAAAACCTTGGAGTTCCGTGACGGTCAATCAGCTTGGCGTCAATCTTGCTTTAAACATTTTGATCGTCTACAATGCTTGCTTGATGCTTGAGTCAAGCATTTAAAAGCTTTTTAGGTTTGTTTGATTTGTTTACGCTAGCAACGGAACAAAAACATACAGAAAATCAACGTGCTTGACTCAAGCTGATTGACAGTCTCGGAACTCCATTAGGGTAATTTTTATTAGGTACTTACAGGCGTGTCTGGATAAATTTTGCGGGTGTGGCTGGGTGGATGGGTGGGTGTTGGAGGTGTGTCTGGGTGAATGGGTGTTTTGTGGGTGTGTCTGGGTGAATGGGTGTTTTGTGGGTGTGTCTGGGTGATTCGATATTTTGTGGGTGTTTCTGGGTGAATAGGTGTTTATGGGTGAATGGGTGTTTTGTGGGTTTTTCTGGGTGAATGGGTGTTTTGTTGGTGTTTCTGGGTAAATGGGTGTTTTGTGTGTGTTTCTGGGTGAATGGGTGTTTTGTGGGTGTTTCTGGGTAAATGGGTGTTTTGTGTGTGTTTCTGGGTGGATGGGTGTTTTTTGGGTGTTTCTGGGTAAATAGGTGTTTTTTGGGTGTTTCTGGGTAAATGGGTGTGTTGTGGGTTTTCTGGGTGAATGGGTGTTTTGTGGGTTTTTCTGGGTGAATGGGTGTTTTGTGGGTGTTTCTGGGTGAATGGGTGTTTTTTGGGTGTGTCTGAGTGGATGGGTGTGTATTGCGGGTGTGAATGTTGTGGGTGTTTCTGGGTGGGTGTTGAGAGTGTGTTTGGGTTAGTGGGAGGGTGTTGTGGAAGTTTCTGGGTGAAAACAGAAACTGTTGTGATTGTATTTTTTTTTTGTATTTTGCAATTTCCTCGTTGGGGGGGATGAAAAGTTACGTGTTGCACTTGAGTGCAAAGATTTTTCACCTTGTGCTCTTTTGATTCCCTCGCTATCGCTCAGGATTCTAATTTTAGAATCCTTCGCTAGCTCGGTCATCAAAATTGAGCACGCGGTTAAAAAACAACTTTGCACTCACGTACAACAAATAACTATTATTATAAATTTCGGGATTCTCAAAAAGAGTACAATGTATATACAGAAAGTCAAGGGAAGGCAAAGGGATCTAGCCCATACAACATTTTTTGTTTTTTTTGTCCTTCATACTGTCCTGGGAGCGAAAACAACGAAGAATGTGCCAGCCGCGACTCAGTCTGTGAATGTCGCAAAAATCGATTAAGGGACATTGCCCGGTATAGCGACCATAGGCACCTTGGGGCACCCGAATAGTGGAGGGCAAACCACCAACAAGGATACCACAAGAGATGTTTAGCGTCAGGCCAAATGTCCAATAACTCTCTTCGTTTATCGGTCTCTCGAAATGGTCCTTTCCGGTGTGATCGTTAGCACCTTTCCGGTGTGATGGATGATATGAACCAAAACGGTGTGGATGACTTGATGACGTCTCACCAACACGATACTGCGCCGACCCCAGATAGATAGACTGGGAATAGGACAGGCAGGGGTAAGGAAGGTTAGATAATTAATTTTGACTTGATTTAGCGCGTCATGCATTACTATGAGCACACTATATAAAAATTCGGATTAGGTTTAATCTCCAAGCTGCCTAAAAGGTTGTTATGGAGGTAAGTTGTAGAATATCTGGTGTCTCTGTTAACCCTAGGAAGGGGAGCAAATGATAGCGCGATGCAACCGCGCTTAGCGTCATCTGTTGACGGAGTTCGGAACTTACAATTGACGCGTTTTTCAGGTTTGCTCGCTCCTGTAGGGATGCTTTCACTTAGGTACCTACCTACTGTGTTGTGTGAACCAACCGTAGCCTGTGTAGGTATGTACAGTCCGTTCACAGATATTTTACATCTGACACTTCTCATCATCCTGCTCTAACATATGGAAATGTCATATATTAGTATCCTTCTCTCACATAAAACATAAATGGAAACGTCAGAGGTAAAATATCTGAACGCACTGTAGGTTCCTACTACAGGAGCCAGTAGTAGATGCAACGACGCTTAGCGCCATCTATTGACAGAGTTCGGAATTGCCATGTGCCGCGTTTTTCAGGAGAGGTTGATTCGCTCGTGAAGGGTTGCTTTCACTTACTGTGTTCTGTGTGAACCAACTGTAGCCTTTGGTTAATACAGTTCAGACCCCGTAGCGTAGGACTTGGACAAAATATCCTCGGGTAATATCTCAAACTGTACAGTACTGTTTATCCCCGAATGGGAAGGCAGAGGTGAATTACCACCCACTTTTTGCCAAGTCTAAATTGCCATCTACCGGGCATTTAAACCGCAGTTGAACACTCTAGGTCCATTAGAGGAACGCTGAGCGGCCTGTTGCTTAACTCTGTCCGAAACAAATTCGAAGATAGTTCTGGCAAAGGCCTTGTGGTGACGGCATTGGAGAATACAATTGTCACCACTCCCAATCCCTCCCGCTAGCACTAAGGGCTAAAATGGTGATGAGAAATGGGCAATAGCGTTACTCTTATACTAGCTAGCAATATACAGCGATTTACGTGCCCGATGGATGACAATAGGCTCGCCACCTAATTACAATTTTGACCTACACTAATTAGCGGATTTGAGGGGCTCACTAACGCAGTGGAATAGCACGCTTGGCTTGCGATTTTGTAAACCAAGCAATGTTCAAGCAGCGGACGCGGGTTCGATTCCCGCCTCAAGATCATAATTTTTTGAAATTATTTTTCTTACCACCAAAATCTTTGTACAAGCAATGTTCGCTAAGGCCGGTCATTAGATGGGTGACCAAAAATGTGCTGCCTCGAGCTCCGTACGGCTTTTTTTTTAATGGCCCTAGCTGTTGGCCGAGAGGCCTTTACAGCATCTACCGGGTTTTTTGGGGAAGGCAAAGACCTTGGACCTCAAGCCAAACATGTCCTCAAGCCTTGCAGCAGTCGAACACTCCCTGTGAGGGTGCCTCTACGGCAGGCGTCCCCCATGGAGACGGCATCTCCCGGGGGAGATATACTGCCGCGGGCGCCCGAGTGGGAGCTTGGATCGGCAGGCCTGAGGGTGCCTCAATGGAAGGATGCCCAGCAATGGAAGGCACGAGGCACGTTAAGCCGTTGGTATTGGCTGCATCTGCAACCGTTAATATCCACCAACCCGCACTAAATAAATAGTGAAAAGTGGGTGTTAAATTAACAGGTATTAACAGGTATAACCACTCATAGGTATGATCATGGTCATTTCTTCATAGGTATGATAATGGTCATTTGTTTGAGCGAAAACCAAGAAAAAAAAATGCAAAAAACAACGTTTAATTGAAATCATCGTCAGCTTCGGCTTCGTCTATGGTCAACCCTTGGCCAGAATCGGAGTTGACATTGCCAGTTTTACTTGGTTCGTTGATGAATCGGAACGGGCAACACGCTTCGCCAGACGGGCATGTCCTGGAACAAAACACAGACTTTTAAATTTGATTTTGCGCCAAGCACTCCCGATAATGCCTTAAAATGTGTGACACCCACATATTTCAACGTAAAATTCATTTTATTCATTCATTCATTAATTATTAATGTGAAAAACAAATACTGAAGACCTGGCTGTACGAGCTAGTCCCTTGCCTTCTCTTCTAAAATACAGGAGAATTAAAAAAACAACTGTCAGTGTCACTATCACAATATTCTCTAAAATTTTTTGTTTGTTGTTTAGTAATTGCATGTGAATACGTAGTATTGTATTCTCTTTGATGTGAATTGTGTTATAATTACGGTTCACATGTATTTTTTATTTGTTGGTAAACTAAAATAGAACGACGGACGTAAATTATCGAGAAGCTATGTCCATGCCCAATATATCCATTAACTCTAGCGATACTCCGAGTAGTTCAAATACATCAATGGCGGCTCCAGGTGAAGAAAATGGTTTGTGTTTAAAGTATCTTCTTACAGAGAAAACTGCGGTTAGAAAAAGGTCGAAAAATAGTCTTGGTTAGCCCATAGGCATCTGGCCAGATTGCAGTGGACGCGTGTTCGATATCCGCAGAAGACAACTTTTTCTAACCACTATTTTCTTCTTTGTAATTTTGAAATCATTATGATAATATTCTAATTTAAAATTAATATTATTCTTCTTCCGTTGTTGGTGATTGGCCCACCAACCGGTTGCCCCAAGGTGCTTATTGGTCTGTACCGGTGGTGTACCAGTCAATCTCCCTTAGTTGACTGTTATGTTATTAGTCGGGGCTGGCACATTCTATGACAAAATAAATAAAAAAGAAGTTATTTTTTTTCGCTTCCAGCCTTGCTAGCATGACCACCGAAACAATATACAGCCATTTATCGCTTTGAACTGACAAAGATCCATAGGTTTTCTTTAGGATCCAAAGGTTTTCAAATGTCTTGGTTAGTCAAGCGGTATAGGCATCTTCCCAGATTGCAGAGGATGCGGGTTCGATTCCCACAGCAAGACTATAATTTCCTCTTGGCTTGTTTGTTGAGGCGAGAGAGAGGAGTATGCCAGCTAAATCCCTATACACATAATAAAATAAAACACCTTGTTTTGTCAAGAACTTTCGTAACTCCTGCTCTAAAATGTGTGTCTAAGGCCACAGAATCTTGCCAAATGTGGCCAGAAAAAGAAAATATTGTGGTGGCAAAGGTGACTCTTGATATGTTGTGAACGGTAAACCTATACTTAGCGCACAAGTCCGAATCTCTGCCCCTGACTTCCCTCTCTGCAAAACTACTGCATCTGGCACCTGTATGTGCCCCAATCCATGAAATGTTTTCTTTCCCTATGGTTCACATCCAACTAATTAGGGGTTTCATTGATATAGTTGAAAAAATTTGATCATTATTGAGAAACAAATACTTTTAATATATTACCAGCTACCATTAATATCAAAATTGCCTTCTGTTTTGGAATGGAAGTGAAAAAATAGCATAATGTGCCAGCCCTGATTCATAAATACATAAATCACGTGTCATCAGGTGAATTAGCTAATACCCGCGTTTCGCCAATTATGTTAGGTCCTATGTAATAAATAGGTGGCGAGTCTATTGCAATATATCGGGCACAAAAATCGCTAGGTGGTGAACCCTTAGCCGTCTTTTACGCCACCCGTGGCAGAGATTTGGGGTGGTGACAAATGTATTCTGCTCTACCATCACCAACTTTTCTCTCTGCCAAGCCATATTTGGTAAGATTCCATGAGAACACGCTTCAGTTTGGAACTTACGAAAGCTTTTTTTAATTTTCGTAAGCTCCTTGGCTTAGCCAAGGTCTTTAAGTAATAAATGTAGGCATTTAGCTGGTATACCTCTCGCTCCCACCTCTATGTATCATCCCCGATTCACCCTTACTCAAAACGCTTTCTCTTCATTACAGACAAACCTCTCATGAACCTATTCAAACGACTGATAGGAAACGACAGCAAACAGAACACGGTCCTCACCAACGCTCAGATCGTGGACATCCTCAAGAAAGAGTTCTGCATGGACATATCCTACATACACGAGCTGGAAGTGGAGATCTACCTGAATCTGATGAAGAAGTTCCTGAAGGACTGGCCACAGTGGGACGCCTTCGATCGGAGTATCCACTCGATAAAGGCTGTGAAAGAGGAGAAGGTTGATAACCAGTCAAGGGAGCAAATCGAGTTGGAGGCCAATTATGAGAATCTCAAGGTGTACCTGAGCAAAATGCTCGGTACAGCGAAGCCTCTCATCAAGAAAGCCGTAGACGAAGTCAAAGCAACTGCTAACAAAGATAATCCTAATGACAACGATTTTGGAGTGGTCTTAGAGGTTAACTGCACCAGGGAACAGTTAGAGGGGCTGTTCTACAGGCGGGCCCATCCGGACTACAATAACACAATATTCAACCTGCAACCGCTGCCCTCTAAGATCACGCATTACACGCACAGCTTCAAATCGATGATGAACTGGCCTAACGTCAAGATCACCGCCAACTTTGGCCAGATCGTCTTCACCAGGGAAATGTCGACAGTGACCAAACGGAGGTTGGTTAACAAGAAGCTTAACAAATGGAGGGCCGAGCATAAAGAGTTGGACACTCGGCTGCAGATGAAAGAGTCCAGTATCCAAACGGGGCACAACATGCACACCTTCTTCAAGATTTTGAAGAAGAGCCAAACGTTTACGCCCAATTCGATATTTCTAGCGTCCTGTCTCGTTGAGCTCCTTAAAAAGGACTTTACGTGCGGTGTACCATTGTCCGATATGCCTATCACACAAACGCCTTCCCAATTCCGCAGGACCCTGTCCAAGTATCCGTACGTGCGGTACCTTTATTCGGACGTGCAAACGAAGAATCCGGAAAAGATTACGGCTAACACGTTCGCGTACGATTTGCAGCTGGAGGAGACGTATGTGCCTCAGGTGCTATTTGGCATCACTAAGTTCTTGAAGCAGCCAGTCAAGTGCGGGGCTGTTTGGATCCAGGTTAAGTGTACGGAGTGCAACGTTAACATGGTAGACGACGACATGAAGGTCCACTTCGAGAATTGTCACCAGAAAGAGAAGGATTGGGAGTGCAGTAATTGTAACCAGAGCTTTCCGATGGTGCAGCTATGCGAGGATGGGTGGGCGCATGAGTGTAAAGCGGGGGAGGTGCCGTCGGCATGAGGGGACAGTGGCAAGGGTACGAGGTATACTGTGGGTGTTTGTAGTAACGGCATACATTTGTAACGATTGCATTTATGTGAAGATGTAGGGGAAGGGAGCCCGAAACGGGCATGCCGCCTAACGCGAGTTTACCCTGGTATAATATTTTCCATACAGCCAAGGTGATGAATGGGATTTTAATTTTCACATGTCGTCTTGGGAAAATGTAGTTTTTCACAGGACAGTACCGTTTCGAGGCCCCTTCCCCGATGGCGATTAGATGCATATTTTATTAAGATGTCGTATGAATTTGATCTCTTAATGTAAGCTTGAATAAACAATGGTTAACAAGAAATAGTATTTATTTTTCCACCTCTAGAATAATACTAACGCTTTCTCAATGTTCTAGATTTCACAGAAATTATTTATTTTAGTGAGGAAGCTCGATAGCGCAGTGAATTTACACGCTTGAGTTGTGATTACGCAAACTAAGCAATGTTCGCCAAGGCCGGGCACTGGATGGGCGACTACAAAATATTTTTATACTCGATTTACTCCGTGCTTTGGAAGGGACATTAGGCGTTGGTCCTGGCTGCATCTGCAGTCGTTAATTCCCATTAACCCGCACTGGGCCAGCGTGGTGAGCTATGGCCCATTCTCCCTATATTCTTCCATCTATAGGGAAGGCCTATGCAGTGGAGACATTAGAAGGCTGGTAATAGAAAGGCCTGTGTGGGACATTAAAGGCTCGTTATGAAATACCCTACCTTCTGTACCAACTCGGAGAGTAAAGAGTGAAGTCAACTGCTGCCGTGCCGTAATCGCACGACAGCCGCTGGACACACGCGCCGGCCTCATTGTGGGCAGTCGTGCAGTTTCTTTGCGGCACCGACGGCTTTTGGACTGGAAAATAAATATTTTTACACTCACACCTATCATCTAGCCCAAAGTAAGTAGCCTAAGCACTTGTGTTATGGATACTAGATGACGGACATATTTTTAACATAATTATGTATATAAACGTTGAAAATAATTATACTACATAAACATATACCCAACCATGACTCGGAAACAAACATTTGTGGTCATCACAAAGTTTGCCCCTACCAGGATTCGAACCCGGGACCTCTCGGCCAATACCTAGCAATCTGAGCATTCGACCAAGGCGGCCGTCATTAGCGTTACTATCCTGATTTGAATTTGAACATTATACTGGGTGTAAGAAAGAGGTGTAGTAGTATATTTAAAGGGATTATTCAGGCCATCAAACTGAACAACTTTCGCTAAGGGAGCATAATCGAAATCTCAGAAAAAATACACACTCCCCCATACAAACTGATGTCAGCTGGTTCTCGGTTTAGCACTGATAAAATATATCAATTACAGATATATCAATGTCTGTGCGGTTAAGTATTGGGAAGTGATTTTATTTCTGAGATTTCGATTTTGGTCCCTTATTAGCGAAAGTTGTTCAGTTTGATGGCCTGAATAACCCCTTTAAATATGACTGCACCTTTCTGTTACACCCTATATAAATGTTAGAACAATTAGTAGGCACCTACAAAGAATATTGTGGTAAGAAAAAATTCGAAAAATTATTGTCTTCATGCGGGAATCGAACCCGCGTCCATGCAATCCGGGCAGGTGCCTTAACGGTTTTTTCGAAGTTTTTCTTACCACAATATTTTTTGTGCAATAGCGTTATTTGTCGGCTAGTTAGATCGCTGGCTGTCGACCATGAGGTCCCGGGTTCGAATCCTGGTAGGGGTATAATGTTGCTCCAATTGAACTTGGCCGTGTGGTGACGGCATAGCAGAATACAATTGTCACCACCCCCGCCTCTCCCGTGGGTGTCGTACAAGGCAACTAAGGGTAAACAGCTGCAATGAGTATGGGCAGCAGCATTCCTCTTATACCATACATACATAAATCACGCCTATATTCCCGAAGGGGTAGGCAGAGGTGAACAGCACCCACGTTTCGCCAATTATGTCAGGTCCCATGTTATAGGTGGCGAGCCTATTGCCATTTATCGGGCAAAAAAGTCGCAGTACTATTGCTAGGTGGTGTAAGAGGAACGCTGCTGCCCATTCCTTATCGCTGATTTATCCTTAGTCGCCTTGTGCGACACCCACGGGAGAGATTTGGGGTGGTGACAATTGTATTCTACTCTTATACCAACCACCTAGTAATATACTGCTATATGTGTAAATAACTTTAATGAGTACCTAATGTCAAAAATTTTTAATTAAATCTAGACCATAGACCCGGCAAGAATAGCGACTAGTTTTGAATTGTCATTTTTTGACAATAAGTACTCATTATCGTTATTTGGCGTCTCTGAGTGCGGCAGAACGCTCGCCATCTATGTCATGGGAGCCAACTTATTTGGCGATAACTGGGTGCTCACCTATATAGGCATGATTTATGTATGTTAGGACCCAGCCCCGAGTAATAAGACGAACCCATTACTGCTTTGGAATGTTTGAAATTTATTTCTACATTGCGAGGGTACCCGTTGGCTTACAACGTGAAGTGTAAAGGTTAGAAGAATTTCGGCAAGTTAATTAGTGTCTTGGGTGGCCGAGCGGTCAGGCACCTGCCCGGATAGCAGCGGACGCGGGTTCGATTCCCGCCTCAAGATCATAATTTTTCGAAATTCTTTTTCTAACCACCAAAATCTTTGTACTAATTTTTCTAACATTTATACAATGTTAAAATTAAAATCAAGTAGTTCCATTACCTTTTAGGGCACTTAAATCATGGTTTATGGCGCACCTGACTGATCATAAAGAGGACTTTTCCGAGCGCTACGCGTACGGAAAATCCCACTTCCTGCTCAGTCATGGGGTGACATAATGGTAGTTTTATACCAAGGTCCTATAGAACAAAGTGTCTCCAGATCGTTAGTACAAATATGCCATCTGAGGCTTTCGTTTTTATCGCCCGAATTAAAATCTTTATATGGTCAAGTGTGACATACATACATACATAATTCACGCCAATATCCCCGAAGGGGTAGGCAGAGGTGAACTAGCACCCACGCTTCGCCAATTAGGCTAGGTCCCATGTAATAGGTGGCGAGCCTATTGCCATTTATCGGGCACAAAAGTCGCAGTACTTTGCTAGTTGGTAGGTATAAGAGGAATGCTGCTGCCCATTCCTCATCACTGATTTATCCTTAGTCGCCTTCTACGACACCCACGGGAGAGGTTTGGGGTGGTGACAATTGTATTCTACTCTGCCGTCACCACACGGCCATAGTGTGACATAAAATTATTAAATTACCTCGGGTGATAAAAAAAAGCCTCAGAACGCATATTTATACTTGCGATCTGAGACATTCAAATTAGTAGGTACCGACTACATACCGGTTGCTGTTTCTGGCACGGTGATAGCTATCAAGTCTTGCGATACCACGTAGTGGATACCGAATATGATGGTGATGAGTCTGCGAAAGCAAATAATATTTAAGAATGTTTATCATCCACATCCATACTTAATTCCTTTATAGGTAGTTACGTTTAATTCTTAACATTGACCCCTCCCTGATCATATGCCCGTACCACGCTAACCTGTTAATGCTCAATTTTTGACAAACTCCTTGTGACATCATCTCCAGTCTAATACCTCATCATAATATGCTCATTTCTGATCCTGTCATGATATTAACATCTGTCACTTCTAATCCCCAAATCTTTCCCGTGGGTGTCGCACAAGGCGACTAAGGATAAATCAGTGATGAGGAATGGGCAGCAGCGTTCCTCTTAAACCTACCACCTAGCAAAGTACTGCGACTTTTGTGCCCGATAAATGGCAATAGGCTCGCCACCTATTACATGGGACCTAGCATGCGAAGCGTGGGTGATAGTTCACCTCTGCCTATCCCTTCGGGGATATAGGCGTGAATTACGTATGTATGTAGTTACGTTCAATTCTTACCATTGATCCCTCACTGATCATATGCCCGTACCGCGCTAACCTGTTAATGCTCAGTTTTTGACAAACTCGTTTTGACATCATCACCAATATAATACCTGATCATCATCTGCTCATTTCTGATCCTGTCTTGATATTAACATCTGCTCACAAGAGAGGATTCGAACCTCTCTTTTCTAGTCACACACACGCTATCAAAAGGTATTTTACATAACATACATAGGTATGTCACGCCTTTCTCCCACAGGGGTAGACAGAGATCACTTCTTTCCACGTGCTACGATCCTTACATACTTCTTTCGCTTCATCCAATCTCACCAATCTCTTCATGCATGCCCGTTGGTTTCGGGTACTCTTGACCTGGCCCTTTTTTAATAGACTTTCAATTTGATTATGAAAGATCCGCCTAGGCCTTCCCCTTCCCATTTCTCCATTCACTTTCGTCATGTAGATCCTATATTCATTCTTTCGACGTGACCAAACCATGCGAGCATCCCTTTCTCAATCCTTGTCATTACATCTTCTTTCAAACCACACCTTTCTCTTATCACACTGTTATATAATCGTTCGCTCAGCCTTACCCCAGCCATACTCCTCAACGCTCTCATTTCTACTGCATTCTACTTTCATGCTTCTTCTCCCATACCCAACTTTCACTGCCATACATTTACAGTATTCAAATTTATTTGCTAACTGTCTAATTAAAGTCATTATCAATAATAATTGTAAGTCGTTTACGGTACAATATTTAAACTAATTAATTCGTTGGTAAATCTTCCTACAGACAGGTGCTTGAAACCGTTATTTTTTTGTATGGAATCTATTCCGTTATTTTATAAGAACTTTTAAACGACTCTTAAGTATTTAATTAATTAGACTCACCACCTGTTACCTGAGATACCTAACATAATTGGCGAAACGCGGGCGTTAAATCACATAATTTAAGTTCAAAAAAAAATTCGAAAATTCAATAAAAAAATGCAAAAAAAAGAAATTCGAAAAATTACCTACTCAGACGAGTGGTATCTAAAGACATGTGCCCGGATAGCGAAGGTTCCATTCCCGCATCAGCCCGGCTAGCATGACCACCGAAACACGATATGATATAGCCATTTATCGTATTATAAGTGTTAAAATCCTATGATTTGTCAAAAATCATAGGATTTTAACACTTATTAGGCCTGAATTGAATAAGCCTCGGCTTTATCATAAAGATAGGTATAGCCACTTATCGCTTTGAACTGTCGAAAATGCAATGACTTATGTAAGTTCAACGCGATAAATGGCTAAATCGTGTTTGGGTGGTCATGCTAGGCGGGCAGGAGTCAGGAATTTTCGAATTCTTAATTTTCTTAGTTTTACATACATACATAAATCACGTCTATATCCCCGAAGGGGTAGGCAGAGGTGAACTAGCACCCATGTTTCGCCAACAATGGCAGGTCCCATGTAATAGGTGTTATAGTCCCTATTGCCATTTATCGGGCACGAAAGTCGCAGTACATTGCATTGCTAGGTGGTATAAGAGGGAACGCTGCTGCCCATTCCTCATCACTGATATATCCTTAGTCGCTTTGTACGACACCCACGGGAGAGACTTGGGGTGGTGACAATTGTATTCTACTCTGCCGTCACCACACGGCCACTTTTCTTTGTTTTATTCTTTTTGTATCATGTATAAATACAATGTTTAAATCATAATTATAAAGGTTAGGTATTTCGATAACAAGGTAAACTACAGTGCACAGACATGGAATCTTCCTAAGGAAATCGCCATATATTATTGTGTGTACCTATAAGTAAGTAATTCGATAATCACACAGTCTCACTGCTTCACTCAGAGACGTTAATAAACTTTATTGAGTACGCAATGCCAAAAAAGTTTCATTTAGGGCCGAGTTCACCAATACGTACCTAAAACAACCGAATAAAAGATAACCGCCAGTATTTGACAGTTCTTCCATGCGATAAAATGTCAAAAGCTGTCGGTTATTTTCAATCACTTGTTTGTTGTGTGTGTTGGTGAACTCGAGCCTTAAATCTAGACTGACTAGTTTCGAATTGAATGCCGCGTGGTGACGGCAGAGTAGAATACAATTGTCACCACCCCAAATCTCTCCCGTTGGTGTTGTACAAGGCGACTAAGGATAAATCAATTATGAGGAATGGGCAGCAGCGTTCCTCTTTTATAATCTAACGAATAGCTATGTACTGCGACTTTTGTGACCACCTATTACATGGGACCTCACATAATTGGCGAAACGTGGGTGCTGGTTCGCCTCTGCCTACCCCTTCGAGCATATAGGCGTGATTTATGTATGTGTCGTGGCCAAATCGTAGAATTGATCACTTCATGATGTGGCCGACCATTTCATGATATGGTTGCATTTCATGAAATGGCCAGCTAAAACTGACCATATCGTTGAAACGTCAACGTTTGATGATATGTCCATCCACGTTTGGCCATTACTGTAGTAAATGTTTGGTATTTTTACGTTGTGTTCGTTTTTTGAGTGACAAAACGTAAAATTCTAGTAATTTGTATCGTAACGACATTTCACTTCACTTTTATCTTCCATTACAACAATATATTAGTTTGTTTAATAGGGTAATTGTCCGCTGCCATGATGAATCACAAAAACAAATCGAAATAAGCGCCTGTAACGGTGGTTAATGTAACTATTTTATGATATGATTAATAATGTTTGGCCATATCATGAAATAGCCATGCGTTTAGCTGTTCATATCGTTAAACGTTGTTTATTCATTGATCTGGCCAGACCATTATCATGATATGGTCAGTTTTGGTTGGCCATTTCATGAAATACCACCATTTCATGAAATGGTCGGCCACATCATGAAGTGATCAATTCTACGATTTGGCCACGACATATGCATGTAGTTTTGAATTGTCATTATTTTGTATAAAGTTCTCATTAACGTTAATTGTCGTCCCTGAGTGCGGCAGTTAATGGCATTTAAATGAATGCAAAGAAATAATTAATATTGATTTGTTTACTCACAAGAGCCACGTCGAATCCATGTTGGGTCAAAAGCGCTACTGACACGGGCTATACATTGAATGTGATTACCATAATGACTACAGGAAAACTGGTGTTCGAAAGCCACCTCTATTGCCTCTGTGATAAGGACCCTCGTTGGCTGGGCTGCTGTGTTCTGAATGCATATAAAGGCACTTAGTTGAGTGTAATTAAAATTGTCTTTTTCCTACCGCTTTACATTACCTGGGTACAATCGACAACACATCAGTCTATACACAATTTATTCGACCTATCCATACAATAAAGTCTATGAAAAAAAATAACTACCAAATTCATTGTACCTACAAATACCTATAAGCCTAAACTGAGAAGCAATTTAATTTGACGGCCGGCTTAGTCAAATGCTCTGATCGCTGGGTATTGGCCAAGAGGTCCCGGGTACGAATGCTGGTAGAGACCAATTTTGTGAAGAACATAAATATTTGTTCCCGAATCACGGTTGTGTATATGTTTAAGATGTAAGTATATTTTCAACATTTTACATAATTAATTATGATATTAAAAATACGTCCGTCATCTACTATCCATCCATATAACACAAGTGCTTAGGCTACTTACTTTGGACCAGATAGATGATAGGTGCGAGTGTAAAAAAAATATATGTAGACACCTGAATTTTGTTTCCAAAGAATGTGGAGTTGAGATCAGTGTCAAATACCTCCTAACCACTCCCACACGGTAACTTACTTGACTTTTTAGGTAAAGAATTTCATCATCATCACCAGCCCTTTAATGCCCCCACTTCTGGGGCATAAGCCCTCCATATGCATGGAAGAATATAGGGAGAATGGGCCATCACCCACCACGCTGGCTCAGTGCGGATTGGTGGACATTAACGACAGCAGATGCCTCCGGGACCAACGGCTTAACGTGCCTTCCGAAGCACGGAGGAACTCAAGATAATAAATTTCTAGTCACCCATCCAATGACCGGCCTTAGCGAACATTGCTCAGTTTACGCAATCGCAGGCCGAGTGCGCTATCGAGCTCTTCGAGTGTTTGAAACAAGAAAAACGAAATATTATAATTAAAAATAAATTTATTTCAATTACCAAATAACAGACATTATTATTACATTTAATTCGATACACACATTGGCACATTTACTGCCACACTCAGAGACGTCAATAACGTTAATGAGTACTTAAGTCGCTATTTAAGCCGGGTCTATGGTCTAGCTAGATTTAAATGAGATTTTTTGACATAAAGTACTCATTAAAGTTAATTGACGTCTCTGAGTGCGGCAGTTAAAGTAATTTGCAATTCAAAATCACCAACAATTACTGTGGTATAAGGGATTGTACACAAAACTGCGATGCAGTAGGTACAGTCAGCATCGAAAGTAGATTACCACTTCAGTAGCTTGTCACATGCGATTCACTGCACATGCGGATGGTTTTAGTATGACAGAGGGCTAAATTGGTAATCCACTTATGACGCTGACTGCAGAGGGCTAAATTGGTAATCCACTTATGACGCTGACTGCAGAGGGCTAAATTGGTAATCCACTTATGATGCTGACTGCACTTACATAATGTCACGCCTTTCTCCCACAGGGGCCAGCAGAGATCACTTCCTTCCACTTGCTACGATCCTTACATACTTCTTTCGCTTCATCCAATCTCATTAATCTCTTCATGCATGCCCGTCGGTTTTGGGTACTGACCTAGCCCTTTTTAATAGACTTTCAATTTAATCTAGATTATAAAAGATCCGCCTAGGCTTTCCCCGTCCCATTTCTCCATTCACTTCCGCCATATAAATCCTTTTTGTCATTCTCCTTTCATTCGCTCTTTCGACGTGACCAAACCATGCGGTTCGGAGTCGCATCGTAAGAACTTGCGAATTGAACTCTCAATACGTAACGGTAACTTCTGTTCGAACAAGAATTATTTAACCAGTCAATCTTCTAACATGACCTGGAACGAAAAAATAACTTGGAATAGGCCAGCCCCGATTCATCCCATGGGTGTCGTAAAAGTCGACTAAGGGAGACTGCCCGGTGTAGACCAATAAGCACCTTGGGGCACCCGAACGGTGGAGGGCAAACCACCAACAACAGCATACCCATAGAGGGTTGGTGTCAGGCAGGCGGCCGGGTTTTAAACCTAAGCCTAAATCTTGAGCAGTATGGATTGGAATGTTGTCATTCCAATCACTCTCTCCGTTCATCGGTCTCTCGACATGGTCCGTTCCGTCCCTTTTATATACATCCATTCATAACTAGCACCTTTCCGGTGTGATTGATGATATGAATCAAAAGGGACTGCATCGTTCGATGACGTCTGGCTGATATTAATATTACTAACATTAGCACAATAAACAAAAAAAAAGGCCTGACAATTTCAAAAAAATATGTGTGTCAAAAAAATATAAACCCTGAACACACCTATACCCCATTGACTTGAGCTTGAGACAAAATGTAAACATTCTTGATGTCTCTTGACCTTGACCTTTTGACGGCTGCCTTGGTCGAATGCTCAAAATGCTGGGTATTCGCCAAGAGGTCCCGGGTTCGAAACCTGGTAGGGGCAAACTTTGCGATGACCACAAATGTTTGTTTCCGAGTCATGGTTGTGTATATGTTTATGTAGTATATTTTCAACATTTATATACATAATTATATTAAAAATATGCCCGTCATCTACTATCCATAACACAAGTGCTTAGGCTGCTTACTTTAGGCTAGATGATAGGTGTGAGTGTAAAAATATTTATTTATTATCTAGGAACTGCTCTTAAAAACAAGAAACGTGTATTCTCAAATACATCATCAATTCTCAATACATCGCAAGTCAAACTGTTAGCTGCTTTTAAATATTGGTGTCACACATTTTTAGTTTTGTATTTAATATCAAAAGACACATCAAGAATGTTTACATTTTGTCTCAAGCCCAAGTGAATGGGGTATAATTGCTTGAACATTTTCTGACCTGTTTGATATAGTTTAAATCAATTTTTTTGACTAATTTATTATTTATTTTTATTTGATGTATTTGAGAAAAGAAAATAATATTTATTTATAATTACAGTTACAAGTAATAGAACACATTACATTGATCAGTGATTTTGCCACGTGTTTATAATGTTCTAATAACAAACTGATTACATTTCAAATGTCATTGCATTGGCCCACACATGGGTCACATAATAACTGTGCAATGATCCACACGTGGGTCATTGGAAAAAAAATTACCCGCGTACTGTGACACAGTATTGGCCACCAGAAAAACTTGGGCTCGACTAGAGTATTTCACTTCAGAGGCGGTTTGATAAGAATGCGCAAACAGATACCACCGAGATTGCGCAAAAGGGATCATCCAGAATGCGCAAAAGGACCATCCAAAATGCACAAAACTGGATTATCCAGGATGCGAAAAATGGACAATCGAGGATGCGTAAAAAAGGCTACCCACCGAGAATGCGCAAAAGGGACCACCCATCATCCACAATGCGCAGAAGATGGACACGGCCAGAACGCGCAAACGGGAATGACCACCCAAAATGCGCAAAATCGGTATCATCCACGTTGCGCAATAAGCACCATCCAAAAAGCGCAAAAAATGTCCATTCAGAATGCGCAACTGTAACGCTCACGCGTCTTCGTCGTTGCCGCTGTCCGCGGACACCTCGCCGTCACCGACGAACACCTCCTCCTGCACCATGTTGGGCAGTTTCGCAGATGTGTTGATCTTCAACACCGACGCTAAAGCCATGCCGGTACCGAAGCTGTATTCCACAGGGCGGAGGCCCTCGTCTTCCCTCTCCGTCCCTCTGTCCACTGACACTCTTCTGTCCGGATGATTCTTCTTCCTAGCCACCCTGACGAAGACCAAGACACTTATACACTGATATTTCGCTTGAAAGAATTGGTACAGTTATAAGATCTTAAATCAACAAAAAAAAAGTCAAAAATTTTGATTTAAATTCAAAAACGCATACCCATACAGTAAGTACAATTAAGCATAGAATTATACTTGTGGCAGGCAGCTACATACTATACGTTAAATATATAGTAATTATTTATTATTCTATATTATTTATTATCCTAGTAATTGATATAGGTATACGAAATGAAATGTTCTTCCTAAGAATAAAAACATTGCTCAATGAGTAATTTCTGTATTTTTCCTTGGATACATTTATTGGCATTGTCTTCATGTCATCAGGCAGCTTATTATACACTTATACACTTATTGCCATAAAATAGCTGTTCCTAGCATATGACGTAGTTGTGACCAATGGCAGTATTAATTTATTTGGTGGATATCTACTATTTACCGTACATTCTTAACTAAAAAGGTTTGCATGCAAACGGACAAAAAACAACTGACCTCTATTATTATACACGTACGCTGGACTGAAGGTTGTCATCCAAAAAATGAAACCAATTTGATTATCGCCATCTTGGCGCTGATGGCGCTGGTGTACGAAGGTGAACGTCCACGGGACTAATATTAGAGATGCGTTTGTAATGTCAAATACAAGCAACAAACGTCAGATTTAGTACCCTTGCCGCTTGAGGGGGCGCTTCAAATCGACACAAGAAACATTTGTCATTTTAGTAGAAGTATTCAGTCCAGGGCACTTGTATAATAGAGGTCAGTGTCAGAAACACAAATCTCACAAACATACCTGTGCCTCCTCACGTCTTTCAACAGCGCCATTCTCCCCTCCCTGTCTCCCTCGGACTCGCTTCCAGAAGAATTCGACAGCTCCAAGTCTCTTCTCGTAAACTTGAAATCTGAGCTAGTATCGAAGCCGTTTCGATGCCCGTTCTGTTCTCTTCTGCTCTCCTCTACGTCGCTCAGACCCTCGGATATATTGGAGTCGAAGTCGGGAATCACCCAACACTTCATCCACCGGATGATTAGGACGCTTCTATTTCTAATCGAAACGGAGATAAGTCTTCTTTTGACATCTAAATTAGCGTTCGCTTCGTAAAAAGGTTGCTTTATATCTGCCTCCTTGGTGTACCTTCTGATGTGCAACCTGTACTTTTTGGTCGGTTCCCGCCTTTTTATCCTGTAGTATCTGAACAGTCTCTTTTTGACTGTCTTCTTCTTCTTCTTCTCTCTGGTACAAACCTTCACCTCCTCTCTCTCTTCCAATTCCAAGACTATCTGCTTAGGGAACTCTGGCGTGTCGTCTCCGAATTCCGGCATAGTCCTCCTCAAGGCTCGCCTCTCTCTCTCCCTCATCACATCCTCTCTTTTCCCCAGCTTCCGTCTCAGCTCGCCCAGCACTATCTTGGTGGCCTCTCGCTCTTTCACACCAGGCCCAGTGGTGACATCTGTTGGTGGCACAACAACCTCATCGTCTTCGGTCTTCACACAGTAAAACACTTCGTCTTCCACCTCCAGATCCTTGTCTTCGATTCTGATCACATCACCGTCGTCAGTCTCTCTCGTTTCTTCTGGGGGTTCTCTTTCGCACGCCTCCACTTTACCCTTGAGCTTTCTCAATCGGACATCCGCATTCTGCATTGAGGACAAACACTTGGTTATATCTCCTATGATTCCATCCAGGTCTTTGGACAGAACCTCCAAATCGATCTCCTGTCGATTCAACGCACAATTATCCAAGAACACATCTAAATCATTACATTTGTTAGCAACCATTTTCAGTTCCATCGACGTTCTAGCCACTCCGTTGTGTATGTCGCTGTACGCCCAGCTGACGACCATGGCTGACCCTGGCCTCTTGACCACGCCGTAGTCACCCGTGACCACGTTCCTCATCATTCTGTACATCCTGTCCAGGGATTCCAGGTTCTGTTTGAACTCTTGAACCAAATTCTGGATCAGGACGCTGTGTATCCAATATAGGCGTTCGTTGTGGTTCTTGTAGACGCGTCCCTCGTGGGGGGTAGGGGGGAAGTGTGCCATGGCAGTGTGCTTAAGCAGTGTGGACTGGACAACCAGGAACGCGTGGTGGATTTTCTGGAAGAAGAGCGGTCTTTTTAAGGGCGCGTGTGGTGGGATTTATGGCAATGTCCGAAGGCAGAGCAGAATACAGTCGTTGGCTATACATACATACATAAACCCCTTCGGGGATATAGGATCCCCAAAGGGGTAGGAAGAGGCGAACTAGCACCCACGTTTCGCCAATAATATTAGGTCCCATGTAATAGGTGGCGAGCCTATTGCCGTTTATCGGAGACAAAAACCGCAGCACATTGCCAGGCTGTATAAGAGGAACGTTGCTACCTACCAACGTTGCTACCTCATCACTGTTTATCCTTAGTCGCCTTTCACGACACCCGAGGGAGAGATTTGGGGTGGTGACAATTGTATTCTACTCTGCCGTCACAACACGGCTATACATGCATACATAAATCACGCCTATAAGTAGGTAGAGGTGTATTAAACACCCAATTTTCGCCAGTGGTTAGGTCCCATCCCATGATGTCAAGTAAATGAAGTGACATCACGAAACCCAATCCAAACCAAAACCTAACAAGATCCGACAACGCACGGTAAATCCATGGGATGCTGTATTCGTCTCAATTTCTTAATGTAAATAATTCGCCTAATTTGTGACGGGAGGGCTTGAAAAATCACTAAATTTGTGTGACATACTTTATGGATGACCCCATATTACAGCATAGACGGACGGCTTGGTCGGATGCTCAGATCGCTGGGTATTGGCCAAGAGGTCCCGGGTTCGAATCAATCAATAAATCATTTATTTGCTGAATATGGTACATAAGTAGTTAACAATAATTAAGTTTATTCCAACATATTCTGTCGATGTACGTCGCGCAAAAGTTCTATTATAATGATTTAATATAATACACAAAATGAAACCACTTGTCAGTAACTTTGAATCAAAACAATAAAAATTAAACACAATATTAGAATAGAATCCTGGTAGGATCAAACTTTGTGATGACCACAAATGTTTGTTTCCGAGCCATGGTTGTGTATATGTTAATGTAGTACATTTTCAACATTTATATACATAATTATATTAAAAATATGTCCGTCATCTAGTATCCATAACACAAGTGCTTAGGCTACTTACTTTGGGCTAGATGATAGGTGTGAGTGTAAAAATATTTATTTATTTATTTAAAGAGCTCACCACCAAATCGTCCCGCTTGCCCTCCGCGACCGCGTGCCACGCGACGTCGCCTCGCAACCACGGCACGTTGCCCAACAGGGCGGACGACGCGCGCGACATCAGAACAGAGAGCTCGCTCTGTTGCCGACAGAGCATCGTGTGTGTGGACTCCAATACTGAGGTTATCACGGCTCTGTGTCAAAATATCAGGCGATATATAAGTCATTTATTCCTTGAACAATAAAAAATGGTATTGGAAATTGTGGTGTATTTTAAGTATTACTAGTATTCGAATTTAATTTCAACATTATATAAATGTTAGAAAAATTAGTACAAAGATTGTGGTGGTTAGAAAAAGAATTTCGAAAATTTATGGTTTTGTGGCGGGAATCGAACCCGCGTCCGCTGCTATCCGGGCAGGTGCCGTGACCGCTCGGCCAACCAAGACAAGTGTCTTGGTTTTTCGAATTTTTTTTTCTAACCACCAAAATCTTTGTATTACTAGTATTGCCTACTCTGTAAATGTTCTTAGTGTCATGTCACTGTCATTGTCACTGTCACTGTCATTTGTCAATTGGTATTGCTGTGTAATATTGCCCCTGCCTGTACATGTTGCTGTGTGTTGCTGTCTGAATTGTATCAAGATTAATCTTAAAAATCGGTCTGGTATTTGAAGTAAAATATTCAAGAAACCCACAAACACTATAGAAATTTTAAAAAACTAAGTAACTAAACGCGTAAACTGAGCAAAAGTAAATAAATAAATAAATAAACAGTCGGCCGTGTGCGGACGGCAGAGTAGAATACAATTGTCTCCCGTGGGTGTCGTACAAGGCGACTAAGGTTAAATCAGTGATAAGGAATGGGCAGCAGCGTTCCTCTTATACCACCTAACTGCGACTTTGTGCCCGATAAATGGCAATAGGCTCGCCACCTATTACATGGGACCTAACAAAATTGGCGAAACGCCCACGTTTAGCACCCATGCTAGTGCACCTCTGCCTACCCCTTCGGGGATATAGGCGTGATTTAATACTAGCCTAATATCAATGGAAAAAACAATTTCCTTCAACATTAAAAACTGTACTAATTTTAGTTTGAATTTTAAGAAATGTTATGGTAAACTACTGTTTTATTTCCTCGCAATCGAAGTAAAAAGCAGAGTTTCTAAATCGTCCACAAAATCATTTTTATCCTCGACATTACCATCAGCCCTCGCCAAAATAGAAATGATTCATTTTGTGCACTTGTTGGAAAATCTAGTATAATTTATTACATACTCATCATCACCAGCCCTTTAATGTCCCCACTGTTGGGACACGGGCCTTCCCCATGGATGGAAGTATTAACGACTGCAGATGCAGCCGACGGAGGAACTCGAGATAGTAAATTTTTGGTCACCCATCCAATGAGCGGCCATAGCGAACATTGCTTAGTTTACGCAATCGCATGCCAAGCGCGCTATGCCACTGCGCTAGCGAGCTCCTCCAATAAACACTGTATAGAAAAATATTGTGGGTAAGCGGTAATGTCGCCGCATACTCAGCGAAAAAGGGACGATCTTTATCCGAACCAGGAGGTCTACTCTGAAACTGCGAACGATTAACTCACATCTATCCGTCTTTCTCACGCCACTGCGTGTTAAAATAATAGCGACAAAGACGCAAAGACTCGATCGAACGAAATAAACTCCCAGAGTAACGCCTCAGGTGTGCACTCGGGGACCGCGGTCCGACTGTACTTCGTCGGATCTTGTAGGTATATGTTCTGAGTTCCTCCAGAAACTTTGTAATCGTGATTCAGGACTTGCTTTTCTCGTTCTGACTTATCACAACAGTCATTAGGTCTACAGTTGGTTTGACTCCATTGTCATCGTGTATTTGTCACTTTGTCTGACACGGCACGTGTCTGGCACAGCACAGGTCTGGCACGCTCAACGTCGGTAGATATAAACTAGGGCCTGAAAGCGTCCATACTCACATACTGCTATTCAGAGCCATGTTCTCCTTGATACAAGCCTGGGCGCGCCTCGCCAACGCCAAGTACCGCCGCATCAGGTCGAGCAAAATGCTCAGCGAGCCGCTCGCTCGCGCACGCAGGGCGAGCACGCCGGCGGGCACGGCGGCGTACAGCGCGAGGTTCAAAAGCGCCGACTTCTGGAGGCTGGCAAATAAATAAATAAATATTTCCCTCCTCAAGACCATAATTTTTCGAAATTCTTTTTCTAACCACCAAAACCTTTGTACTAATTTTTCTAACATTTATAAAATGTTAAAATTAAAATCGAATAGTAAATAAATATTTTTACACTCACACCTATCATCTAGCCCAAAGTAAGTAGCCTAATATAAGCACTTGTGTTATGGATACTAGATGACGGACATATTTTTAATATAATTATGTATATAAATGTTGAAAATGTACTACATAAACATATACACAACCATGACTCGGAAACAAACATTTGTGGTCATCACAAAGTTTGCCCCTACCAGTATTCGAACCGCCGGGCGAGCACGCCGGCGGGCACGGCGGCGTACAGCGCGAGGTTCAAAAGTTAGAAATATACGTCATTTTTAAGTCTGACGTTCTACAGGAATATATTATAATTTATTTCCGTTATAGTTTTCGTTATTATTTTGAGTTTTATTAGAACATTATCATGGTCATCACCAGCCACTGCTGGGGCACGGACCTTCCCTATCGATGGAAGAATATAGGGAGATTGGGCCATAAGTCCATAACCACCCACACTGGCCTAGTGCGGGTTGGTTGGCGCACCAAATCGCATCGCAGCAATTTGCGTTGTAGTTCTCTGCGTTGCGAATTCGCATCGCGCCAATCGCGCACTCAGAGACGTCAATTAACTTTAATGAGTACCTACATAATGTCAAAAATAAAACCAGACCATAAACCCGGCAAGAATAGCGACTAGTTTTGAATTGTTATTTTACATACATACATACATAAATCACGCCTATATCCCCGAAGGGGTAGGCAGAGGTGAACCAGCACCCACCCACATTGTTATTTTAGACATTAATTAAGTACTCATTAACGTTAATTGACGTCTCTGAATGCAGCAGTAGGTGACACCCCGTGTAAACCATGCATACAGTTCTCTATATCCGTAACGGGAAAATTGCCCGGACAGGACGGGGACTCTCTCGTTCAAAACGCCCCGTGCACGTCTCATCCGTGACTCCGTGACATAATTGTCCTTTTTGTATCTCTATTTTATATGAAACGACATCTCTGCAATCCCCATTCCCGTCCCGTCCGGGGTATTTTCCCGTTACATAATTATGTAGAGACCTTAAAACAATAATTTTTCGAACATTTCCTAACCACAACAGTTTCATTTCCACAAAGAGTTCTAAAAAAAAAAAAATGTGTTCTAGTCTCTCACCTTTTCGGCGGGAACGCTGCCACACACACAGCGATAGCCGTCAGAGACGCCACCGTCTCACCCCGGGTCATCCACCCTAGGTGACCACCACCCGCAGCCTTCCACATCTCCTCCGGGGACGGCATCTCCTGTTCGAGCTCTATGCAGTCCTCGCGGAAGAGGAGGCCGCTTTCCAGGATCGATACCACATGCTTTCTACTGGATACCAGCTGAAATAGATATTCGGTACATTCATAGTTTCATACTAGAGAGAGACAGAGATGGAGATCACTGGAGGAGGCCTTTACCTATTGTGTCTAAGGGACAAGCTTAACAGGGGACTGATGTGTAAAATTTTTTATCATCAAAGATTTCGGTGGTTTGAAAAAAAATGCGAAAAATTATGGTCTTGATGCGGTAATCGAACCCGAATTCGAAGAATTTCGGACCCGCGTCCGGTGCCGTTCGAATTCGTTCGAAATTCTTTTCTAACCACCATAATCTTTGTACTAATTATTCTAACTATTATTTAATGTTGAAATAAAAATCGAATAATTTTTTATCATATTATTAGTGTAGTGAAATAACAATGTAACCGAGGCTTTGAAATTGAAATTGAACATTCATACATAAACACCCAAATTTGCAAGTACAATGTTATAACGGCCATATGGTGATGGCAGAGTACAATACAACTGTCACCACCCCAAACCTCTCCCATGAGTGTCGTACAAGGCGACTAAGATTAAGTCGGTGATGAGGAATGGGCAGCAGTGTTCCTCTTATACCACTTAGCAATGTATGATGCGACTTATGTGCCCAATAAATGGTAATAGCCTCGGCACCTATTAAATGGGACTTGACATATTTGGCGAAACATGGGTGCTAGTCTGCCAGTTCAACTCTGCCTACCTCTTCGGGGATATAGGCGTGATTTATGTATGTTTGTAGAGGTGGGCCGTGTGGTGACGCCAGAGTAGAATACAATTGTCACCACCCCAAATCTCTCCCGTGGGTGTCGTACAAGGCGACTAAGGATAAATCAGCGATGAGGAATGGGCAGCAGCGTTCCTCTTATATCACCTAGCAATAGTACTGCGACTTTTGTGCCCGATAAATGGCAATAGGCTCGCCACCTATTACATGGGACCTGACATAATTGGCGAAACATGGGTGCTAGTTCACCCCTGCCTACCCCTTCGGGGATATAGGCGTAACTTATGTATGTATGTAGAGGTGAATAAAAGGTGTTAGAACTGGGCTCACCATATTTGGTCTGAACTTCATGGCTATCCATCTTCTTGAAAGAATTGGGGGGCAAAACTCTTGCTTGGTGTACAACGCCATCTGCAATTACACAGATCAAATTCATCATCATCTCCTCTTTAACCAATTTGTTTATTTATATATGTATGTATGTGTATGTATCAATACAATTTAAAACTATTATCTCAGTAACAAGGACAAGACAACAATGGAACAAAACATACAGATATATCACACATTTCTTTTTTTCAACCTTATCGTATAAATGGAAGCCGGTAATTGGCTTGCGATTATTAGCTACTGGTTTCTCATCCATATTGTTGGCTTAGAATTTTTTCTATAAATCGACTACAAAATCTAAATCAATCTATCCGAGTATTTATTAAAATTGGATTAAATACCAGTAAAAACTGGCTTTTTTTAAAAGTAATTTTTGGTAAGTATTGTATTATCACTATTATACTTCATTGCTTTAATTGAATGATAATCGGTTTTGATTATATGATCACCTTTGTTGTTTTAATTTATACAAACTAAAAGAAAATAACAATAAAGAGTCATTTTATTTGTTTCGGAGAAAATACTTATTTACAATAGGTAGGGTTTTTTGTAATCTATGACCAATTATTGTAATTCAAAGTTTATCTACATACCCAATTAAAGTAAATCCTATGGGGAGGTCCTATATAATTTATTACTGAAAATTATAGGAGTAGATTATAACCTCTTTTTGCATATAAACAACAAATTACTTACCAAGTATACTATGCTGGAGACCAGTCAGACCCCCAATCTTTTAGGTTCTGCTGTCTTTCTTGTTCGTTGTAATATTTCTAAGTATTAATGGAATTAAATTAAATACCGGTGACTATGAACCAAATTCGATAGTTAACAATGAATCAGCTGACTTGACGGTTGGATGATAAACACAGGCCGATTGTTTAAAATTACTTACTGTTGCTTTATTTATTATTCCATTCCTTGTTCAAATTACAATAATTACTTCATTCCAAACAGAGATAAATTACATTATTTATTTATATCAATGAGATAACTTTTCCGAGGCCGACCGTAATATTGTTCTGTGGGCCGACCATAGATTATCACATATTATCAATGACCTAGGAAGAAATTATTGTCCTCTATGACACAAACAATGGATATGACACTGACAGACAACGACAACAGTCATTGATTGACAGCTCAACACAGCTGATGTTTGTTGTTTTAATTTTCCCTTTATAGGGAAAGCAAATGGGTCTAGCTTATACAGTTTATACCTTTAGTTTATTTTTTCTTGAATTTGACATTGAAATATGAGTGTCACACATTTTAATTGTGTGTTGTAAAAATTGTAGATAAAAATTTAGACTGCGTTTTGCGTGCCCGATAGATAGCAAAAGGATCGCAACCTATTACATACATAAATCACGCCTATTCCCCCGAAGGGGTAGGCAGAGGTGAACTAGCACCCACATTTCGCCAATTATATTAGGTCCCATATAATAGGTGGGGAGCCTATTGCCATTTATCGGGCACAAAAGTCGCAGTATATTGCTATTGCTAGATGGTAAAATAGGAACGCTGCTTTGGGGTGGTGACAATTATATTCTACTCTGCCGTCACCACACGGCTTTTACATGTGTGTGTTAATTCACCTCTGCCTACCCCTTCGGGGATATAGGCGTGATTATGTATATAATGCCTCTAGCTGCTGTGCTGTTGTTTCACTACTCCGATTCGTAGCGTTCTTTGAAGCTCCCAAAGGCAGTGGGACTCCCCCGGGAGATGCCTGCCGTAGAGAAACCTCCCCAAAATCTCCCCGGGGAAAATAAAATATTTTCCTCTCTCGCTCTTACTCCCACTGAGTCCCGAGACGAAACACTGTCAACGAGTGGTGGAGAGTGATTTTGTCCACGCATTGGGCGTGGACAAAACAAACCTACAGGAAGTGCTCTATTAAGCCCGTTAGACTGATTTGCTCAAACGACAATGTGTTTTATATCAATCATTTAAGGCTGATTATTAATTTGATATTATTTCACAGTTCTGTATAGACTGACGTAGGTACTGTTGAGTGGACAGAAATAATCAAAACCACATGAAAACATTCAAAATTATTTATTTACAACACCCTTAAAAATGTATACAAAATGACACTGTATTAAATAAATAATTATTTTGTAATTCATAATTACTTATGTAGGTACTTTTTAGATATTTGTTTTAAAAACTTTTTGGACTTGTTTGCGCTATTTACATAGAATAAAATATCAAATATTGCATACAATAAGATATAAATTATAAATATAAACAGTCATATACATAGGTAGTATACCCCCGAATACAGAAACGCTACTCAAAGTTTAGATCTCGCATGCGTTTTCAAAATTGACGTTTTTCCATACAAATTCTGACAGGTGACAATACCTGTCAGAATTTGTATGGAGAAACGTCAAATTACTTATACACTTAACTTTATAAGCAGTGCTCAAAATTTGAATAGCGTTTCTGTATTCGGGGGTTATCTGGTCAATGTCATTAAGGCTTAAGCGACTCATTTGTGCACTGGGTTTTATTAAATAAACTATTTTATAGTTCCATAAAAAATCTAACGCAGCGTCCTAGGTGAGCGACTCAACGCGAACGCGATTGCGAAGCGATACGATGCGAAAATTAAATGCTTGGTCACTTACTACCACACTCAGAGACGTCAATTAACGCTAATGAGTACTTAATAATAAAAATGACAATTAAAAACTAGTCGCTGTTCTTGCCGGGTCTATGGTCTAGGTTTGATTGCATTTTTTGGCATTAAATATTCATTAAAGTTAATTGACGTCTCTGAGTGCGGCAGTTAGGCCATTTCAATAATCGTTAACACTTTCCATCACCCAGGAATACGAAAGACACATCACTTCCTTCACACATGAGATACACCTCAAGATGATAAATGCAAGTGTCACTGCAATAATCACCTTTGACACCATACACTAACTGCCGCACTCAGAGAAGTCAATTAACGATAATGAGTACTTAATTTCAAAAAATGACAATTCAAAACTAGTCGCTATTCTTGCCGGGTCTATGGTCTAGATTTAATTGAATTTTTTTGACATTAGGCACTCATTAAAGTTATTTGACGTCTCCGAGTGCGGCAGTTAGAACACACAACAAAACAACCCTGATCCATCCATACGATTGGAATGTTGTCATCCTAATCACACTCTCATGTTCACCGATCTCTTGACTTGGTCATTTCCATCACTATTACATAATAATATATTTATTCACCACTAGTATTTTGGTGCGATGGATGATATGAATTAAGATGGAACGGGTGGAAACATACAAAACATAACATACGGCTTGCCCTAGATAACCTGGGAACCCAATCCATCTCGATGGACAGGACAAATGATGAGGAGGGGAGATGTACGGGACTACTTGTTGGGCAGTGACAGTTTTTACTTTTTATCATTTGAATTATGTTTTACCGTATATTTTGTTTCACGGCAGAAGTGAATTAAATGTACAAAGATTTTGGTGGTTAGAAAAAGAAAACGTTGGCTTACAACGTGAAGTGTAAAGGTTAGAAGAATTTCGGCAAGTTAATTAGTGTCTTGGGTGGCCGAGCGGTCAGGAACCTGCCCGGATAGCAGCGGACGCGGGTTCGATTCCAGCATCAAGACCATAATTTTTCGAAATTCTTTTTCTAACGACCAAAATCATTGTACTAATTTTTTTAACATTTATACAATGTTAAAATTAAAATCAAATAGTGAATTAAATGTGTGCTTGAAGAGACGTTGTATTTTTTGCTCCATAATACTTGGATCAAAAAATACAACTCAATTACAATTATATTATTGTAATTGTGTAATTGAGTTGTATTTTTTGATCCAATTAATTACAATTACACATCTATCTCAATTATAATTTACAATACTTGTTTGTTAGTTTGAACCTAAACAGGAGCAAAGATGAGCCTGATTTTTATTTAGGCTAGACAGGGAAGCTCTTGCCCTTCATCTCACCTGATGGTAAGTGACGAAAAGGGCCGAACATGGAATCGAGCTTCACCTGGAACCCTCAACCGCAGAGGGGCTGGCTGTCTTATCTTGCTTGACGATTCATAAGTGTATTGTAATCGTACCAGATATGAATAAATGAATTTTGACTTTTGACTTGGGCTGGGTATCTTATCACAAATTGATGGAACACAATAATGCTGTTAACATTGTTATTATGGCGACAGATTCTGATGAGATGGTGGTAGCAAGCTCGATCGCCGCTCGGTGGTATGGCTCGAGACAAGGGAAATAATGGCATTACTCAAGCCGTGTATCGGGACTCACAATCCTCTTAAGGTTTATGGTTGGTTGAGGAGATTGGTGGGACGACGGTGACGAAGTAGGACCACGAACAACAGAAGGAGACAACATACGCTCTCTCTCTCTTTCTCTTTGACTATAATGATGAAGTAGGACCACGAACAACAGAAGGAGACAACAGACGCTCTCTCTCACTCTCTCTTTGACTACAATGATGAAGTAGGACCACTGAACATAGAAGTAGACAACAGACACACTCTCTTTCTCTACCTCTTTTCTTCTCTTTCTCTCTCACTCTCTCTCCCTGTCTCTCTTTCTCTCACCCATCACAATTTGGCAATCGCATCGAACCCTTTTAGCCCATACAGCAAAAAGTGTGATACGTATCCCGCCAGCCTTTCCGGATTCTCAAAATGGACATCGTGATGTCCATTTACCCTCCTTACCCTGTAGTTGCGGTTAGGGTACTGACCCTCGTCGAATAGGAAGGGGGTGCCGGCGTACCTGTGAAATGATTAGGGGTTTCAATGTCTCAAAAATTAAAATTAAAGAAATTATAATAAAAAAATATAAATATTCATTTTTATTTATTATGCAATTGTTTGTAATTAATAAAAATAAAATTGTAATGTAAATGCAACCAAGTTATATTATTAAATTGCAATGCCCTTGCAGGGCGTCACATGTAGACCTATGTTATACCATCCACCGTATCATCATCATCACGATCACCAGCCCTTTAATGTCCCCATTGCTGGGGCACGTTCCTTCCCTATGGATGGAAGAATATAGGGAGATTGGGCCATAACCCACCACGCTGGCCCAGTGCGGGTTGGTGGGGTTTCATCCACCGTATGTATTGTATTTAATATAATGTGACAAGCAATTAACAATATGAATTTGAATTACCTGCCCCCATCGATGGACTCCTCGGCGAGAATGGCTAAAGTTGGCGTTTGGGGGGTAGTCAGAACTTTTTTTAGGTTCTCCGGGGAGAGGGGCGGTCTGGTGACTAGTTTCATGCGCTGGTCGAATGTGTACCTGGAACATTCACAGTCAAAAATATTCATATTATGACCACCTAGACACGATATGATATTGATAGATTTATCGCGTTGAACAGTCAAAAAACATTGGATTTCATACATACATACATAAATCACGCCTATATCCCCGAAGGGGTAGGCAGAGGTGAACTAGCACCCACGCTCCGCCAATTATGTTAGGTCCCATGTAATAGGTGGCGAGCCTATTGCCATTTATCGGGCACAAAAGTCGCAGTACATTGCTGGTTGGTACAAGAGGAACGCTGCTGCCCATTCCTCATCGCTGATTTATCCTTAGTCGCCTTGTACGACACCCACGGGAGAGATTTGGGGTGGTGACAATTGTATTCTACTCTGCCGTCACCACAACTTGGTTTTGAATAATGCAAACTATGTAGCGGAACTCAGTTTAGAGCATATCAACTTCAACTGATCGCGTTTAATTCTGCGGTGAAATTGGCCCTAAATGGTATGAGAGGAATGCTGCTGCCCATTACTCAATGCTGTGTTTACCCTAAGTCGCCTTGTACGACACCCGCGGGAGAGATTTGGGATGGTGACAATTATTGAATTCTGCTCTGCAATAAACATAATTGGCGAAACGTGGGTGTTAATTCACCTCTGCCTACAGCTTCGGGGATATAGGCGTGACATACCAGGAGACTTTTTGGTCACTGCAATTTTTTTTGGAATTCGTTCAGACCATCAAACTGAACAAATTTCACCATGCGAGGAACTCCAAATTCACGAAAAAATATCAGCTGTTTCATACAAAATGATAATACCTACTTGGCCCAAATGTATGACACAGCTGTTATGTTTTTCGTGAATTTGGAGTTGCTCCCATTGTGAAATTTGTTCAGTTTGATGGTCTGAACGAATTCCAAAAATTTTTGCAGCGACCAATAAGTCTACTGGTTTGTATGTATGTATGTATGTGTTGGGTGTGATCTTGTGTGAAAGAAAAAACCACCCGCTCTTACCTGAACATCCCGTCGCCCGCTGGTTCCGACATCCTGTGCAGGGTAGCCACGGCGTTCGCTTCGGAGAGACCCCGCTTCTGTTGTACTTTCTTCACTAGCTATCAGTAAAATACATCATCATAATCATCATCACCAGGCCTTTAATGTCCCCAGTAAAGGGCTGGTGATGAGTCAATTCATATTGCAATATTTGCAATCACAAGTATCGAGCCACTAGACACAGACTATGAATAAACCATTTTTCTTTACTATTCGATTTTAATTTTAACATTATATAAATGTTAGAAAAATTTTGGTGATTAGAAAAAGGATTTCGAAAAATTATGATCTTGAGGCGGGAATCGAACCCGCGTCCGCTGCTATCCGGGCCCGAATAGCAGCGGACGCGGGTTCGATTCCCGCCTCAAGATCATAATTTTTCGAAATCCTTTTTCTAACCACAAAAATCTTTGTACTCATTTTTTTAAAATAATTATAGGTACACAGACAGATTGTCATAAATACAATAGGCATGATGACTAATTTTGAAAAACTACACCATGTTTCTCTTACGTGTCTACTTTACCCAAAATAAATTATATTTTTGTAAAAACTTTCGATTTTGATAGAAAAACCATGTTTTGAATAATACATACATACATAAATCACGCCTATATCCCCGAAGGGGTAGGCAGAGGTGAACTAGCACCCACGTTTCGCCAAATATGTCAGATCTTATTTGGGGTGGTGACAATTGTATTCTACTCTGCCGTCACCACACGGCTTAATGCGATTTAAAATTTCGGCAAAAACGCCAAAATAGCAATGGCGTCTGTGTGACGTCACTATTCCGTAAAAATACCAGTTTCTATATTGAACTAGTGAATTTGATTGGCAAATAAAATGTTAAATAGGAGATAACTAAATAATGACGTCACGCGGCGTTTTAGCAAATATGGCGGATTGCTACGTTTTGTACTTTTATTTTTATAAACTAAATATCAATCACAAGTATGATCTGATAACAAGTGACTATTAACGAATCTCCTTATCCTAAATTATTATTATTGATCATTATATCAGTGATTCTTTGTGAGTGTTATCATGCCTATTCAAATCAATCTACTTCTACCTGCCCTGTTCCCAGTCTATCTGGGGTCGGCGCAGTATGTTTCCTCTTCCATTCATATATCGGTCAGACGTCATCAAGCCATCCACTCCCTTTTGATTCATATCATCCAACACACCGTAAAGGTGCCAGTGATGAATGAATGTATAGAAAGGAGACGGAACGGACCATGTCGAGAGACCGATGAACGGAGAGAGTGATTGGAATGACAACATTCCAATCCATATTGCTCAAGGTTTTGGCTTAGGTTTTACAGCCGGCCGCCTGCCTGACTTTTTTGGGTATTATAGTACCTATATGGTTTACCCCCGAATACAGAAACGCTAATCAAATTTGGGGCACTGCTTAAAAAGTTAAGTGGACATTACCTGTCAGAATTTTTATGGAAAGACGTCAATTTTGACAACATTTAAATGTTAAGCAAGACTCAAACTTTGATTAGCGTTTCTGTATTCGGGGGTTATTCACTTAAGTGAATAAACCATATGTTTGTATGTTATATATTTTATTTAATTACCTCATTCCATTCGTATTTAGGTCCATGTTCCTTCGGCGCGTTAAAAGTATCGAACTTTTCATAGTACTTTGTGAAGAAGGTGTGGTACCTGAAACGGAAAAGGTTTTTTTTGTCTACAAAGATTTTGGTGGTTAGAAAAAGTTCGAAAAATTATGGTCTTGGTGCGGGCATCGAACCCGCGTCCACTGCAATCCGGGCAGGTGCCTAAACCGCTCGGCCAACCTAGACACTAATTAACTTGCCGAAATTCTTCTAACCTTTACACTTCACGTTGTAAGCCAACGGACGTAGAAACATTTATAGGTACAACATGTAACAAAATACCGCACATACTGAATTCTAAATAGTCATAATTGTATTTTATTATGCCGTGTGGTGACGGCAGAGTAGAATACAATTGTCACCACCCCAAATCTCTCCGGTTGGTGTCGTACAAGGCGACTAAGAATAAATCAATGATGAGGAATGGGCAGCAGCGTTCCTCTAATACCACCTAGCAATTGCAATGTACTGCGACTTTTGTGCCCGATGTATGGCAATGGGCTCGCCACCCATTACATGGGACCTAACATAATTGGCGAAACGTGGGTGCTAGTTCACCTGTGCCCCTTCGGGGACATAGGCGTGATTTATGTATGTAAAAATTTGTTGTAATATATAAATGTGTCGTAGTTTTTGAATATCCTGCCGGATATCGGTTTCATCTCTTTTGAAAACTATGGTGATATCAAAAATTTAAAAATTGTACAACAAATTCTCGAAATTTTTATTCATTTTATTTTTCTGACCGAAAAATTTGTATGGGGGGAAAAAAAACGAAAACAATTTAGTTTTTTCAATAACACCAATTTTATATGACTATGCCTGGCAATATTCAGGATGGTGTAATTTCTGTGCGTCGTTGTCATACCATAATCTGCTATGTGCTTTTGAGATATTCACAAAAAACATGTTTGAAAATATTCTAGCCGCTACAACACACCTACAACACCCACCCAGAAACACCCACAACACACACCCATCCACTCAGACACACCCACAAAACAGCCATTCACCCAGACACACCCACAAAATACCCATTCACCCAGACACACCCAAAAAACACCCATTCGCCCATACAATACACACCCACAACACACACCTATATAGTATATGTTATTAAGAGACGCTGTAGTCCGACAAAGATTGCTCATAAGAACATAGCAATTTTTTCATACGATAGAAGTGAAATACTCGCTAAGGTCAAAATGTTGGAATCTTCAAAAAGTGCACATAGCAGATTTTGTTTTGACAACGTCTTAGGTATGTAATAATAAATATGGATCTTACCAATGAGCGAATAGATTCGGGGGGACGGTGAGGGCCTTGGTGACTGGATCCAGCATCACCACCTTGGTCATCATCCCAGGGTACGATAAATCGTAAAGGAAACCTGAAAGGGAATTAATAGAAAAATGCACAAATAAAAAACAAAAAGAAACTCCAATCCAGGTCAAAGGCTCGCACATGCCGCTAGTTGCGACACGCCGACACGCCTAAATAGAATAAATAAAAACTTTTAACCGGGCGACTTTTACGACACCCCTACTGGGGTGATTCGGAACAGAGGGGTTACCCTGGAAGATTATTTCGCTCGATCGAAAGACGGATAGATGTGAGTTAATCGTTCGGAGTTTCAGGGTAGACCTCCGGGTGTATTCTAAGTTATTTTTAAGGTTCCGTAACCAAAGTGTAAAACGCATGTCGTATCTCATGAACCGTGATAACCATCAGATTCCAGGTTCCCTCCGCTCTCGATCTTTCCGCTCCCTTGGGTACATGGCATAAGCCGAGGCCCGCTCGCTGGCTGGCTCCTAGCTGGGCTTTGCCCCACGGCAAACTGCCTACCCCTTCGGGGATATAGACGTAATTTATGTATGTATGTATGTAAGTTTTATTAAACTCAGTTTCTATGAGAGACGGTGAAATCGGTCCTTAGACGGCGGGTCAGACCACCGGGTGACTGATATCCCCTGAGTTCATGCCTATGAGCTACCGCTCGATGCCCGCAGCCCGCCACCAGGCGGATGACCCGAGCGATGATGAAAAATGATCCAAGAATGACACTCCCTCCGAATACAGAAACGCTACTCAAAGTTTCAGCACTGCCTAACATTTAAGTATTGTCAAAGCTGACGTTTTCCCATACACATTCTGACAGGTATTGTACACTTAACTCTTTAAGCAGTGCTCAAAACTTGAGTAGCGTTTCTGTATTGGGGGGTTATCATGCGAGGCACTTATACTTGGGTGACCAAAAATTTATTATCTCGAGTTCCTCCATGCTTCGGAAGGCACGTTAAGCTGTTGGTCCCGGTTGCATCTGCTGTCGATAATACCCATGCACCAACCCGGAATGGGCCAGCGTGGTTGGTTATGGCCCAATCTCCCTATATTCTTCCATCTATAGGGAAGGCCCGTGCCCCAGCAGTGGGGACGTTAAGGAGCTGGTGGTGTGTGTGGTGTGCTTACGGCCGCCTTGGTCGAATGCTCAGATTGCTGGGTATTGGCCAAGAGGTCCCGGGTTCGAATCCTGGTAGGGGCAAACTTTGTGATGACCACAAATGTTTGTTTCCGAATCATGGTTGTGTATATGTTTATGTAGTATATGTTCAACATTTATATACATACATACATAAATCACGCCTATATCCCCGAAAGGGTAGGCAGAGGTGAACTAGCACCCACGTTTCGCCAATCATGTTAGGTCCCATGTAATAGGTGGCGAGCCTATTGCCATCTATCGGGCACAAAAGTCGCAGTACTATTGCTAGGTGGCATAAGTGGAACGCTGCTTGGCTTGCAGGAATGGGCATTCCTCATCACTGATTTATCCTTAGTCGCCTTGTACGACACCCACGGGACAGATTTGGGGTGGTGACAATTATATTCTACTCTGCCGTCACCACACGGCATTTATATATTATATTTATATAAAAAAAATATTTATATTTATATTATTAAATGTATTAGGAACGCTGCCGCTCATTACTTATCACTGTATTTACCCTTAGTCGGATTGTACGTCACCCGGGAGACATGGGGGTGGAAACTGGTCAGCTGTCACCATACGGACGGCACAGCTGGGCTAGATGAATTATCTAAATTGCGTTTATTATATTGATTTTTATATTTCAATATTCTATAAATGTTAGAAAAATTATCACAAAGAAAGTGGTTAAAATAATTTCGAAAAAAAAATGGTCTTGATTGGCTTGTGAAGTGTAAAGGTTAGAGAGAATTCGGCAAGTGAATTAACGTCTTAATTGGTTGGCCGAGCGGTATAGGCATCTGCCCGGAGCGCGGAGGACGCGGGTTCGATTCCCGCATCAAGACTAATTTTCCGAACTTTTTTTTTTGTGATAAATTGAGTTTTATAAGAATATTCACTTGACACTTACCAAGAACGGTGCCCAAGGAGTGCGCAATGAAGTCGAACTTCTGCCAGCGGAAGTGCCTCACCACCACAGCTAAAGTGTACACCAGGTCATAAGAGCTGATCATCAAACCCGGGGGGTAGGGCTCCGATCTGCCGTTGCCAGGCAACTCGATCGCTGTAAGCAACGGAAGAACCGATTTGTTCGTATCCACACTATTCTGGAGTAGGAGCTCGGTTGGCCTGCGATTGCGTAAACTAAGCAATTTCGCTCAGGCCGGTCATTGGATGGGTGACCAAAAATTTATTACCTTTAGTTCCTCCGTGCTTCGGAAGGCACGTTGAGCCAGTTGGTCCCGGCTGCATCTGCAGTCGTTAATACCCACCAACCCGCACTGGGCCAGCGTGGTGGGTTATGGCCCAATCTCCCTATATTCTTCTTAGGGAAGGCCCGTGCCCCAGCAGTGAGGACATAAACGGGCTGGTGATGATGAATGACACTATTCTGCTTCTTCTTCAATGCAAGATCGGTTACATTTTCACAGAAAACTCATTTTTACAGATCCTGATCGGACCACATCGGACGTTGTGGCAGTCCGTCGTTGTAGCCATAGAACTATTTCTGTGGTGGCTTACGCACTGCACCAGATTTCTGTCCGAGTTTTCTGGACCAATCATTTTTTGACGGATTCGGAACGGACGTAGTGCGAAAGCGCCCAAACGCACACGTCCGATGTGGCTCTCTAACGGGTGGCCAACTTGAAGGTGGAGCGCGCCAGATAAGTCTGCGCGTTGTCTAAATTGGACCTAAAATTCCGATTGCTATTTTGTTTGTCTAGGAGTGTCAATGTGAGCGAGCAGCGCCACCCATCGCGCGCAGACTTATCTGGCGCGCAGTCTGCCATTTTGTTAATAATAATACGGCAAATTAGTTAGGGAGCGTTTTAGCGAGGACTACCTTAAATTTTTTGTTTTATATACATACATACATAAATCACGCCTATATCCCCGAAGGGGTAGGCAGAGGTGAACTAGCACCCACGTTTCGCCAAGTATGTTAGGTCCCATATGTAATAGGTGGCGAGCCCATTGCCATTTATCGGGCACAAAATCGCTATTACTAAGTGGTATAAAAAGACCCATAGCTCTTTACCCTTAGTGGACTTGTACAACACCCATGGGAGAGATGGGGGTGGTGACAATTGTATTCTGCTCTTCCGTCACTACACGGCTTATGTTTATAGAATAAAATTTCAAAAATAAAGTGTTCTCTTTTTGCCCAGCCCGTACAATCTATTTATTGTAATATTCGATAATTACTTACCAACATAGTAAAATTTCTTTGGCAACAGTCGCAACAGTGGCCTAAAGGAGGCAGCGGAGTCGACCACTCCGTGACAAAGCAGCACAGGCGGATCAGAACACTCGCCCCATGCCACAACTGTCATAAGAAAAGAACAACAATGAAAACTGTGTCATTTTGGGACGATCTGTATTGGTTGGCGTACAACGATAAAAAGTGACAGACACAATCGGAGGCTAAATGCGGAGAATGGCCAGCATCATTACCAGCCTATTATTGTCATCACTAATGGAAAAGTTTTTTGTTTTTTTTTTTGTTTTGTAGATCTGCCATCAGTCCTTGGACTATATTCAGATTTGTTGCAGGTTTCGGCTTTGCAGAGCACCTCCCCATTGGGAAGTGACTCTTCTTAATTATATACCATTATGTGTGCTGGTTGAAGAGGTCAAAGACTGTAGTTCTCTTCAGTCTCTTGCTGTATGTTGGTTTTGTGAGAGCATTTGCAAGGGGATTAGGATGATTTTCCAGTCGTGCTTTGTATCTATTAGTCAATAATTTTATCTCCTGTTGCACAGTGTTCTGTTTCAAATGCTCATGAAGCTCAGAGATTTTTATAAACCATGGCGCATTGGATATATTCTTTAAGATTGAATTTTGCATTCTCTGTATGATATTGATGTTGGAGCAACTTGCAGTTCCCCAAAGTTGTATACCATATGTCCATATCGGTTTGAGTATCATATTATATATCAGTAGCTTGTTATCAACTGAGAGGACAGAGTTTCTCTCTATTAGCCAGTACAGGTTCTTATATTTCAATTTAACTGATCTCTTTTTGCCTGTATGCGTTTTTTCCACATAAGCCTTCGGTCTAGGTGGATTCCCAAGTATTTAACAGAATCACCATGTGGGAGTTCTTGTTCACATAGTTTCACTGGAGGGCAGTTAAACTATGTGAACAAGTTAAAGAAATTAAAGTGAGTGAAAGACGGGGCACATGCTTAGAGAGAACATACAGTAGCGGACAAGAGAAGTTACTGAATGGATTCCTAGATATTAATGTAAGAGGAAAGGGCAGACAGAAGAGAAGATGGTCTGATGACATTAAAAGGATAGCAGGGGCTATGTGGTTAACGTTGACCAAGAACAGACTATTGTGGAAAGGGCTGGGGGAGGCCTACATGTCAGGAGGGCACACGAAAAATAAAAACAATTATCACGTAGGGATATTATGATAAATTTAATTTATATTGTAAATTTTCGCTAATAAATGGCTTGAATTGAATTGAATTGGTGGGGTTGTGTCAACTAAGCAATGTTCGTTAAAGCCGGGTTTTCACATTCAGAGTTCATTTGGATACAGTGGTCTTGGATGAACACTCGGATTATTCTGATTGGATGCCGGCATCCGAGTGCGCTCGGATTACGTGTTTACACAATACGAGTAACGTTCAGTCATCTTAGTGCACTTGGTCCAAGCCAACTTGACTGGTGATTCGCATGGAGGCAGATCCCAGACTTTCCCCACTTAAAGGGGCAGGAGGAAAACCGGAGTGGTTTAGTGGGTATTGCTGACGCTACGTGCGCTTCGTCGTGTCCCACACACGCCAGTTGCCTAGCTAGCGGCTGGTATGGTGCATAAATGCATTCCACTCTGACAAAAATAAAAAATGGTCCAAGCCGACTCTGACCGTGAAAACCCAGCTTAACTCCAGTCAATGAATAGGTGACCAAAAATTTACTCTCTACAGTTCTTACGTGCTTCAGAAGGCACATTAAGCTGTTGGTCCCGGCTGCATCTGCAGTGGTTAATACCCACCAATCCACATTGGGCCAGCATAGTGGCTTATGGCTCATTCTTCCTATATTATTCTATCCATAGGGAAGGCCTATGCTGAAGCAGGAGGGATGTTAACTGATAAGGATAATGATTTGTTTGTTAGTAAAATATTTAACAATTAAGTATGAGATAATTAAGTATCTCAAAGTGGACTTCAGACTGTGAGTTAACCCATTCATGATGATGATGATTATCATGGATTGTTATGACACATACTTAATATGACAGACAGAATGACAAGCAAATTATCAACAAAATAAATGTACTAAATATAAGTGCAGAGTAATAAATTATAGGCCTCTATAGTTTTATCTAAATTAAGGTTATAAAAAGTCCGCAACGTTTTTTGTCTTCTTTTAATTACAGTACAAAGTTCAAAGACGTTAATATTGGATTAAAAACAATAAGAAAAAGTTTGAAAAACTTTGTGACAACTTTTAACAGATAGAGTCATCAATTTTTAGCTGTGCTTGGGTGTGTGGTAGGTAGATAAAGTTATTAAAGTTCAACTTACCACAAAGCCTTCCCCATGGCGCTTCGATAAACCATTCTTTTTCTAACAGATCCATGATGATAATTTTATGTAAACAAATCTATTTTTACAGTAGTATTGGATATATATTTAAATGTACAAAATTTATTCACTTAAATATTTAACTAGTAATCATAATATTGTATCACGAATACTATATCTATGTAAATAACTATTTAAATCTTACTTATTTTATAAAAACTTTGAATCCGATAGACCGATACGAATTCTGACAATTTTGTTTGACATTGCACTTTTTGACATTGGTGATTGGAGAACATGTCATTTGACTACCAAATCATAGCAGCTTATTTCGATTGTGCAATCTCATAATCGATATTTTTAATTATAACTAACACAATCTTTATTTTAATTCTATTGGAACTTTATGAGATAAAAGTGTGAGCATTTATAGTTATTCTAAGCCGAAATGGCCTTTAAACAAAATGGTTTGGTAAAATTCAGCTGAAAATTAATTATGAAATAAAAAATGATTTAATAAATAAACAAAAAAGGTGAGTAGTTTCATTTCCCAATGGTTACCTATAGAGTGGATTTTAATCGAGTTATTACATTGGTTAGTCTTATTTAATACCATGCTATCCGTCAAAATTCTTTATTTCTATTAAATGTTTTATAAAAATATTTTTCTTTTATATTGTGGCGTTCTTGTAATGCGACCGCCTTTGTTGTTTGTCTATGTTTGACAAATAAGTATATAGTTCACTGATTAGCCAACATTTGTTTTTAAAGTTTTCGAGGCATAGTTGTTCTGGCCGAATATATTTAATTTTTGTCATATTAAACATTTATTGTTACTTTCAATTCATAATTATCTTTAATGTATTGAAGTTTATTCGATTATGATAATCATTGGCGCAACATTAATGTTTTGACATTTCCAAAACTTCAAGTCAAGGTCGGACGAAACCGGAGTTTTGTACTTTGACCAAAAGTTGTAAACATTTATCGTATTAACCTTTATCTAATATGTATCTATAATTTAAGTCGTTAACAGTTTTATCACTATGCAGTTGAAGTTTGTTTATAACAGTTAGTCATTAAATATGGGTAGCGACAGTAAGGAAATTTTTGTAAAAGCTCCATGGGGCAAAATAGCATGTAAGTTGTCGCAACTTTTAAATTTATATATTAGCTACCTACTTTTAACCTAATTACCTTCGTAATAACTAAAGGCTCTGATCGACGAGCTAGTAAATCGGTCGGTCTTAAAGCTCGTCAGTAAAACTCGCCGGTAAAATTCGCCGGTATATCGTTGCAATGCCGCGGTTTTGTCGATCAGCACCAATAAGGCACGAATAAAACCTATGTTCCTATAATCCGCGTCATATCTCGTACCTACAGGCAAGACCTGAAAAAATCTTTAAACCGTTTTAACTTAAATTCGTCAGTGTTTGTCAAACTGTTTACATGGAATAGACAGGATCTAACTTAATTTCAACTGAATGTCAACTGCTTGAGCACCGATGTTTTGGACACTAGATTACGGATAAATGTACTATTAATTATATCACCATCATCATCCTGCCCTGCATGTTTTAAATTTTCAAGAACAATTTAATTATATAAAAGTTTAAACGAGTTAATGTTGAAAATCAATTGGAGGAATTTAACAGTTTGATTATTAAAGTTGATAACTTAATTCTGATTTTTAAATATTACAGTTAACATTTCAACTTTTAAATATTGATTACAGTTAACATTCTGATATTAGCAGTGTTCCTGGCATACCATTAATAATGAATGTGGCAATAGAATCATATCTGCATTGGAATTTAGCTTAGGTCCATAGTTTAGTTTAGCTGGGCTTTTTCCGTACGTAGCCCCCTGATTGGGCCATTGTATGTGTCTCCTTATATTGTACTACTCCAACCATCCCAGTTTATCCCAAAAACTTAGCAGCCTTTTCAGACTGCTGCAGGCTTCTGGGACCGATACTGGGGATTGGAGAAGCCTTGTCCGTTGATCTGCCACGCTCCTGCATTCTGTAAGCACGTGCTGTGGCATTTTTTTTACCTCCATGCATCCTCTGCATAGAGGGCTGTCTGACACCCCAATGGTAAATAGGTGCTTGTTTAGGGAGCAATGGCCAGTTATTATGCCTATCACGTTTTGGAGCTTGTCCCTGTTTAAATTTATGAGGTTGCAAGCAAATCTATTTGATGCCACCAGAACTGCATTCTTCGTTTGCTTACACCCGTCGTAGCTTAGGTCTATTCAGCTGGGCTTTTTTCTGCACCTAGCCTACTGATTGTGCTATAATCAGTACACTAGGTGTGCATGTCACTTTTATCTGCCTGCTCTAAGCAACCCGAATCATCCCAAAAGAGTTTCCAGCCGTTGCAGACTGCTGCATGCTTCCGGGAATGATACTGGAGATTGAAGAAACTGTCTATTGATCTGCCATGCTATTTCATTCGTGTGTTGTTTCTTCTACCCCAATGCATTCGTAAAAATTTGTTCATAAAAACTGTGCACAATTGTAGAAACCTGTAGAATTGGATAAATAAATAAATAAAAAATAAAAAAATTATAGCATTCTCTACCAGTAAGGTGGTGTGTGTAATACATATTTCCTATTGCTTTATTCATCCTATATGCATGCAGAGTGCATTAGCGCTGTATGTCATACATATGGTAAATAGGTCCTTGTTTAAGGGACAGTGACCAGTTGCATAATAGGACCTAATCTATTTTACATACATACATAAATCACGCCTACATCCCCGAAGTGGTAGGCAGAGGTGAAGTGGCACCCACGTTTTGCCAATCATGTTAGGTTCCATGTAATAGGTGGCGAGCCTATTGCCATTTATCGGGCACAAAAGTCTCAGTACATTGCTATTGCTAGGTGGTATAAGAGGAACGCTGCTGCCCATTCGTCATAATGATTTATCCTTAGTCACCTTGTACGACATCCACGGAAAAGATTTGGGGTGGTGACAATTGTATTCTAATCTGCCATCACCACACGGCTAATAATAATCTATTATAGTTGACGTAATGTCTGTTTATACAACACGTCTATCCATATGAGGATGACCAGGCGAGATTTATGTTTGTTAATTCCCAGTCTGACATAATTAAGTAAAAAAGTAAGATAAGATGAGATAAGATAGGCTCATTTACAATATACATTTACATTTAATTTCAAACTTTCTGTAGTTTCATGACATAGGCCTCTTCCTAAGAACTCGACTCCCTTCTCTCTTGACTCGACTCAATCCTCGTCCAAGTCGTTCCTGCTGCCTTCCTTATGTCATCCTTCCACCTATAAATCTCTCTTCCCCCGTTGACCTTTCCTTTTTAAAAAATACTTACTTTCAATTTGACCTCCATTCTCTTTCTGATATAATTAAATCATTTTTGTCACTCTCCTTCACTCATCCTTTCTACATGACCACACCATGCAAACCCTCTCTCAATTCTTGTCTTTACATCTTCTTTCAAAGCACACCTTTCTCTTATCACACTGTTGTACAATAGATCGCTCAGCCTTACCCCAGCTATACTCCTCAACGCTCTCATGTCTACTGCATTTATTCTACTTTCATTATTTGTCCACTATACCTAACTTTCACTTCCATTCAATATCGGGACCAGCACTCCATTATGAACAGCCATATGAGCCTTGAGGAGCTTTATAGCGCAGTGAATTAAGGCGCTTGGCCTGCGATTGCGTAATCTAAGTAATGTTCGCTAAGGCCAGTCATTGGATGGGTGATCAAAAATTTACTATCTCGAGTACCTCCATGCTTCGGAAGGCATGTTAAGCCGTTGGTCCCGGGTGCATCTGCAGTCGTTAATACCCACCAACCCGCACTGGGCCAGCGTGATGGGTTATGGGCCAATCTTCCTACATTCTTTCATCCATAGGGAAGGCCCGTGCTCAAGAAGTGGGGAAATTAAAGGGCTCATGATGATGTTTAAAATACATACATAAATAAATCACGCCTATATCCCCGAAGGGGTAGGCAGAGGTGAACTAGCACCCGCGTTTCGCCAATTATATTAGGTGGCGAGCCTATCGCCATTTATCGGGCACAAAAGTCGCAGTACATTGCTAGGTGGTTTATGAGGAACGCTGCTGCCAATTCCTCAACACTGATTTATCCTTAGTCGCCTTGCCTTGTACGACACCCACGGGAGAGATTTGGGGTGGTGACAATTGTGTTCTACTCTGCCGTCACCACGCGGCGTCACCTAATAATAATATTTAAATTTGTGTTTATTTCATTCTTCTGTGGGTATGCGGTAATGTCGCCGCATACTCAGCGAAAAAGGGAAGATCTTGCAAGAGCCAGGTGTGCACTCGGGGACCGCGGTCCGACTGTACTTCGTCGGATCTTGTATATATTCTGAGTTCCTCCAGAAACTTTGTAACCGTGATTCAGGACTTGCTAATCTCGTTCTGCCTTATCACAACAGTCATTAGGTCTACAGTTGGTTTGACTCCATTGTTATCGTGGGCTGTCGTACTTTTTGCTGATCAACCATTTCTCGGTTACTCGACACTTTGTTTACGTAGCGCTCTGACGTAGCCGCTACACATCAATTCACTTATGAATCGTCAAGAAGATAGACATCGAAATCCTGTGTGTCCAAAAGAGACAAGACCACGAAGGCGGTTGAGGTGCTGCTACTATAGTTTGACAAGTTCGTGCGCGACCTTCCTGCGGTATGGGAGACGGTGGCGGGGCGGGTGATGCGGTGTGGAGCGGGTTATCCCTCCTCCCCGCATCACCCGCCCCCGCTAACATCAGTAGGCCTATTCCCTAACTTTTTTTGACAGTTGAAAGTGATGATCACCGAACTATTTACTTATACATAACTACTTTACTATAATGCTATTGTGACACTTGTCCTGTAATAAAAGCAATGTATCAGTAAATAGTACGGTGATCATCACTTTCAACTGTCAAAAAAAGTTAGGGAATAGGCCTACTGGACTGCCCCCTCCCCTTCACCGTCTTTCAGGAAGACTCACGAAGTTGTCTTATGCAAGAGATTACTATTTATTGGCAAGATAAAAATTTGTGAATGAGCCCAATAGAAACTTTGAAACTTTGTAAATTATAATTTTTGACTCTTCCTACTCGAAAGGTTGATGACCCCTGTACTAACTTGAAGATGGATTTTCTTTGCTTCAGTAATGACATGGGGCCTACCCTCTCTGCAACCAGTGCTGATGGTGCACGGTCGACAGGACACAGCGGCAACCTTTGCACCTCTGGTCAGACAGCTGCCCCAAACCTATTACTATGTGAGCGTAGATTTGCCTGGGAATGGACGTTCCGATTATTATCCTAAGGGTTAGTGTTTTAATGTTAACTTTAAATCACGTTTTAGTGTTTTAATTTAGCTTTTAACATACATTGACGGCCGCCTTGGTCGAATGGTCAGATTGCTGGGTATTGGCCAAGAGGTCCCGGGTTCGAATCCTGGTAGGGGCAAACTTTGTGATGACCACAAATGTTTGTTTCCGAGCCATGGTTGTGTATATGTTTATGTAGTATATTTTCAACATTTATATACATAATTATATTACAAATATGTACGTCATCTAGTTTTTTTTTTGACTGGACCTAGGCTGTTGGCCGAGAGGCCTTTACAGCATCTACCGGGTTTTTTGGGGAAGGCGAAGACCTTGACCTAAAGCCAAACGTGTCCTCAAGCCTTGCAGTCAAGCACTCCCTGTGAGGGTGCCTTCACAGCAGGCGTCCCCCGAGTGGGGACGACATCTCCCGAGGGAGGTATACTGCCGCGGAGAGCCTCGCAGGGCGCCCGAGTCGGAGCTTGGATCGGCAGGCCTGAGGGTGCCTCTAAAGGCGCGGACCTCGGCTCAGGCGTGCCGTGTAGTGGGGGGAGGGGGCGAGAAGCGCCCAGGGACACGAGTGTACCTGGTAAAGCGCCTTGTGTGTAGACCGGGTCTTCGCACTCTTATACGACGAGTGCGGTGTGTAGGAAGGGTGTGTGTGGTGTGTTCGGCTCTTTGATTGGCCTGTGTGATTGAGTCATCCGGATCGATGAGAACGTTTTTGGGCCTACGGAAGGCCCGCCCGACATTGGGCAACGGAGAATAATCCGCCGTTTGGACTACCAACGGGTTTGGGTGGTGGGGAGCATTGTTAAAGAAACGCCTCGAAGCATTCTTCATGTACTGCGCTATGATTGGGAGATCGAAATCGCGATGTAGATCTATGTTTCGCATGTACCATGGGCACCCGGTGGCCATACGTAGAAAGCGATTTTGAATGACTTGCAGCCTTTTGATACGCGACGGGGCTGCATGCGCGAATACTACACTAGCATACGTCATGATTGGACGGACGCAGACTTTGTAAAGTGTCAACTTATTTCTAAGTGACATTTTACTCCGCCTGCCTAGAAGATGGTAGAGCCGTCCGAGCACAAAGTATGCCCGGTCGTCCGTCATCTAGTATCCATAACACAAGTGCTTAGGCTACTTACTTTGGGCCAGATGTGAGTGTAAAAATATTTATTTATTATATACATAAATCACGCCTAAATAACCGAAGGGCCTACCCCTTCGGTGAGAGGTGATTTAATACCAATACATATCAACATAATTATACACACATAAATCACGCCTAAATATACGTAGGCAGAGGTGAATTAACCTACGTTTCACCCATCAAGTTAGGTCCCAGGTGGCGAGCCTATTACCATTTATAGCGCACGGAAATCGCAGTTTATTGCTAGGTGGCATAAGACGAACGCTGCTGTCCATTCTTCATCACTGTTTTAACCCTTACCTTAGTCGCCTTGTACGATATCCGCGGGAGAGGTGGGAGTAGTGACAATTGTATTCTGCTGTACGGTCACCACACGGCACATCTTAATCTACAAGTGAACACTAAGAGGAGCTCGGTAGCGCAGTGGCATAGCGCGCTTGGCCTGCGATTGCGAAAACTAAGCATTGTTCGCTAAGGCCGGTCATTGGATGGGTGACCAAAAATTTATTATCTCGAGTTCCTCCGTGCTTCGGAAGGCACGTTAAGCCGATGGTCCCGGCTGCATCTGCAGTCGTTAATACCCACCAACCCGCACTGGGCCAGCGTGGTGGGTTATGGCCCAATCTCCGTATATTCTTCCATCCATAGGGAAGGCCCGTGCCCCAGCAGTGGGGACATTAAATGGCTGGTGATGATGATGATGATGAACACTAAGAACACATATTTTGTGCAGACAATGATGATTTCTTTGATGCCGATGTTTTCGTGACTTTGCACTACTTTCACAGGCCTGGTGGTGTCCCGGTATCACTTGCTAGCGGTGGTGGATGTGGTGGTGAAACACATGAACTGGCACCAGTTCATCTTCATGGGGCATTCCATGGGGTGTGAGGTGGGTGAGTAGAGTCTCCCTCCACCGTACCTTGTCCCAATAACAATAATATTCACACACGTTTCTAATGTTTAACGTTATTTCTTTGACGATTCATCAGTTAAATTAATAAACCATTTTTTAATTTTTTTGTATACTGGGTGGTGGTAGTTATAAAAATGCACGAATGCTCTCGTTGGTATGACAGGGGTGATAATATAGTGTTCAGTAGATGACGGCTGGCCGCTAAGATTTGAAGAGGAAATATACTATCTACTTTAAATAGCCTGACTAGAGTAGTACTTGAGTAAAGTGGAACCCTAGTAGAGTATTACCTGAGTAGAGCAGAAACCGAGTAGAGTATTACCTGAGTATAGTAATAGTACCTAAGTAGAGTAATAGTACCTGAGTAGAGTACTAGTACCTGAGCAGAGTAATAGTACCTAAGTAGAGTAATAGTACCTGAGCAGAGTAATAGTACCTGAGCAGAGTAATAGTACCTGAGTAGAGTAATAGTACCTGAGTAGAGTAGAACCCAAGTAGGCTAGTACCTGTGCAGGGTAGTACCCAAGAAGAATATTACCTGAGTAGAGTAATAGCCGAGTAGTTTAGTGCTTGAGTAAAGACGAACCCGAGTAGAGTAGTACCCGAGTAGAGTATTACCTGACTAAAGTAGTAGTACCAGGTAGAGTAGTACCTGAGTAGAATACTACCTGAGTAGAATAGTACCTGAGTAGAATAGTACCTGAGTAGAATACTACCTGAGTAGAGTAATACCTGAGTAGAGTAGTCCCTGAGTAGATTAGTATCTGAGTAGAGTAATACCTGAGTAGAGTGCATAAAATACTAACTGTTATTTCCGCAGGGCTATTCTTCAATGCGATATGGCCGGGTCGTATAATCAAGTTCATACACTTGGACGCGGGCCCAACGTTCCAGCGGCTGCAGCAGCCTGACCACGTGAGATACTACAGACATTACTACGAGAGATACTACGGCAACTACCACAGGTTGGTGATGAAGAGCCTTTGTACTTCACCACTCAATAATTTATTTCTAAACCGTAATGTTATGATCATATAATATGGTACAATACCCGTCAAATAAGTTGACCTATGCGCAGCGCAGTAAAACCTGTTCAGCTCGGCTAGCATGACCACCGAAACACGATATGATATGGCCATTTATCGCTTTCGTGCCGCGTGGTGACGGCAGAGTAGAATATAATTGTCACCACCCCAAATCTGTCCCGTGGGTGTCGTACAAGGCGACTAAAGATAAATCAATGATGAGGAATGGGCAGCAGCTTTCCTGTAATACCACCTAGCAATAGCAATGTACTGCGACTTTTGTGCCCGATGTATGGCAATGGGCTCGCCACCTATTACATGGGACCTAACATAATTGGCGAAACGTGGGTGCTAGTTCACCTCTGCCTACCCCTACGGGGATATAAGCGATTTATGTACGTATGTATTTATCGCTTTGAACTGTAGAAAATCATTGGATTTTTGATAGTTCAAAGCGATAACTGGCTATGTCCATATGATATAGCTTTATAGGCATAGCCATTGTTCGCTTTGAGCTATAAAAAAATCGAATGGATTTTTTACAGTTCAAGGCGATAAATGGCTGTATCATATCGTGTCTATATGGTCATGCTAGCCGGGCAGGTAATAATTGAGGTTCTGTATGAGGTGCGACGTGTTTCTGTAACCATAGCAACGTAGAGATACCCACTTTTGCGAGTTCGAAATTTACTTTTGACACTTTTCCATCAAACAAACCGTCATTTTGGTTCAACTTACGTGCCGGGAACTATATCTTCTTCTCCCTGCCCTGTTCCCAGTCTATCTGGGGTCGGCGCAGTATGTTTCCTCTTCCATTCATATCGGTCAGACGTCATCAAGCCATCCACTCCCTTTTGATTCATATCATCCATCACACCGTAACGGTGCTAGTGATGAATGAATGTATAGAAAACAGACGGAAAGGACCATGTCGAGAGACCGATGAACGGAGAGAGTGATTGGAATGACAACATTCCAATCCATACCGCTCAAGGTTTTGGCTTAGGTTTTACAGCCGGCCGCCTGCCGCCTGCCTGGCACCAACCCTCTTTGGGTATGCTGTTGTTGGTGGTTTGCCCTCCACCATTCGGGTGGCCCAAGGTACTTATAGGTCTATACGGGGCAATCTCCTTTAGTCGACTTTTACGACAACCCTGGGATGAGTCGGGACTGGCCTATTGTACGTTATTTGTTCACTCCCATGCCAGCATAGAAAACTATCGAGGTAGGCTATAGGTTAAGTAACCTACATGAACGCAGGCGTCGACTAGTATATAGTTAGATCAAGTTGTTTATAAATATCATCCATCAGGTTCAACCACAGCTCAGCTAAGGTCTACCAGAGGCAGCAAGCTCTAGAAGCCATGATGAAGGCCCGTGGCGTCACAGAAGATGTCGCCGAAGAACTACTCTCCAGGACCTTGGAACACATTGGTGACAATAAATACAGGTTACATATATACATTTTAATTTGTTTGTACATACATACGGGTACATAAATAAAATAAATAAATATTTTTACACTCACACCTATCATCTAGCCCAAAGTAAGCAGCCTAAGCACTTGTGTTATGGATACTAGATGACGGACATATTTTTGATATAATTATGTACATAGATGTTGAAAATGTACTACATAAACATATACACAACCATGACTCGGAAACAAACATTTGTGGTCATCACAAAGTTTGCCCCTACCAGGATTCGAACCCGGGACCTCTTGGCCAACACCCAGCAATCTGAGCATTCAACCAAGGCGGCCGTCATAGGTAATTAGGTAGGTACATAATAATCACTCCTTTCTCCTGTCAAGGGGCAGAGGTGTTTTAACACTCGCGTTTCTCCAGCTTACTTCATCATCACCAGCCTTTTAAAGTCTGAATAAGAATTCTCATTAGAATTCTCATAAATGACCACGCTGACCCAGTGCTGGTTGGTGGGTATTATGACTATCGACAGCAGATGCAGCCGGGACCACCGGCTTAACGTGCCTTCCGAAGCACGGAGGAGCTCGCGATAGTAAATTTTTGGTCACCCTTCCAATGACCGGCCATAGCGAATGTCCGCGCGTGGATGACGTCACCGCGCGGGCTGAGGTGCGGGGACCGGGGGGCGCAAGCCGGAGCCGCGACACTCGACAGCCACGTCACTTGTTACAAGTTCTATGAATCTCAAGAATTATTGTAAAAACCAGTAAACAATTTATCATACAGTCCACTCTTTTAATACCTGATACAGTCAGAAACAGCGAACATTGCTCATTTTATGCAATCGCAGGTCGAACGCGATATGCTACTACGCAGCTCCTCTTACTCCTCACTTCAAATACCCTATTGCCATTATTGTCGGCCGCCTTGGTCGAATGCTCAGATCTCCGGGTATTGGCCAAGAGGTCCCGGGTTCGAATCCTGGTAGGGGCAAACTTTGTAATGACCACAAATGTTTGTTCCCGAGTCATGGTTGTGTAAATGTTTATGTAGTATATTTTCAACATCTATATACGGTGTGTGGTGACGGCAGAGTAGAATACAATTGTCACCACCCCAAATCTCTCCCGTGGGTGTCGTACAAGGCGACTAAGGATAAACCAATGATGAGGAATGGGCAGCAGCAGCGTTCCTCTAATACCACCTAGCAATAGCAAAGTACTGCGACTTTTGTGCCCGATATATGGCAATAGGCTCGCCACCTATTACATGGGACCTAACATAATTGGCGAAACGTGGGTGCTAGTTCACCTCTGCCTACCCCTTCGGGGATATAGGCGTGATTTATGTATGTATGTATGTATGTATATATATACATAATAATATTAAAAATATGTCCGTCATCTAGTATCCATAACACAAGTGCTTAGGCTACTTACTTTAGGCTAGATGATAGGTGTGAGTGTAAAAATATTTATTATTATTATTCACCGGGAACTTTAATCCCAGTAAATTGCTAGGTGGCGCACCGGAAAGACTGCTACCTCGGGCGGTAAAAAGAAGAAATAATACTCGCGATCTGAGACATTCTTTGTTTTACCGCTCTTGGTATATAATCTACTGTTATTTATTTACAGGTTCACATGGGACCCCCGCGTGAAATACGTGGCGCCACAGAACGCTACCAACGATTACTACGTGGCGTTATTCACCAAAGATATGCCGCCCTCCCTTCTGGTCTCCATGAGGGAAGGCAGCGCTGGAGTCACCAGGGGGAAGGTTGGTGCCGAGGAGTTGATAAGGCAGATGGTTTCCTCGGGAAACTGCCGCCAGATAATCCTGGAGGGGGGTCATGATTATCACATGGTGAGGCCTGATGAGGTGGCCAGGCATGTGGCTGGGTTTTTGGGGCAGAACGGTGTTGGTGTCAAATCGAAGGTTTAAAATCTGTACCATCTACATACATACATAAATCACGCCTATATTCCCGAAGGGGTAGGCAGAGGTGAACTAGCACCCACGCTTCGCCAATTATGTTAGGTCCCAGGTAATAAATAGGTGGCGAGCCTATTGCCAACCATTTTGTGACTGCACTGTTTTATTAATACTTCATGAATGTTTTTTTTCAATAAATTATAATAATTATTATTATTAATCCTGGCACAACTTTTTATTGAAAAGGCAGCATTAAAAATCAACTGAACGATTTGTTATAATATATTATTGACTTTGTTATTATATTATTTTTAATTGGGTGATTTTTTTAAAAAAGTTGTTCCAAGATTGTTTACCAAATAAGACAAGTTAGATGGTACAGACTATAGATTCGAAAATGCTGTTGGATTTAAATGATGAACCACAGCCGCTTTAGCTAGACAAGTAACCGATGTATTCGAACGAATAGAATACGAATCGGCCGTCATGTCAAATGTAAAGCTACTGACATGTTCATTACTAGCACGAGAGCATGCGACTAATGAGCAACTATCACTTGGTAGCATGTGTGTCTAGGCGTTGTAGTAATGAGCATGCTTATTTTGGGCATGCTCAAAAATCGACGATAGTCTGATTTTTGAGCATGCTACCTGAAGCGCTGGTGGAAATTGTCAAAACTGACATTTCACTGAGAGTCACATGTCAGTGAGATTGAGATGTCAGTTGTGAGAGTGAGAGTGAGATGTCAGTTCTATCAATATAGACAGTGTGATAAATTTAAGCATGTCTGTCAGTAGCTTAATACAAGTGTATGAAACTGACGCCATGATTGCAAAGAAAACAAGATGGCGGCCGTCGTGTCAAATTTAAGAGTGCTGTCAATAGTTGACGTTTGTATTCTGTTCGTTCGAATAGATTGGCCCCTCGTCTGACCCAGGAGAAGAAAGCCAAGTGGTTTTGAAGTTTCCACTTATATACAGGGTTATTTTTAAAACAACAAAAACCACGCAGTAGTAGATATCTAACATCATAAGCAACAATGTTTTTTCTACGACTTTTGATGATTCGTAAGATTTTACTTTCAAAGATTTTGGTGGTTAGAAAAAGAATTTCGAAAAATTATGATCTTGAGGCGGGAATTAGTGTCTTGGGTGGCCGAGCGGTCAGGCACCTGCCCGGATAGCAGCGGACGCGGGTTCGATTTCCGCCTCAAGATCATAATTTTTCGAAATTCTTTTTCTAACCACCAAAATCTTTGTACAAATTTTTCTAACATTTATATAATGTTAAAATTAAAATCGAATATTTTACTTTCATACAAAAATAAATATACTAATTTACCGCTCTAAAAGTGAATAAGTCTACGTACACCTATTTGCATCGGCATCAAGCAGCGCGCGGGCATAGCATAGCGTCGTCCTTTCGTTTATGAATGAGAACATAGACGTATAAATGTCACGACAGTACAATGAAAACTTAAAAAATTTTGCGCAACGTATTGTTTTATTTAAACTCATAAAACAAACGTTGTTGTTTATGATGTTAGCTATCTAGTCATCAGAGGTTTTTGGTGTTTTAAAAATAACCCTGTATAGGCAAATCACGCTTATATCCCCCAAGGGGTATTCGGTGTATACTCAGAGATGTGTGACAGCTTGATATGATATGAAGGACATAACAAGGTTGTAAATTGTAAAAATTCTAAATTTTTAGGTAATAAAATAAAGGTTTAAGTTATTTCTATGTGATATTTTATTGATATACCTACCATTGTTTTGCTAGGAGCACAATTTGATTATAGTTAGTTAACTTAGTTGGAAATAAAATGAGATTCGCCCTATTTCATAGTATTTTATGTCACACCTGACCATAAAGTGGACTTCTCCGCTCGCTACGCGTACGGATAATCCTACTTCCTGGTAAGAATCAGAAATCAACCTATGATCATCTAGTCATGGGAGGTTTTTGGTGTTTTAAAAATAACCCTGTATAGCAGTGGCGTGGCGTGAAAATACAAGTTAGGCAAGCCACAACTAATATATATAAAGCCTCTTATGGTTTAAGCATAAACTTTTAACACCGCCTGCTAGGACACAACTGTTCAACGCCATCTAGTGGCGAAGCGGAGAACTACGTTGTGCCGCTTTTGCGTGCTTTGTACTTTGTTTTATACAGCCAGAAAGAGAGATCATTATACAAACAAAAGCCGTGTCAAAAAGGGAAGGACGATTCAACCCGGTCCGGAGCGGCTTGCAGGAGCGGCGCACGACCGCGATATTGAGTGCAGTTCACAAAAGAAATTCCGCTTTTATGGGTATTGTAATAAGATCTAAAATATTTACTTTTGACGGAACTTGTTTTCGTGGGAGTTTATTACTAATGTGTGCGTGAGTCGTAGTGTATCGATGCATAAGCGCGTAGGCTGCCGAAATGCCGGCTTGTAGGCAATCTTTAGGTACTATTTCTCGTTGCGTGCGCCTGACAAGACTACGCTTGTCTGTGTGCGTGCTGTATCGCAGGCCTCCATAACTCGATATTTAGCGAGTTAGTTGAAGGAATCTAGAAAGCGGGAGCGAATTGTATGTACCTGTGTTGCATTGTGTTTCGCGCGCGTTTAATACTGTTATGATAAGATTATATTGATGGATTTTTTTTATTTGCTTATAAAATGGTATTGTACTTGAATTATGGTAATGATTTTTTTATGCTCGCTCGTTTGGTACGGCTGTTGGGAACATTGAACTACTTTATAACTCAATGGTTGGGAATCGGGTTATATGGACGCTCCGCCACTGTAGGCAAATCACGCTTATATCCCCGAAGGGGTATTCGGTGTGTACTCAGAGATGTGTGACACAGCTTGATATGATATGAAGGACATAACAAGGTTGTAAATTGTAAAATTTGTAAATTTTTAGGTAATAAAATAAAGGTTTAAGTTATTTCTATGTGATATTTTATTGATATACCTACCATTGTTTTGCTAGGAGCACAATTTGATTATTCTAGTTGGAAATAAAATAAGATTCGCCCTATTTCATAGTATTTTATGTCACACCTGACCATAAAGTGGACTTCCCGCTCGCTACGCGTACGGATAATCCTACTTCCTGGTCAGAATCAGAAATCAACCTACGATCTTACCTCGGGCGATAGAAAAGAAGGCTAAATATTTATCGATCAATGACTTGCGATCTGAGACTGTCTATGTTATATCGCTCTTGGTATAAAATGTACTTTATCCTCTCATGTAATGGAATATTAAAACATGCTATCTAACAGGAGTTCCTTAGCGCGTGGATTACCGCGCTCGGCCTGCGATTGCTGAAACTGTGCAATGTTCGCTAAGGCCAGTCATTGGATGGGTGACCAAAAACGTATTGTCTCGAGTTCCTCCGTTCTTCGGAAGGCACGATAAGCCGTTGGTACCGGGTGCATCTGCATTCGGTAATACCGTCGTAGGGAAGACATGTTGCCCAGCAGTGGGAACGTTAAGGGCTGATGATAATGAATGACGATGATAATATTTAGACGCCCCTGGGGATCGAACCCGGGATCTCGGGAATCTGAGCCCGGTGGGTAAGCCACTAGACTACGAAGGCGGTATGTAGGTATGTGAAAACGTAGTGTTTATAATATACTCTTTGGGTATGTGCTCATTACTGTATTCATGCATGTCCGTCTGTTTCGGGTACTTTAAGACCTGGGGGCCTACCGCCTAACTCGATTGCTAAAGCAAAAGCTATAGTTTATGACGTCATGTTGTAATTTCGCACCAAATATCAACGATAGCTTTGAACAAATGATTTTGTATGAATTTGGAATAAAATCCGTACCGCCTAAAAATTCAAGATGGTTGCTTGCTAAATTGATAGCCGTAAGAAATGCATTGCTTTAAAGCTATCATCAGCAATCGAGTTAGGCGGTAGACCCCCTGGGGGCCAATTCTCGTCATAATATTATACGAGATTATTTAGAATTCGAGTTTAAATTTCGAACCATTATTTCCTAAACTAGATCTCGGAATTAACTTACGACCGCTGCCGACCACTCGAAGTAATTCGAACGGTTTTCCTTCGAAATAAATTGTGTCCGTTTCGATTGCTCGGCCACGACGGAGATTAAGAAAAGCGACTTTATCATGATTTAGTGCAAAATTGTGAAATTCTAATGGTCAAGAGCAAAAAAATGTGCAAGTGACTGTTCGGAAGTTACACGGGTTCGAACGTGGCCGCGCAGTTGAAACGCGGAGAACTGCGCGGCCACGCAGTTCTCCTTAACTAAACCTCGTAGAAGGCTAATTCTTTTTGTGAATTACAGGTTTTATTTTGTGCAAAAATGTGGAGGTACAAAAAACATCAAAGGCTTAATATTTTAGGAAATATTGAACATCAAAGTCTTGGCCGCGCCGTTAAAACTGCGGAGATCCATTACTCTTAAACGAAGCCTGCTAGAAGGCTAATTCTTTTTGTGAATTACAGGTTTTATTTTGTGCAAAAATGTGGAGATACAAAAAACATCAAAAAGGCTTAATATTTTAGACAATATTGAACTTCAAAGTCGTGGCCGCGCCGTTAAAACTGCGGAGATCCATTACTCTTAAACGAAGCCTGCTAGAAGGCTAATTCTTTTTGTGAATTACAGGTTTTATTTTGTGCAAAAATGTGGAGGTACAAAAAACATCAAAGGCTTAATATTTTAGACAATATTGAACTTCAAAGTCGTGGCCGCGCCGTTGAAACGCGGAGGACGGCGCGGCCATGCATTTCTCATAAACTAAAGCTCCTAGAAGGCTAATTCTTTTTGTGAATTACAGGTTTTATTTTGTGCAAAAATGTGGAGGTACAAAAAACATCAAAGGCTTAATATTTTAGACAATATTGAACTTCAAAGTCGTGGCCGCGCCGTTAAAACTGCGGAGATCTATTACTCCTAAACGAAGCCTGCTAGAAGGCTAATTCTTTTTGTGAATTACAGGTTTTATTTTGTGCAAAAATGTGGAGGTACAAAAAACATCAAAGGCTTAATATTTTAGACAAAATTGAACTTCAAAGTCGTGGCCGCGCCGTTGAAACGCGGAGGACGGCGCGGCCATGCATTTCTCATAAACTAAAGCTCCTAGAAGGCTAATTCTTTTTGTGAATTACATGTCTTATTTTGTGCAAAAATGTGGAGGTACAAAAAACATCAAAGGCTTAAACGGATCTCCGCGTTTCAACGGCGCGGCCACGACTTTAAAGTTCAATATTGTCTAAAATATTAAGCCTTTGATGTTTTTTGTACCTCCACATTTTTGCACAAAATAAAACCTGTAATTCACAAAAAGAATTAGCCTTCTACGAGGTTTAGTTTAGGAGAACTGCGTGGCCGCGCAGTTGGCCTGGCTCTTTATATTTTTTTTAACATACATACATGACGCCTATATCCCCGAAGGGGTAGGCAGAGGTGAACTAGCACCCACGTTTCGCCAATTATGTTAGGTCCCATGTAATAGGTGGCGAGCCTATTGCCATTTATCGGGCACAAAAGTCGCAGTACTATTGCTAGGTGGTATAAGAGGAACGCTGCTGCCCATTCCTCGTCACTCATTTATCCTTAGTCGCCTTGTACGACACCCACGGGAGAGATTTGGGGTGGTGACAATTGTATTCTACTCTGCCGTCACCACACGGCTGGCTATTTTTTTTTAATATGTATAATTATTGTTATTAGTATGTGCAATTATGCACTGCCGTGAAACATTGATTTTTTTCGTATCGCTTTACTGACGTAGGTATCTACCTATCGTACTATATTATGATGTAGGTAGGTAGGTACCTACAGTTTTAATACTTAATTATTAATGTCGTCATAGTACCAATGTTATCGCAAACACACATAACCTAAGTCATTGGCAATACCCATTTAATATTAATAATGAAGGAAAATCTATTGTCATTGTTAAGATAAAATTTTTATAACCACATTAAAATACCTACCTACCTACTCATTCATAACCTAAACAATACATTTTCTAGCCTCAAATTGTTAAGAGCTGTCAAAAAGCGCACATTTTTACTTGCCCTAATCATTACAATATTTATTAAAAAAATAATCAATAATAGAAGATGAGACTAACATCCCTGTGTGCAAGGTAAGATAAAGTACATTTATTTTTTTACGTAAGCTAACCTTTAGTTAACCTAACAATTAGGTAATAATAACTATTATTTGTGCCTAAACGATTTATTTATTGTAAGTCCAGTGTAATAGAATAGTCTATAATAGATTAATTTGAGTATTTTAACTTATGGTAAACTAACCATATGAATAATATTACTAAGTTCTAAACAAATACCTATGTAAAGTATGTTAATATTTCATTCATTTTAAATTAAGATTGTACGCAAACATATTTGTTGGCACTTTTCGGCTGACCGCTATTTGGCCTATTTGGGACTAACTAATCGATATTCTTTTTAGTAACAATCAAATCACGGTTAAATAAAAAACTCTTGCACTTTTTGACAATAACATCAGAACTCACATTTTATAGCATTCATTTAATTCGTAGAGACAGCAAATCTGTAAAATAAAATGAAAAAAGCTATTTAGTTGTCAGCAGTACTGTCACTGTCAGCTTGACAGCATGTTGACATTAACATGTTGTTGTTGTTGTTTTTTAATTCTCCCTATATTTTAGGGAAAGCAAAGGGCTAGCCCATACAGCCAAGTTTTTAGTGTATATTTTATCTGTAGTCTTATGAAATAATGAGTGGGTGAAATGTATGAATGCAATGAATTTCACGTTAAAATATGGGTGTCACACATTTTAACGCATCAAGGGAGTGCTTGGCGCGAATTTGAAGGTAACAGAGTTCATGACGGTGCATGATGTGGTGGACAAAACCACTTTTTATAGAGGTCTTCACCACAACATCAAACACGTCACAAGACCTATTTTCAATGATTCTGCATAATTGCACATCAACACGGATGCTTGTGCATCAAAATAACACCACTTTCACTACACAAAATCCACTCTGTAACAATGTTAGAATTATCGAAAAAAAATCTAACTGACACCACGAAATGCGCCAAACACCCAGTGAGTCGTTGATTTTTCTGCCATTTGGCTTAGCACCGGGAGCAAGCCCATACAGCCAAGTCGGTATTTTCTTCTACAACAACATTGAAATGTGTCCACACTGTGGAACCGTTATCAAAAACGTCTGCCCATAAAACAGTCGTTTCGTGTAACATACCGTGGACCCTACAGTAATTTGGCCTTCAACAGATAGCCTATAAATAACTTACAACGTTTGACTGAATTTATTAATTTAAAACGTTTATTTTTCAGAATTTCAAAGTTAGCATTGATGGACGAAAAAGAGTTGATCGTGAAAGTGCCTTGGGGAAAACTGACAGGTACAATTATATTTTTTATCGCTACGGTACATGTCAACAGAACGTCAGACTATTCAAAACTGTCACATATCTCCAGCAGGCCTAGCACGGGACGTGGACAGTATCTCTATCCACCATTTGACAGTGTTTTGTCTCGGAATTGAGCGGGAGCTATTGTGTAAACTAAGCAATGTCGCTATAAGGCCGGTCATTGGATGGGTGACCAAAAATGTAAGCCGTTGGTCCAGGCTGCATCTGCAGTCGTTAATACCCACCAACCACTGGGCTAGCGTGGTGGGTTATGGCCCAATCTCCCTATATTCTTCCATCCATAGGGAAGGCCCGTGCCCTAGCGGTGGGGATATTAGTGCTGCTGATGATGAGGATTTGAACTCGAATTCTAGCCAATATCTGATCTGATCTGATCTGAGCATTCGACCAAGCCGGCCATTAAAATGGAAGTTGTCTCTGGTTGAACTCTGTGGTTGAGGGTTTCAGGTGAAGCTCGATTGCATCTTCGGCCCTTATCATCGCTTCCATCAGTAGGCCTATTCGCTAACTTTTTTTGACAGTTGAAAGTGATGATCACCGAACTATTTACTTGTCCATTACTACTTTACTATACCGCTATTGTGACACTTGTCCTGTGAAAACAGTAATGGATAACTAAATAGTTCGGTGATCATCACTTTCAACTGTCAAAAAAAGTTAGCGAATAGGCCTACAGGTGAGATGAAGGGCAAGAGCTTCCCTGCCTAGCATAAAAAAAGAAAACGTAGACCCAGAGCTTCACTGTCTACAATAAAAAGAATCGCTTCTGTTTCCAGCCCTAACCTGGGGGGACCCCTCCAACCCCCCCGTGCTCCTGTGCCACGGCCGTCTGGACGCGTGCACCAGCTTCCGACCCCTGGTACAACACTTGCCTTCCAACTACCACTACGTCAGCGTAGACTTACCAGGGAACGGTCGCTCGGACCATTTTCCTAGGGGTGCCAAGTTTCTGGTAAGAGACAGACTTTTTTTAATTATCCCTGTATTTTTAGGGAAGGCAAAAGGTCTAGCCCATACAGTCATATCTTCAGTATATTTATTCTGTATTCATATGAATGAATGAGTGAGTGAAATGAATTTTACGTTAAAATATGGGTGTCGCACATTTTAACGCATTTAAGGGAGTGCTTGGCGCGAATTGAATGGTAACAGAGTTCATGATGGTGACTGATCAGGTGGAATAAAACACTTTTTTAATAGATTTCACCACAACATCGAACACATTACAAGACTTATTTTCTATGATTACGCATAAAGACAGAGTTTCTTTCGGCTCTTTTGCTTCTTCTTCGGCGGCGCAGCGTCTTGTAATGTTTTTCTGGGATTTGGGTAGGCTTATCAGCGGGCCTAGCACGGGGACGTGGACAAGTCTCTCTCCACCACTGGTCAGTGTTTCGTCTCGGGATTTGTTCGGAGTGGGAGCGAGAGGAAAAGATTTTCTTTCCCCCCGAGGTGATTTGACAGCAGTGGGGACAATAAAGCGCTGGTTTTAATCTAAACATTTGCAGGTGACAGATTTTTTACCCGCCCTTGAGAGGCTGAGGGATCATCTCAAGTGGGAGCGGTTCGTCTACGTGGGGCACTCCCTCGGGGCGCTTTTAGGTAGGTAATAAAACTTCTAAGAGACGAAGATTTTGGTAGATAGAAAAAGAGTTTCGAAAAATTATTTATTTATTTATTATTAAGGCACACCAACAGCTCACATATTAAATTAATATAAAATAATATTAAGTAAAGGGTTGCATTCTGATATGTGGGCCAATTACAGGCGTACACAACTTTATTTAAACAGAATTACAAAGATTTTGGTGGTTAGAAAGTTTGTTTGTTCTTTATACTAATTATTCTAACATTTATTGTTAAAATTAAAATCGAACAGAATTTCTAAATTAAATTAAATTAAACAGGTTTATGTTGTAATTCACATTCTACTAAGCACTTCAGAAACCTCTTTCTTGTAATGTCTCAATGTCTTATGGCCTTGATGCGGGAATCAAACCCGAATAATAATCGAATAAGTAGTTTATAAAGCAAACCCAAGCATAACCGAACGCGCGGTATTTGTAAAAAATATCTCCTTTGGAATGTTTGAAATTTATTTCTACATTGCGAGGGTATCTGTTGGCTTATAACGTGAAGTGTAAAGGTTGGAAGAATTTCGGCAAGTTAACTAGTATCTTGGTTGGCCGAGCGGTCAGGCACTTGCCCGGATAGCAGCGGACGCGGGTTCGATTCCCGCATCAAGACCATAATTTTTCGAAATTCTTTTTCTTACCACCAAAATCTTTGTACTAATTTTTCTAACATTTATATTTTATTGAAATTAAACTGAATAGTTCTAAGAGACCAGACGTACACTCTTAGCTTCTTCTCCCTGCCCTGTTCCCAGTCTATCTGGGGTCGGCGCAGTATGTTTCCTCTTCCATTCATATCGGTCAGACGTCATCAAGCCATCCACTCCCTTTTGATTCATATCATCCATCACATCGTAAAGGTGCTAGTGATGATTGAATTTATAGAAAAGAGACGGAACGGACCACGTCGAGAGACCGATGAACGGAGAGAGATGATGGGAATGACAAAATTCCAATCCATACTGCTCAAGGTTTTGGCTTAGGTTTTACAGCCGGCCGCCTGCCTGACACCAACCCTTTTTGGGTATGCTGTTGTTGGTGGTTTACCCTCCACCACTCGGGTGCCCCAAGGTGCCTATTGGTCTACACCGGGTAGTCTCCCTTAGTCGACTTTTACGACACCCATGGGATGAGTCGGGGCTGGCCTATTCTACGTTATTTGTTCGCTCCCAGGCCAGCATAGAAGACAAAGAGAATTATACACACTGCACTAATGGAAGAATATTAATGGGTTGCTGATGATGAAAATGAAAGACTTAAGGTCTCCACATATGTAACGGGAAATTTCCCGGGACGGGACGGGGACATATTATATCACGGAGACATGGGGCTTTTTGTACGAGAGAGGCCCCGTCCCCGTCCGGGGAATTTACCCGTTAGGCATGCGGAACTTTTAAGAATAATCAACCTCCGTCCTCTCTTCAGGCAAACTCTTCAACCACCTGAACCCTGGTCAGATCACGCATATGGTCGACTTGGACCCTCAACCGGCGTACTTGCCTGCCTTGAAGGACCTAAAGACCTGGTACAGAGGGTCCTACCGCGTGTTCTACGGCGACGAAGGCTACGACCGCCTGACCGCTGGGAAGGGGACTGCTCCCAGATATAGCTACGATGAGGTGAGGATATTTATCACCATACATAATAGTAGATTATATGCCATAAGGGCGTTAAAACAGAGAACGCCTCAAGTTGGAAGTATTTGCAAGGCCATAAATATGCGATCCGAGCCTTCCTTTTTATCTTCCGAGGTAAGATCATTGTTCTATGTCACTACCTGACCAGGGGGCCTACCGCCTAACTCGATTGCTGATGATAGCTATATAGCAACGCACTGCTTACGGCTATAGCAGCCATCCTGAATTTTTAGGCGGTACGGATTTTGTGCCAAATTGATACGAAATCAGTCGGTGATCATTCGTTCAAAGCTATCGGTAATAGTTTAGGTACATTTGGTGCGAAATGACAGCATGACATCATACACTGTAGCTTTTGCTTTGGCAATCGAGTTAGGCGGTAGGCACCCAGGAAGTGGGGATTTCCGTGCGCGTAGCGGGCGGAAAAGTCCACTTTATGGTCAGGTGTGACAAAAATCATGATAATAATTGATACGCTTTGAATCCCTCTGCGTTCAGGATTCTACGTTAGAATCATTCGCTTCGCTCGTGGTTCAAAGTAGCGCCCTCGCCGTAAAAATACTATTCTGCTCCCTATTGTATTGCCATACAATATACTATTGCTTTTCTATTCGCGGTAATGTCATTTGGCGCATTACTCTGTTAAGAATGGCAAAAATATAGGTGCCTTTTCGTCCTATTTAATTTCATCTACCTTCATAATGAATATGTTGTCAATTCATGAAGATTTTACTTATTCAAATTGTAATAATGAAATCAATATTCGGTTTTTCAATCTTAGGCTCGCAACAGAGTGATGAAAGCCCGAAGCTTGACGGAAGAAGCAGCGGAACACATCCTGGAGCGAAGTCTGGAGGATGCAGGCGACGGCCTTTACAGGTAGGTATGGAAGAATGCCCTTAGTACCTACAACAGGATATCGGGCAGTAATCCACTTAACTGAATCTAAATTTTACTTGCATAAAATGAATATATTAATATTTAAAAAATAACATACATACATACATAAATCACGCCTATATCCCTGGAGGGGTAGGCAGAGGTGAACTAGCACCCACGTTTCGCCAATTATGTCAGGTCCCATGTAATAGGTGGCGAGCCGATTGCCATTTATCGGGCACAAAAGTCGCAGTACCTTGCTAGGTGGTATAAGAGGAACGCTGCTGAAGAAATAATCATTCAATATCAGCGTGACATCATTTGTGGGCAAATAATAACCTATTATGTTTGTTCAATGTATACGACCACAAATGACGTCACGCGCTGTCAGATTCACAACGTGGCGTTTTGGCGGCATTTTTAAACAAACTTTGAAACTTGAAAAAAAACATGGTTTTGAGTAGAAATAAATAAAATTTAATTTTTTAGTGCAATAAGTAATCATGAAGATTAATTTGAAATACTCTCTGAAAATTTGCCCGATCCCCTCTTAAGAATGTGTCAATGCCTTTTCCAGGTTCACGTACGACCAGCGCTTCAAGCAATTCAACTTGCTGCCCTTTCTGGGCGACGGTCTCAAGGTGTTCTACACAGGTCCCCTCAATCCGACGCTGGCCATTTTCGCGTCCGAATCCGTGGAGCGGGGCTTCTACAAGGCATTTCCGTTTGCCACAAACGATGGGGAGTGGTCAAATGGGAATTACAGACACGTAGTGGTGAGGGGAGGACACGATTTGCATTTGAACAGCCCGGAAGAGGTGGCTGGGCATGTTAAGGAGTTCTTGGGAAAGCATCAGTTGTAGACGACGCTCTTTTGCTACTCTACAGAGTGGAAAGTTGAGATGGGACAGTAAGGGCTCCCTTGCTGCCACGCGAAAATGGTCTCAGGAGACCTCACCCAACTTTTTCAGCGATTACAATCGACATTCATAGATTTTCGATAAAATGTACAGTCAGCGAGAAAATTTTTTTTTGATGCCATTCGATCCCATTCCCATAGAGGATTAAAACACTCCTTGAGAACAACTGAGGTTAGAGTACTAGTAAACCCACAAATCAAAGAAAACTTATTCCATACATTTTAGTAGGGTAAGGCAAAGTGGAATTTTCTTAAGCACAAAGATCATTCATTTTTATCGAGACAACTTCCGTAAGGACATTATAAATGGGAAAAATTGGTATTCTGACAATTTAAAAATCTGTGAATATCATCGCTCAAAAAGTTGGGCGAGGTCTCCTAAGACCATTTTCACGTGGCAGCAAGGGATCTGGTAGCTGCCCTTACTGCCCCATCTCAACTTTCCACCCTGTGTAATCCCCGAATAAGTACAGAAACGCTACTCAGATTTTGAGCACTGCTCATAAAGTTAAGTGGACAGTACCTGTCAGAATTTGTATGGAAAAACGTAGGTAAATGTTGGCAATAGGTACTTAAATGTTAAGCAGGACTCAAACTTTGAGTAGCGTTTCTGTATTCGGGGGTAGACCTTTCGGTGGGTCGTACAGTCAATCTAGATCGCGATCCGAGATCAAAATCAATGATCACGATCCAGATTGATTGTGTACGAAGTAGATTGGCGGCCCGTAGCCGGTACACAATCAATCTGGATCGTGCGTGATCATTGATTTTAAACGCAGATCGCGATCGGGACTAACTGTGGGCCGCCTTAGTCGATCACATGTAATTATTTCATAGTGTTAATGTAGACATTAATTGAATAAAATTTTACGCTAGTTAGATAGGTAAGTAGTCGTTTTATTTCATACATAAATCACGCCTATATCCCCGAAGGGGTAGGCAGAGGTGAACTAGCACCCACGTTCCGCCAATTATGTTAGGTCCCATGTAATAGGTGGCGAACCTATTGCCATTTATCGGCATACATAGCTAGATGGTATAAGAGATACGCTGCTGCCCATTCCTCATCACTGATTTATCCTTAGTCGCCTTGTACGACCCACGGGAGAGATTGGGGGTGGTGACAATTGTATTCTACTCTGCCGTCACCACATGACTGATATTTCAACCTACATAAATCGCGCCTATGCCTGCTCAAGGTTTTGGCTTAGGTTTTACAGCCGGCCGCCTGCCCGACACCAACCCTCTTTAGGTATGCTGTTGTTGGTGGTTCGTCCTCCACCATTCGGGTGCCCCAAGGTGCTTATTGGTCTACACCGGGCAATCTCCCTTAGTCGACTTTTAGGACACCCATCGGATGAGTAGGGGCTGGGTCTTAATATGTAATTTTTTCCACCATAGAAGTCTAGAGAAAAAATAATACCAGATACAATTGAATGTCACAATTTTATTGCTTTCACCAAACCAATATACATTACCAACAACAATAACACTTATAAAATAAGTACGGAATGTAAAAAATATAATAATAAGGCAATATCCACCTTTATATAATTTCTTATAATGTATTTATTATAATTTATATATTTACAGCTTAATCACATCTCCCGTTTACTGTCTTAATTTTTACAATTTAACTATTAATGTAAGTAAAATCCGTTATTAGCTATAAGATTGGTTTCAAAATTTTATAAAATATTCTAAATAGCTGTGGATTTTGTATACAATCTATACTAATATTATAAAGCTGAAGAGTTTGTTTGTTTGTTTGGATAACTGCCGCACTCAGAGACGTCAAATAACGTTAATGAGTACTTAATGTCACCGCAAAACCAGCCTCCAAAAACCCAACCACACGCCCCGCCACTTCCCCTGGCCTCGTCAGGTGGACATCATGTCCCCCCCTCCACGGTCTCCACGAAGAAATGTCTGGTACACCTCCTCAAATCCCCCACCAGTTTCTCCGCTGCCTCTCTCCCCTGGTGGTAGCCAGAGCTCAATCTATTGTCAATCAATTATGAAATAGACATTTAGAACCTGTGACCTAAATGTGTGCATGCAATTATGATCCTTAACCTTAGCGACTGTAGTACATTTTTTGTTAGGACGGCAGTACTAAGTAGTACCTATATCGACCTCAGTACCTCACAACTTAGACACCCCAAAACCAGGCTCCAAAAACCCAAACACACGCCCCGCCACTTCCCCTGGCCTCGTCAGGTGGACATCATGTCCCCCCTCCACGGTCTCCACGAAGAAATGTCTGGTACTCCTCTTCATCTCCCCCACCAGTTTCTCCGCTGCCTCTCTCCCCTGGTGGTAGCCAGAGCTCGTGGTGGCAGAGACCACGAGGGTTGGTGGGGCGTTGGCAGAAAATAACTGGTGGTAGTAGTCGACTGGGTAGTTCTGGGGGGCCGGGTACTTCAGTCTCCGGTCCCAGGACAGTCTGGGGACAAGACGGATGTCGGTAACAGCTCTTGATCTACCTACTGTCCTACTACTATCGCAAAACGACATTTTCGCAGAATGTCACTTTCGCAAAAGGTAATTTATGCACAATGTCACTTTCGCAAAACGACATTTTCGCGCAAAGTCACTTTCGCAGATCGTCATTTCGCATGATTTCACTTTCGCAGAACGTCATTTTTGCAGGATGTTAATCATCAGCCAATTTTTTTCTTAGTAGAGATTTATTACTAACACTGCAGAATTGGGTAAGTAATAAATTAAAAATATAAAAAAAAACAGCATTAAAATAATAATTATAATATCCAATCTTACCTACCTACATGCATGATGAAAAAAATGTTGTGGAGTGACATCTTGCAAAAGAGACGTTCTGCGAAGTGACATTGTGCTAAGATGTCGTTTTGCGAAATTGACGTTGTGCGATTAAGCAAAACGACACGACAATGCCTTTGAGTGAATAAATTTAGCTTCTGTACAATAAATAAACTAGAACACTTTGCTCACCTGTACTTGTCCGTGCCAATTTGTTTAAGGTTCCTGCTCAAGACAATATCGGCTTGATCCTCATTCAAACCTCTAGCCTTCATCACAGCCTCCCTGGCGCTGCCATAGCTGTAAGCCCTGCCATCTTCACTGTACTTCTTGTAATTGTTGTAGTACTCTTCGTAAAAACTCTTATAATACGCCACATTATCAGTAATTTGTAACCTTTGCAGTGACGGTATCGGGTCGAAGAATATAAACTTTGTCACTTTACGTGGGTATGTCACGTTGTAAAACAGACCTGCAACATGTAAGACCATTTTAAAGGCAATGAATATCATGATCCACAATGTATGATAATAAATAAATAATTCTCCAGCTCAAAGTAAGTGGTGTAGGCACCTTAAATTATGACTTACCCTGCTCGCATCCCATGGAGTGACCGCAGAATATGAACTGGCTCCAACCGAGGTGTTTAATCGTGTAATCCACACTGGCTAAGAAATGGAACCTTGTTATCATCACTCCTGCAGACAAACACAGGAGAAGATTGCAGTTACTTTGTCTCGGTAATCAAACTATTTATGTTATATGTTCAGTTTGTAGTTCTGATTTTGATAGCTTAAGACTAGAGATGAGATGACAGGTGGCTTAACATAAAGTTTACCTTTTTTATTAACCTGGATTCTCCCACTGCTGGGTAAAGGCCTTCCTCTACTTCTATTTTGATCGGTCCTTCTTTGAAATAATATAAAACTATTATTTCAAGAGACATTAAGCTGCCGAAATGTGGGTGTAATACACCTCCACTTACACATTAGTACAGTAAAGGTGTAGTTTTAATAATGGAGTTCAGTAAAGAAAACATTTTTATTATCATTTTATAGGAAAATATCTGTCACAGTATTGTCCCAATTTCTGCACAGATGTTTTGCTTTAGGTGCATTTAGTTGTCATTTTATTGTTGTAAACAATATTTTCCTTTAAAATGATAATAAAAATGTTATGTTTACACACAATTATTAAAACTACACCTTTACTGTGTAGGCTACTCTCCTACATTTATTTAGTTTATTTATAATAATTACATATATTATTAAACTATTTATCATTGTATCTATATATTACACATAAAATAAATAATCACCTATACAACCTATTTATGTAACTGACGTGCACCCCGCGCCGCATCGCGTTGCCTAGCAACGAATCAACAAGGTCTCGAAATTACACCACGACGCGAAGTGCACGTTGCTTTCTTTTAAATATTAATTGTAAATTCTTTTTTAATGTAAATTGTGTATTTGTGTGTGTATATGTTAATCCTCTACTGGATAACCAAAAATATAAGCTTTGGACTGTTATACTGTGAGTTGGGTTATTCATTTACTTTTCACACACCAAAATACCAAATTGGTGACCCCGTAAATTTCAATATGGAGAATGCACAACGTCCACGCGTCACGTTCCTGGCCGATCGGATCAAAGAGTTAGCTGCTGCATCTACATCTGTTGTTAACGTCAACCAGGCGACGTTTAACTCGACATTAAGCGACCTTGCCAAGGATATTGCCGAACTTCGAAGGCAATTTAGTAACTTGGCTGTGGAGAAAAATGGCAGACAACAGTCCCGCTCAACTGGCCGTACTCGTGACTCAAGCACATCATCGCCGAGGCAAAAACGATCGCAGTCTAGTTATCGTAAGTTTCCAGTATGCTGGTACCACAACAACTTCGGTGCTGATGCCCGCAAGTGCATCCGCCCTTGCGACTACAAAGCGGGAAACGCCACGGGCGATCAGTAATGGCGACTGACGATTGCCCTACATCTGCTGCTGGTCGCCTCTTCATTGTGGATCGAACTTCGAAGACGCAATTTCTAATCGACACCGGTAGCGATTTGTGTGTCTTCCCCCGTTCCATGCTGAGTGATCATCGTACCTGTACGGACTAAAAGTTGTGTGCCGCAAACGGTTCTAGTATAAGTACTTACGGCTATGTGTATTTTAACTTAGATTTTGGCTTACGCAGAGTTTTTACCTGGCGTTTTGTTGTTGCCAATGTCACCAAGCCCATAATAGGCGTAGATTTTTTAAATCATTACAACCTTATCGTAGACATTCGCAACAAACGTCTTTTAGATAATACGACATCTGTTTCTGCTATTGCTAAGCTAGCTAATTGTAATTTGTATTCTGTCAAGGTTATGACTGGCGATTCGTATTTTCACAAATTGCTTGATGACTTTCCTGATATTACTCGACCCACTGGCATACACCGCATGATACCACACAACACCGTTCACCACATCCGCACAACACCAGGCCCTCCGGTTTCCAGCACACCTCGTCGCTTAGCTCCGGATAAACGTAAAATAGCCCAACAGGAGTTCCAGTCAATGATCGCCAGTGGAACTGCCAGACCTTCCGAGAGTCCTTGGTCTTCACCGCTACATCTGGTGCCAAAAAAGGACAACGGCTGGCGTCCTTGTGGTGATTACCGCATGCTCAACGCCCGAACCGTGCCTGACAGGTACCCGATTAAACATATACACGACTTCGCGCATAATTTGGTGGGATGTAAAGTGTTTAGCACGATCGATCTTTTGAAGGCATATAATCAGATACCTGTCAGTCCGGACGACATCCCGAAGACAGCGATTACTACCCCTTTCGGTCTGTACGAGTTCCCATTTATGACTTTTGGACTTCGAAATGCGGGTCAGACCTTTCAACGCTTCATGGACGAGATCACCAGAAGCCTAGATTTTGTCTATTGTTATATCGATGATATTCTGGTGTTCTCGAAGGATGAGTCTCAGCACGAGGAGCACCTGCGCCAAGTCTTCGGCAAGCTGCAGGAGTACGGTATGCTCATCAACGTTTCCAAGTGCGTCTTTGGGGCAAAGGAGGTAACTTTTTTAGGATATTCCATCTCACAACACGGCTCTCGACCTTTGGATTCTAAGGTGAAGGTGATCAATGAGTTTCCCATTCCCACCAGGGTACAACAACTTAAAGCTTTCCTTGGTATGATCAACTTTTACAGGCGTTTTCTTCCTAGAGCTGCCGCGATTCAAGCTCCATTACATGCATTGTTGACAGGTGCAGTCAAAGGCTCTCATCCAGTAACTTTGACAGGAGAAGCATTAGCAGCCTTCGATGCGTGTAAGAAGAGTCTTGCTGACGCTGCTTTGCTTGCCCACCCCGACTGTTCCGCCAAACTTGCCCTGGTGACTGATGCCTCCGATAGGGCTCTTGGCGCGGTCCTCCAACAGTATAAAGATGGTGCGTGGCAGCCCTTAGCATTCTTTTCCCGTAAGCTCAGCCCATCCCAGGTCAAATATTCTCCATACGATCGGGAACTGCTGGCGATTTATGAGGGAATCAAATATTTCAGGCACATGCTCGAGGCTCGGCATTTTATCGTCTATACTGACCACAAACCGATCAGTTTCGCTTTCCACGAAAGGAAAAAGAACTGCTCGCCACGGCAGTATAGACATCTCGACTTCATCTCCCAGTTCACCACCGACATCAGGCATATTTCCGGTAAGGATAACGTAGTTGCCGACACCTTATCTCGGATAGAAGAACTGGAATCGCCTGTCAGCCTCGAGGATGTAGCCAAGGGTCAATCATCCGACCCCGAACTTCAACAACTCTTTTCTGGTAGTTCTTCCCTGCGCCTCGAAAAACTTCAGGTACCTGGTAGTCGTATACCTCTGTACTGCGACGTAAGTACACCGACACCCAGGCCTTATATCCCAAAATTTTACCGTAGGCAAGTTTTTCGTAGTTTGCATTCACTCAGTCACCCAGGCACTACCACTTCTGCCAAGATCGTCGCAGAAAGATTTGTTTGGCCTGGGATGAGGAAAGATTGCCGGGAATGGGCTCGCAATTGTCTGGCATGTCAACGGGTCAAGGTGAATCGCCACGTCAGCGCTCCTCTTGGCAATTTCAATTTGCCCCGTGCACGTTTCATGCACATTCACATTGACCTTATTGGTCCTCTCCCGGTCTCTGAAGGATATCGGTATTGTCTAACGGCTATTGACCGATTTACACGGTGGCCGGAAGCAGTACCGATAGCCGACATAACGGCAGAAACTGTCGCTAATGCCCTTTTATCATCCTGGATCGCTCGATTCGGATGTCCTATTGACATAACCACAGACCGAGGTCGTCAATTTGAATCGGCTTTATTTCAGTGTTTGTCTAAGATATCCGGATTCGTGCACAAGCGAACGACAGCATACCATCCAGCGTGCAATGGTTTGGTGGAACGGTTCCACCGACAGCTAAAAGCCGCTATAGTTTGCCATAGTAATGACAGGTGGACAGAGGTCTTGCCATTAGTTTTGTTGGGCATCAGATCTTCTTTCAAGGAAGATTTACAATCATCTTCTGCGCACTTAGTTTACGGCGAATCACTTCGACTTCCAGGCGAGTTTTTCCACAACGCATCGGATGGTACTACCGACATATCGGATTTCTCTGCTCGTCTCAGGGCTATAATTCAAAATTTGCGCCCCACACCAGCATCTCACCACGGTCATCCTAAAACTTTCATTTTCAAAGACCTTGCTACCAGTGATTACGTCTTCCTTCGAGAAGATGCATCACGCGGTTCTCTTCAACCTGCATATTCAGGACCTCACAAGGTGTTAGTTAGGGGGGATAAAACGTTCAAAATCGTGTTGAAAGGCAAAGAGGTCACAGTGTCAATAGACCGCATCAAGCCTTCTTTCATACTGACTGATCACAACAACACCCATCATCCCTCACCTGATGTCCAAAGAAATTACATCACTCGTTCTGGACGTCGGGTTAAATTTCCTGATTTTTTATCGCCCTGACGGTCTTTGGAGGGGGGTGATGTAGGCTACTCTCCTACATTTATTTAGTTTATTTATAATAATTACATATATTATTAAACTATTTATCATTGTATCTATATATTACACATAAAATAAATAATCACCTATACAACCTATTTATGTAACTGACGTGCACCCCGCGCCGCATCGCGTTGCCTAGCAACGAATCAACAAGGTCTCGAAATTACACCACGACGCGAAGTGCACGTTGCTTTCTTTTAAATATTAATTGTAAATTCTTTTTTAATGTAAATTGTGTATTTGTGTGTGTATATGTTAATCCTCTACTGGATAACCAAAAATATAAGCTTTGGACTGTTATACTGTGAGTTGGGTTATTCATTTACTTTTCACACACCAAAATACCAAAACTGTACTAATGTGTAAGCGGAGGTGTATTACTATATTTATTTGATTTATATTTTATTTCCATTCTCATAATTTAAGTGCACTCTTTTCTGGCCCACTTATAATTTCTTGTCCTTAGCAGTTAGAAGATAGAATAATATAATTTTAACTATATTATATTGGTTGTTGTCGGAATAGCTCCCTATATCAAACTAACGAGGTTAGGTATATGGGCAAATGGTAACTGTTAGATCTAATTTGATCAGATCTGTAGGTTTGAAGGAGCCAGATCTCAGTTCTAAACCCCACCTAAGATTTAATAAGTAATTATTCTGAGTGGCACTTACTTACCTATAGGTAGTGGATCTGATTTGCCATGGCCTGGCAAATCGATTGCTACATAGTAATAATTATCTGGAAGGTATTCTAATAACGGAATAAATGTTGCAGCACTGTCTTGCCTGCCATGAACCAGAAGCACATTTTGTCCCGACGGATCACCCCATGATATTACTGTAATGGTTAAATAATTATAAGTTTAGTTATTTATTAATTTACTTAAAACTGTATGAATTACAGAAGCAAAATCAGTTCGATGGCACAGTAGCTAGCGTACTTATACAGTGCTTGCATAAACTAAGCAATTCTCAATTTAAAAAGTTACTTTCGAATTGTACTAACTAAAATTAAGTACAAAAAGGATAACATTGAATACCTACTAACAGGCAACTTTTCCCCAAGGCGCATCAATAAACCACTCTTTAGAATCTTTTTTCATTTTGTTTAAATAAGTCTTTCTTTAGGTACAACTTGAACTTTGAAACTGCAAATATTTTGCTACTTCCACTTTTGTTTTGCCCAACATATCCAAAACTTATCTGCCAGACTGACATTAACATGACAGCACAGATTAAAAATAGAAGTGTCAAAACACTTTTTTTAACGTTTGATGGCAAACGTCCTTTTCAAATTATATCTTTAATAATACTTGAACTTATTTTTTAATAATCCTGTCGCAAAGGACTTATACCTATTTTATAATTCATAATTTGTTTATTTTATTCCTAGTATCGTTATGAACTTTATCGTTCGACCCTTTCATCATTTCGGCAGTTCACTAATGATAGGCGTATTTCAATTTCTTGACAAGCTTGATAACAAGCTTTTAAGTTCTTGATAACTTTTAGTTGATTCTAAACTAAATGTAGGTAATAGGTAGTAGGTGGGTGATATTGTGAAGTATAAATTAAAACAACTCTTCATCTTCCTTCTCTTTCATTAATATCAGTCAAACACTATCAAACCATCCCTTTTCATTGATATCACCTATCACATACACCGGAAAGGTGCTAGTGATAAATGAATGTATAGAAAATTTGTGGAAATGGCTACTATGTCAACCGATGAAATGATAACATTCCAATCCGCACTACTCAAGATTTTGGCTTAGATTTTCAGCCAGCTAGGCCGTCTGCTTGACCTCAACCCTCTTTGGCAAGCTGCCTGGTCTGCCATCCGTGTGTCGTTTGATCTCCCTTGACCCCTGGGGTGACCCATGGTTAACACATTTTACGTTATTTTTCCGCTTTCTTTGAACTGTCAAAAATCTATGGAGTTTTGATAGTTCAACGCGATAAATGGCTATATAATATCGTGTTTCGGTGGTCATGCTAGGTGGGCAGGCCGGTATAGAAAGATAATAAAATAAAGTAATGAAACATTTATAGTTTTATTTATTTTAATGTAGAAAATTCTGAGAAAATTAAATAAATTATTAACAATACTATTTTCACAACGTTCTGAAATTATTATACTAAAATCTATAATTAATCATATTAAATTACACCCAGAGTCCCTACTATAATCAATTAGCACAATCTACATTATAGTATAAATAAACCCATCTCAACATCTGAAATTGGAGTATTTAAATCTTTTTTTTTAGTTTAATAATGTCATAAGAACACGAGAAGTGCTCACTTTAGTAAGGCAGTAGTATGCCTGCCTAAAGTAAGATTGTTTACATTTTGTCTCAAGCCCAAGTGAATGGGGTATAGCTATTTCACAGTTTCGCTTTAACTCCACCGTCCTCCCTACTTAGAAAGTCTCCAATGTAAGGAACCAGTTTGTGCGGTTCGGTAATATGGAAGTCATGCGGCCCATCTAAGTAGACGACAGTATTATTAGGGTTCCGCTGTATCGTGTCCATTACGTGCCGACTGAAGCTTAACCCTGCGTGGTCCTCATTGATGGTGGCAATGACGTTCAACATTGGTGGAGTATCCACCGTGAAGACGTACTCCGCTATGTCTTGGTGCACGGGCAGCTGCACTATTCGTTTCGCGATGAACTGCCACGAGTGTCTGGGGGTTTGAAATAAGTAGTACATTATATACCAAGGGCGATAAAACAAGGAATGCCTCAGATTTAGGCGAGGGCGATTAATATGCGATCTAAGCCCAGCGAGCATGACCACCGAAAAACGACATAGCCGTTTATCGCGTTGAACAGTAAAAAATTAACGGATTTTAATAATAAGCTTGAATTGAATAATTGAATAGGCTATATCTTAAAGATATAACCGTTAAGTGGTGACGGCAGAGTAGAATACAATTGTCATCACCCCAAATCTTTCCCGTGGGTATCGTACAAGGCGACTAAGGATAAATCTGAATATGATTAGGAATGGGCAGCAGCGTTCCTTTTATACCACCTAGGCTAGCAATGTACTGCGACTTTTGTGCCCGATAAATGGCAATAGGCTCGCCACCTATTACATGGGACTTGACATATTTGGCGAAACGTGGGTGCTAGTTCACGTCTGCCTACCCCTTCGGGGATATAGGCGTGATTTATGTATGTATAACCGTTAAACGCTTTGAACTGTCAAAAATCCAATGATTTTTGTAAGTTCAACGGTATAAATGGCTATATTATATGGTTTTTGGGTAGCCATGCTAGCCGGGCAGGCCTTCTATTTTTATCGGCCGAGGTAAGATCATAGTTTCATGTCACCCCTGACCAGGAAGTGGGATTTTACGTTAGCGGGCGGAAAAGTCCACTTTATGGTCAGGTGTGACATAAAAATACAAATATAATACGGTTTTTGGGTACTCATACATACATAAATCACGCCTATGTACTCGAAGGGGTAGGCAGAGGTGAATTAACTATTGCTAGGTGGTACCTATTAAAGGAACGCTGCTGCCCATTCCTCATCATTGATTTATCCTTAGTCGCCTTGTACGACACCCACGGGAGAGATTTGGGGTGGTGACGACTGTATTCTACTCTGCCGTCACCACGCGGCCATACAAATTCTGACAGGTATTATCTACTTAACGTTATAAGCCGTGCTAAAAATTTGGGTAGCGTTTCTGTATTCGTTATGAGTTATTGTTCGCCTTGTACGACACCCACGGGAGAGAGGGGGGTGGAGAAAATTATGAGACGAAAACTCTTACTGCCGCACTCAGAGACGTCAATTAACTTTGATGAGTATTTAATGTCAAAAATTTTCATTCAAATCTAGACCATAGACCCGGCAAGAATAGCGACTAGTTTTGAATTGTTATTTTTTGAAGTTAAGTACTCATTAACGTTATTTGACGTCTCTGAGTGCGGCAGTTAGCATTCGATGGGTTCACCGTGTGGGTGCGCGGTCCAAAGTGTAGCAGAGAGGGAAGCCAGTGACAGCGCCTGGGACTCGTGACCCAAGTGTAGGTTTAACTGCCGCACTCAGAGACGTCAAATAACGTTAATAAGTACTCAACGTCAAAAATGACAATTCAAAACTAGTCGCTATTCGGAGAGTGTTTGGCGCGTTTCGTGGTGTCAGTCGGATTTATTTTCGATAATTCAAAAATTCATTCAAAAATTGCTTCTGATGAGTAAACAACACGCATAATCATGCATTTGGGTATATGCGAAGGTAGTTTTTCCTACAACTCCTTCCTTTCCCGTTCCATTCATTCATTCCTGCAGACTGACTCGTCATTACCGGCCATACGTCAGTCGTCGCGCACACGCCGGTCTGTCGCACGGTTCATCAGCGGATTCGATCGCTCACATCGTCTCCCACGGAAACTCAACTTTTCTCTTTTCGAATATCCCCTTAAATTTCCCTACACGGTTCGCGCCGCGTAAATCACATCAACTAATAAGAAATTCAACTAAAGTGCTGAGGAGTGCGAGGACGCCAGGACTTGCTGAAGCTGTCGAAGAAGCAACCAGTGTACCAGGTCAGTCAGTCTGTTCCCAACGCATTTTCTCATCATTTTCCTTGGTCCTTCGAGCCGGATATCTAAATTTCGTACACATTTAATCAAAAAATCATCTTTTCTAATCGAAATTCCTTACTTTGCAATTTATTTCATTTCTACCCTCACATTTTTTTACAAAGTTCGCATTTCGTTGCTATTGTAACGTTTCGCTCGTGTTGTTCACTCAATCATTCAATCTTTAGCTTAACAAACAGGTGGCAGCACTGTTTCATTCGTTTGTCACAACTGTCATTGTCATTTGTCACTGCCATTGTCATTTGTCACTGTCACTGTCATTTGTCATTGTCAATCATCTTTGTTTACATTTCGAGCTAAATAGCAACACAAATCATCTTTTTGTTCTAATTAACTTAAACTTTTAATCAGTTTACATTACAATGTCGAAAGGCGGTCAAAACATTGTTCGTTTTAATGTACTACAAAGGCGTATGCGAGAACTTTATGATATAGCCTCTAGATGCACCAACCCTAAGGAGCGTGCCGGTGACGGTTTGTTGGAGGAGCAGTTTCTAGTCAGATATAGGGACATTGACAGGCACCGTGAAAACATGGATAATGTTTTTGCTGTATTAATGTCGGAACCATCTCTCGATGACAAGGAACGATCTGGTTTGGAACGCAATTACAATGAGTTCCAGGAGCAATACTATTCCGTACAGGTTATGCATTCTAACGTAAAACCACAACAAAGCAGCGCCTCCGCAATGCCTGAGCGCAAAGTCAGCCACGATTTTCACTTGCCTAAGATTACACTATCTAGATTTAGCGGTGTGTGTGTTGAATGGCCCAACTTTATATCTATTTTCAACAGTTTAATCCATAACAATGCAAGTATAAGTCAAGTGGAAAAAATGCATTATTTGTTAAGCGTTTTGGACAGAGAGCCCTTATCTTTAGTAAAACATCTCAGTATCACATCTGAGAATTATATGGTGGCCTATAAGTTGCTAAATGATCGTTATCAAAACAAACGGATTATTGCTGATAAGCACATAGATGCAATTTTAAGTTTACCAAATCTTACACAAATTAATACCAAGTCTCTCGGCAAGTTTGTTTTTACTATTAAGGAGAATACACAGGCTCTCATGGCTATTGATTTCAACGTAAATTCATGGTGTTTCTTACTATTGCACATCATATTGAAAAAACTTCCAATAGACATGCGTAGTAAATTTGAGTCTACAATATTTATGAATAGTCTTCCAACATTTGATCAATTGATGGTGTTCTTAGAAAATCAGCTGAGAATATTAGAAAACATTTCTAGTTCCACACACAAGGCAGCACCAAGCAATTCATTAAATGTAGTTGACTCAAACAACAAATTAGAAAATAAAAATAATTATAATCAATTATGCCCTTGCTGCAGTGAAAATCTTATATATAAATGTCAAAAATTTGATAAAATGAATCCTATAGACAGGAAGAATTTTATTACACAGCATAAATTATGTTTTAATTGTCTGCGTTCTCATCATGTGTCCAAATGTTTATCACATAGCGTATGCCAAATATGCCATGGTAGGCATCATACCAAGTTACATTTAGGTAATAGCCAACCTGCTACAATCCGCCCTGTGTCTGTGCAAGCGGTTGATGCTCCGGTGCAGAGCCAGTCTTTGCACAGCATCGATGGTATATCTACCATGGTCTTGGGTACGGCTCTTGTACAGATACAGGATGTGGATGGGCACTATCACACAGCTCGCGCATTAATTGATGGTGGTTCGCAGGTGTGTATTGTGACCGAGTGTTTGGCACAGCGGCTTAGGTTGCCTCGCACTAAGTCCGGTACTTTATACGGATTGGGCATGTCGGTTGGCCACTCAACAAATGGAGTAGTACATAGCAGCATTAAATCAGTGCACGGTACTAACGAAATGTTAACTTCGGATTTTATTATTTTAAAGGGTATCACAAGCAACCTTCCTTCGGTTACTATACACAAATCAGTTTTAAATCAATGCAATAATTTGAAATTAGCTGAAAAATATTTTTTCACTCCTGGTCGCATTGACCTCCTTTTAGGTGTTGGTCTGTATGATCAAATTTTTGATGGTGGCAAATTCAAGTTAGGTGAAAACATGCCTACTGCATATTCATCTGTTTTTGGCTGGGTTATCATGGGTTCGGCACCATCAGCAACAGCTCATGTCACTTGCATTGTGACAATGACTTGCACTCTGCAGCTTAGTGAAGCTCTTAGTCGTTTTTGGGAGGTGGAAGAACCACCTAAGCAAGTTATACGGGATCCTGAAGACATTCAATGTGAGAAGCATTTTTCTGAAACATATAGCAGGGACATCACCGGTCGTTTTACAGTGTGCTTGCCTTTCAAGGTCAATCATAAGCCTTTGGGTGACACATATTTTTCTGCGGCCAAAAGATTCTTTCACTTGGAGCGTCGACTTCTCAGAGATGATAGGCTGCGGGTATTGTACACCGCCTTCATGCGAGATTATTTAGAGGCTGGTCACATGCGTGAAGTCGCCACTTCTATTTCAAGTGATCGTTATTATATCCCTCATCACGGCGTTCTCAAGGAGCAGAGCAGCACCACCAAGCTGCGTGCCGTTTTTGATGCCTCGGCGCCTAGCTCGAACGGTGTGTCACTCAACCAAGTTCTCATGAGCGGCCCTAAATTGCAGAAAAACATTGAGGACATCATCCTGCGACTTAGGCTCCATAAGATAGTGTTTACTGGTGACATCAGGCAGATGTACCGTCAGATTAATGTCTCTCAGGGGGATTGCAAATATCAGACAATTTTGTGGCGCGAATCGCCAGACCTTCCGCTCAAACAGTATGAGCTGACCACCGTTACTTATGGTGTCTCCAGTTCTGCGTTTCAGGCGATTCGTGTTATTCATGAGCTCGCCCAGCTCAATTCGGAACGTTACCCTGATGCCGCTAAGGTGCTTCTAGAAGATACCTTTGTTGATGATGTCGTATGTGGTTCCTCTAGTGTCGAGTCTGCCTTACAGTTGCAGCGAGATCTTATTGCTATTCTCACCCAGGGGGGATTTTTGCTTCGCAAGTGGTCAAGTAACAGCGAAGAATTCTTGTCATCTTGTCCAATCGATCATTGCGAATCTCCGTACAGGTTCGAGAATGGCGACAATGTCTACAAAGTGTTAGGCATAGAGTGGAATTCTCAGACCGATAATTTTCTTTATCACGTTTCCGAAATGGGGAGCATAATGACAAAGCGTGGTGTTCTTTCTAACATCGCCAAGCTTTATGACCCTTGCGGTTTTTTAGCTCCTACAATTTTCCACGCCAAGCTTTTCATGCAAAAGCTTTGGTTGTTGGACGCTGGTTGGGACGATCCACTGCCTTCGACTTTTGCGAAGGAGTGGCATCACTTTCTTACGGACTTTAGTAACCTAAACCGTATTTCTATTCAGCGACGCATTCTTCCTGATCAACCAGTGGATATTCAGTTTCACGGTTTCAGTGATGCGTCCGAACAAGGGTATTCGGCTTGCGTTTACCTTCGTGTCGAGAGCTCCGATGGAAGCGTCTTAGTACAACTCTTAACTGCTAAGTCCCGCGTAGCTCCGCTAAAACAGAAATTGACCATTCCAAAACTAGAGCTGAATGGTGCGTTTTTACTTGCTCGGTTAATGGAGCACACATATAACATTTTGCAAAGCAAACTGAACATAAAAGGTTTATTCGCCTGGACCGATTCCAGCATTGTTCTGTCGTGGCTTAGCATTTCCCCTCATAAGCTTAATACTTATGAAGGTAACCGCGTTTCACAAATTCAAATGCTCTTGCCTAATGTCTCGTGGAGACACGTTCCCACATCAGCAAACCCCGCCGACTGCGCTAGTCGAGGGATTTCGCCATCAGATTTGGTGAATCACAGCTTGTGGTGGTCTCCAGCATGGCTCGCAGCTGACGCGTTGTCATGGCCTGGTCAATTACCGCTACTTAGCGAGCTTGATTTGCCAAGTATAAAGCCCTTGCCATTAGCTGCAGTGGCACAGGCTAGTGCTGCGCCACTCTGCTTGGATCACTTTAGCACTTTTACAAGACTGCACCGCGTTGTAGCCTGGTGCAAGCGTTTTATTTTCAACTCTACAAATTCGAAGCAACGCCATACTGGTCCTCTATCAGTTTCGGAATTGAGCGACAGCCTTACGTCTATAGTCAAGCTGGTCCAATCTACGGCGTTCGCCGAGACTTTAAATTCACTGCGGGCAGGCAAGCGCTTGAAGGGTAGTTTGCTACGCTTAAGTCCTTTTATTGATCAGTTGGGTCTGTTGCGAGTGGGCGGCAGGCTTGTGAAGTCGGGATTGAGTTACGCGGCTAAGCACCCCATGCTATTGCCCAAGGATCATTTTGTTACGTATCTTATCATCGAGCATTATCACCGATTAAATCTGCATCCTGGCTTAGGTACCATGCAGGCTTTGCTACAACGGAAGTTCTGGGTGGTATCGGCTCGTCGCGTAATAAAGCACGTTATTTTCAAATGCCATCGTTGCTATCGGTTGCGCCCTACATCCATAGAGCCTTTCATGGGGAACTTGCCCTCCAGTCGGGTTACGTCATGTCGACCCTTTCAGCGAGTTGGTGTTGACTTTGCCGGTCCCTTTTGGTTAAAGCATTCCAAAGTTCGCAATGCCAAGGCACTGAGGGCATACATGTGCTTATTTGTATGCTTTTCCACCAAATGCGTTCACTTGGAAATCGTTTCCGAGTTGTCCACCGAGGCTTTCATTGCGTGTTTGGATCGCTTCGTATCGCGCCGTGGCTTACCGACGGATATTTATAGTGACTGTGGCACAAATTTTGTGGGCGCACGTAATTATTTAAAGGAAACGAGTACGCTTCTGCAAGCGTCGGCAGATAACATTCACAAACATTTAGTACAGTATCAAGTAAACTGGCACCTGAACCCTCCTGCCAGCCCTCATATGGGTGGCTTGTGGGAAAGCGCAGTAAGGTCTGCTAAACTTATTTTGAGCCGTGTCATAGGGGAGCGTATTTTACTTTTCGAAGAGTTAGCGACAATCTTTGCGAAGGTAGAGGCCGTTCTCAACTCTCGGCCACTATGTCCACTTACTAGCGATCCTAGTGATTTAGAAACTTTAACGCCCGGCCATTTTCTGATAGGGCAACCACTTTTGTCTTTACCGGAACAAGACATAGCCGATATTATTATCAGCCCATTGAAGCGTTGGCAGCTAACACGCCAAATAACACAGCATTTTTGGAAGCGCTGGCACTCAGAGTATTTGCACACATTAATGCATCGTCCAAAATGGCTAGCTAGGGAGACCAATATTCGCGTCGGTGACTTAGTGCTCATAAAGGACACTTCTCCTCCGCTCCAATGGCGTAAGGCTCGCGTCGTGAGTCTTTGTCCTGGCACGGATGGCATTGTTAGGGTGGTAGAGCTCAAAACTGCTACTGGAACTCTGCTTAGACCCGTGGTCAAACTTTGCCCGCTTGTATCTGACTAGAAGTTGCTCACATCCTATTCGTATCTATACTATTATATATTAAATTCATATTCTTTATTATATTTATGTATCGCCTACATTTTTGTAAATTCAACTTCATAGATTTTTAATCAACTTTGTTAACTAAGAAATACATTTTTATCTTATCCAACTCAAAAGAGCTAACTCGCTCTTTGGGGGGGAGTATGATGAGTAAACAACACGCATAATCATGCATTTGGGTATATGCGAAGGTAGTTTTTCTTACAACTCCTTCCTTTCCCGTTCCATTCATTCATTCCTGCAGACTGACTCGTCATTACCGGCCATACGTCAGTCGTCGCGCACACGCCGGTCTGTCGCACGGTTCATCAGCGGATTCGATCGCTCACATCGTCTCCCACGGAAACTCAACTTTTCTCTTTTCGAATATCCCCTTAAATTTCCCTACACGGTTCGCGCCGCGTAAATCACATCAACTAATAAGAAATTCAACTAAAGTGCTGAGGAGTGCGAGGACGCCAGGACTTGCTGAAGCTGTCGAAGAAGCAACCAGTGTACCAGGTCAGTCAGTCTGTTCCCAACGCATTTTCTCATCAGCTTCAGAGTGGATTTTGTGCAGTGAAAGTGGTGTTATTTTGATGCACAAGCATCCGTGTTGATGTGCAATTATGCAGAATCATCGAAAATAAGTCTTGTGACGTGTTTGATGTTGTGGTGAGGACCACTGTAAAAAGTGGTTTTGTCCGCCTCATCAGGCACCGTCATGAACTCTGTTACCATTAAATTCGCTCCAAGCACTCCCTAGATGCGTTAAAATATGTGACACCCATATTTTAACGTAAAATTCATTTCATTCCTACATTTCACCTCAGAACAATAACTAAAGCAGCTTTCGTTATTCTTCTGAGCATTTCACCCACTCATTATCTCATAAGACTACAGATAAAATATACACTAAAGACATGGCTGTATGGGCTAGACCCTTTGCCTTCCCTAAAATATAGGGAGAATTAAAAAAACAACAACTAGTCGCTATTCTTGCCGGGTTCATAGTCTAGATTTGAATGAAATTTTTTGACGTTAAATACTCGTTAAAGGTAATTGACGTCTCTGAGTGCGGCAGTAAGAGGCCTCTTGACTAGTCAACACTCACCTGAGGCAGCCCGGGCTCTCTCTCTGCCCAGCCGTATATTAGGTAAGATTCTGTGAGTGCCGCCTTTGCATTCTGCCGTCACCACACGGCTGTACTTTTTAGACTTATCATGTGTTATTCTGACCTGTGCGAGTCGTCACCAGTGGACACCAGGGTCCTAGACAGCACCAGCTCCGCTTGCTCCCTGTTCAGATCACGGGTGTTCATGACTTGCCTTATAGCTTGGTCGCGAGTCATGTCCCTGTGTTCTTCAAAGTTCCTGAGCAAAGGAAGGGTGATGAAGGATCAATGTTACCATCATTTTCACCAGCAAACTAACCGCCTCCGTGGTCAAGTGGTTCGCCCACCGGAATGAAGATCTAGAGGTTCCGCAGGTTCGATCCCCAGTGGGGTACAAATTTGTGCTCGGTTTGGTTGGTAGGACTTCGTTGAAGTCCGCCTGGCTAGCTACCACCGTCTTATCAAAATCTGTCGCCATATTAATAATGTTAACAGCATTATTGTGTTCCGACAATGTGTGATAATATAGCCAGCCCCTCTGTGGTTGAGGGTTCCAGGTGAAGCTCGATTCCATCTTCAGCCCTTATCGTCACTTACCATCAGGTGAGATGAAGGGCAAGAGCTTCCCTGTCTAACATAAAAAGTAAAAAAAAGCTATGCTATTCTACATACAATACATACATAAATCACGCCCATATATATCCCCGAAGGGATAGGCAGAGGCGAACCGCAGCACCCACGTTCCGCCAATCATGTTAGGTCCCATGTAATAGGTGGTGGCGAGCTCATTGCTTTTTATCGGGCACAAAAGTCGCAGTACATTGCTAGGTGGTATAAGAGGAACGCTGCTGCCCATTCCTCATCACTGATTTATCCTTAGTCGCCTTGTACGACACCCACGGGAGAGATTTGGGGTGGTGACAATTGTATTCTACTCTGCCGTCACCACACGGCAACTATGCTATTCTGTAATCACAAAATAAATTTTCACTGCGGAATCCGCGGTGAAAAGTCAAAAGTGTGGAAATATGTCTTCCATAATAGTGACGCCATGCTAAGGAAGTAGAGAAACAGTCCCAATATTAAGTCAAAACCTTCAGATTTCACATCTCATCTCACTTCAATTAATTTATAGAAAACCAGGGCTGCCCTTTAAATCTTTTTCGACCTAGGCTGGTGGTAGAGAGGCCCTTACAGCATCTACCGGGTTATTTGGGGAAGGCGCAGACCTTGTCCTAAAGACATACGTGTCGTCAAGCCTTGCAGTCGAGCACTCCCTGTGTGGTTGAAATGAAATGAACTACACAGCAGGCGTTCTCCATGGGGGGACGGCATCTCCCTCTAATACTAGTGGTCGCCCGCGGTTTCGCTCGCGTAATGTCGGTTATTAAATAGCCTATAATAACCGACATTACGTCTTCCTTTACGCCTTCCTCAATCAAATATGGACTATCCAACAAAAAAGGAATTTTTCAATTTGATTTAGTAGTTCCTGAGATTAGCGCGTTCAATCAACCAAACAAACAAACAAACTTTTCAGCTTTATAATATTAGTATAGATTATAAAGTTTGATAATTTGGTTGACCGCGCTAATCTCAGGAACTACTGACTCAAATAAAAAAGTATCTGTTTGTGTTGGATAGTCCATTTATCGATGAAGGCTTATAGACTGTATAACCACCGATGGCAACGGGTGCCATTAGATTAACTCCAGCCATAGCCCTTAATGCACTTCTCAGCGTCCCACCTCTCCATCTGTACATTGAGAAAGAGATGAACGCTGGCATCTACAGGACTAACGCTGGCACAGCACACTGGAAATCTCAAACAAGTCTTTACACCAAAAAGTGTTTGAATATCCACCACTCGCAATGACATCAGATGTCTTGCTTCCGGAGGTCAACTTCCACAAGAAGTTCACCGTGGAACTCACTAAAAGGGAGGACTAGGCCCAATAGTGATCCCTTGGACGTTAGAAGCCTGGTGTGGTTCACCGATGGCTCCAAAATGGGTCTTAACGTAGGTTGTGGCATATATGCTGCCAAGCCTAAGGTTAGAGTTAAATAGAACAGTCAACAACACGTCAGGCCACCAACAAATCGACTTTCAGCCCTTGAAGTGTTTGTAGTGAATAAAAACTCGTTGTGTATATTTCACGTACCTGCCATACGACTCGTAGTAGGTCTCGTAGTAGAATTGCCACCAAAAGCTCGGCTCGTTATCGAAATAGAAGTAGTTTCCGATCGAAGAGTACGGGTCCAGGTTGACCATTTTAGTGATCCTCCCGGGAAACACGTTGTGGTAGAACATTCCTGGTAAAGAAAATAGTGGATTTTATACCGAGGGTGATAAAACCGTCGATTTTTATCGCCCAAGTAAGATCATAGCAAAATGTCACCCTGGGGAAGTGGCATTTTACGTACGCGTAGCGGGCGGAAATGTCCACTTTACGGTCAATTAGGATGATGACACTAACAAAGAATCACTGAAATATTAATTTATAATAATACCCGGCTATAAAACCTAAGCATGGATTGGAATGTTGCCATTCCAATCACTCTCTCCGTTCATCGGTCTCTCGACATGGTCCGTTCCATCTCTTTTCTATACATTCATTCATCACTATCACCTTTACGGTGTGATGGATGATATAAATCAAAAAGGGAGTCGTCTGACCGATATGAATGGACGAGGAAACATACTGCGCGACCTCAGATGGACTGGGAACAGTAGGCCTATTCCCTAACTTTTTTTGACAGTTGAAAGTGATGATCACCGAACGATTTACTAATACATTGCTGTTATCACAGGACAAGTGTCACAATAGCATTATAGTAAAGTAGTAATGAATAAGTAAATAGTTCGGTGATCATCACTTTCAACTGTCAAAAAAATTTAGGGAATAGGCCTACAGGGCAGGGAGAAACTCAGCAATCTGCATTATATTTAGTCAAACACCAGGTGACGTCACGATTTCGTTATCTCCGTTTTGAGTTTTTATTTGCCAATCAAAATCATTAAACTATAGAAACTGCCATTTTTACGAAATCGTGACGTCACCCAGGCGCCATTGCTATTTCGGCGTTTTGGCGGAAATTTTCATTTGCATTTTTTGGAATATAAACATATTTTTTCAATCAAAATCTTACGTTTTTACAAAAAAAAAGTTTGGGTAAAGAAGACAGGAAAAAGCAACGTGGTGTAATTTTTCAAAAATTAGTCATCATGCCTATTGATGCTATTGCAGAATTTTGACAAATATGTCACTTGGATCCCTATTACCTGCCGCACTCAGAGACGTCAATTAACGATAATGAGTACTGAATACAAATATTTTGGTGGTTAGAAAAAGAATTTCGATAAATTATGATCTTGAGGCGGGAATCGAACCCGCGTCCGCTGCTATCCGGGCAGGTGCCTGACCGCCCCAAGGCCAGTGTCTTGGGTGGCGGAGCGGTCATTTTTCTAACATTTATTTAATGTTAAAATTAAAATCGAATGAGTATTGAATGTCAAAAAATGACAATTCAAAACTAGTCGCTATTCTTGCCGGGTCAATGGTCTAGATTTGAATGAACATTTTTGACATTAAATACTCATTAAAGTTAATTGACGTCTCTGAGTGCGGCAGTTAGTGGAATAGAGACGCAACTCAAAAAATACTTTGAGACATTTTGTGTTCTAACTTTAAGTCAATAATACTAACTGTTGATAGTATGCAATTTTGACTTGGGTTTCCTTTGTATTTAAGAAGCGAATTATGCAAACCAGCGCTTGATCGGGTTCGCCACCGCCTCCGCTGCTGTTTAAATGAGGCTTTATGGTTGTGACGTGGTAAAATTAGATTTTACTACCGATGGTGAACCCCAAGGAATGCGTGATCATGATGTACTGGCCCCATTTGATATGTTTGACCACGGCATTGACCACTTCGATGAAGACGACCTTGGTACAACTACATACTATATGATTTTTTTTTTTACACTCACACCTATCATCTAGCCCAAAGTAAGTAGCCTAAGCACTTGTGTTATGGATTCTAGATGACGGACATATTTTCAATATAATTATGTATATAAATGTTGAAAATATACTACATACGTCATGGTTGTGTACATGTTGTGTACATAAATATATAAATATACGTCATGGTTGTGTATATGTTGTGTACATAAACATATACACAACCATGACTCGGAAACAAACATTTATTTCCGAGTTAAAGTTTGCCCCTACTACCAGGATTCGAACCCGGGACCTCTTGGCCAATACCCAGCAATCTGAGCATTCGACCAAAGCGGCCGTCACGGCTATGCCCTTGTTGTAAAATCTCTATTTCTTACCGATGATGAATCCCAAGGAATGCGTGATCATGATGTACTGGTCCCATTGGAGATGTTTGACCACGGCATTGACCACTTCGATGAAGATGACCTGGGTGGGCAAAGGCCCAACGGGCAGGTGGGAGGAGTGGCCGTGACCTGGGCAAAGGAAGGGGCAGACTTATCAAATCAAACATAAAAAAAACCTATCGTATTCTAGCCGAGTGGTGACGGCAGAGTAGAATACAAACTACCACAAAACTTAACTTAACTCAACTAATTGTTAAAAATTGTTGCTAATCTTTAAATATCAGACTGATATTTAACCATAGGTATGTTATCATACATACATAAATCACGCCAATATCTCTGACGGCAGAGTAGAATACAATTGTCACCACCCCAAGCCTCTCCCGTGGGTGTCGTACAAGGCGACTAAGGATAAATCGGCGATGAGGAATGGGCAGCAGCGTTCCTCTTATACCACCTGGCAATAGTACTGCGACTTGTTTGTTTGATTGATTTGATTTATGTATGTATGTATAACAGCATTGTTGTGTTCCGACATTTGTGATTAAATAGCCAGCCCCTTATCGTCACTTACCATCAGGTGAGATGAATGGCGAGAGCTTCCCTGTCTAGCCTAAAAAAAACATAGAAAGGACCTGTACCTGGGAAGTCGAAACTGACGTAGTAGTGGTCATCAGGGAGCAGTTCCGCCAGCGGCTGGAAGGTGGCTGCGCTGTCCAGGTACCCGTGCAGCATCAGCACTGGCTTTTGACCTGGGCTGCCCCAGGAGACAGCTAAAGAGACCTTGGTTAGGTTTGGATTAGGTTTTATTATGAATATACCTATAGTGTGAACAAAATAGGGCCTTTGAGGGATATTAGATACCTTTTTATTTATTTATTTACTTTATTGTTTACCTACACAAAACAAAGTTATAGCAATTATACATTTGAATCAAATTATAAGTTTCATAGGCAGGCCGTAACCACAAATATGTGTAAACAGCACATTTAGAATTGACACAACAGGAATAAAATAATGCATAAATACTTTAATACATAAATAATTGTATTCTACTTTGCCGTGTGGTGACGGCGGAGTAGAATACAATTGTCACCACCCCAAATCTCTCCCGTGGGTGTCGTACAAGGCGACTAAGGACAAAACAGTGATGAGGAATGGGCAGCAGCGTTCCTCTTATACCACCTAGCAACGTACTGTGTCTTTTGTGCCCGATAAATGGCAATAGGCTCGCCACCTATTACATGGGACCTAACATAATCGGCGAAACGTGAGTGCTAGTTCACCTCTGCCTACCCCTTCGGGGATATATGCGTGATTTATGTATGTGTATGTATGTATAAATAAGAAAGAAAATATCCTCTCGCTCTAACTCCCATTGAATTGAAGACAAAACATTGACAAGTGGTGGCGAGAGATTTTGACCACGTCCCGTGCTAGGACTACTGATGAGCTGTTAGGTATCTGCCTATGCCGTTAAAAAAAAAACAAATAAAATATAAGTACTCACTAGCCACCTTCCCCCATACTGTTTCCACGAACCACTCTCTTTTAATTTTATTCATCTCTCCTACTATTTTGGTACCAAAACTTTTTAAATTCAACTGGATAAAACCATTTTAACGTTAAAATTCGCGCCAAATAAAAATATAACGAAAAATCGTTCTAAATAAAAAATAATGTGCTTGTTCCAAATTCAAATAATATAGTAAGTCGTGTTTACTTACTATCTTCGCGTTCAATGATTGTGTTTTTATCATTGGTTTGATTTTGTTTTATCTATGCAAAAATTTGGTGGAACGGAACGGACGAAAATGGCGCTTATTACAAAAGAAACAAGGTCTACTAATCTAAATTGCGTAAACTTAACGACAAAAAATATGGCATTGAATTTAAATTAATAGGTATAAAGAACTATGATGCTGTGCGTACTTTGAACCTATGACATAATTATGCAGAGTTTAGTTATATTTTAATAAAGTATTATATCTATTCACATTTTTGTTGGAATGATGTGTAGACTCATTGGAATATTTCGTAACACATAATATTTGGATTTCCAGGTTCGAATCCTGGTAGGGCGAATTGTTGTACAATGAACTGTTGTTTATAATGTTTATGTATGTATGAAATGAACTTTATACAGGCGTTGTTCAGTTGTAGAAGTAATTATTGTGGAATAAAATCACTTAAGGCGTTGCAGTTGTAAGCATTTTAACCTTTATCATTTGTAACTGAGATAACGAATATTAATAATCACCTTTAGTCGTTTTATCACAAAATCTTATCATGCGCCAACCATTCTCAAAGTGATCTCTTACAACGCGTGTAACATAAATATTGTACAGTGCGTATTTTGTTTTGTAATATAACCTCTATTATAAATTTAGAATCTTTTCTTGAGGAATAGGTAAGTAAATAAATTACGGTTGGTATTCTGAGGTGAAAAAAAAACTTAAATGTGACAGTAAATAAATGATTAGTTTCTTTTTTCTAATTTAGTATAAAGTACCTAGGCTTCGAACAAAATGAAGTTGGAAGAAACAGAATTCGTTATTCAAGCTCCATGGGGCAAAATTGCCGGTGAGTAAATAAAAAATTAACTAATTTATCTACTTTTATTAATTCAATTAACTTTAATGAGTACATACAAAAATAAATATGTAAATCAAACTAGACTAACCCGGTAAGATTATCAAGTTTTGAAGTGGCATTTTTTTTGTATTAAACACCCATTAACGTTAATTGAAGTTTCTGAGTACGGCTGTAAATAATGTTCAAAATTAAATCGAAAAATAATAAAAATTAAATAGGTAGCGATGTATCTAATAGGTAGCGCTGTATCTATCGCTATAAAGAAATTACATACTATGTCACGCCTTTCTCCCACAGGGGTAGGCAGAGATCACTTCTTTCCACTTGCTACGATCCTTACATACTTCTTTCGCTTCATCCAATCTCATTAATCGTCGGTTTCGGGTACTCTTGACCTGGCCCTTTTTTAGTAGACTTTCAATTTGATTATGAAAGATCCGCCTAGGCCTTCCCCTTCCCATTTCTTCATTCACTTTCACCATGTATATCCTTTTTGTCAGTCTCCTTTCATCCATTCTTTCGACGTGACCAAACCATGCGAGCATCCCTTTCTCAATCCTTGTCATTACATCTTCTTTCAAACCACACCTTTCTCTTATCACACTGTTATACAATCGATCGCTAAGCCTTACCCCAGCCATACTCCTCAACGCTCTCATTTCTACTGCATTTATTCTACTTTCATGCTTCTTCTCCCACAACCAACTTTCACTTCCATACATTAATGTCGGGACCAGCACTTCATTATGAATAGCCATACGAGGCTTTCTTAACACGCTTTCGCTGTTCATAAAGAAATTTGAATTTGAATTCTAATGTTGTTTCCAATGGTAAACTAATGTACAAATTAAAATCATACCTATATACCTATTTTACTTATTATGTTTCCAATGTTTTCTCACAGGCATAACGTGGGGCGACCCCTCTCAACCTCCTGTTCTCCTGGTACACGGAAAGCTGGACGTTTGCTCCGGCTTCAGACCCCTGGTCTCCCTGTTGCCTAGGGAGTTCCACTACGTGGCCTTCGACCTACCAGGGAACGGCAGGTCCGACCCCCTCCCCAGGGGGGTGAGGTTCACAGTGCTGGATCTGGTGCCGAGCGTGGTGGTGGTGACGAAGCACTTCGGGTGGGACCGGTTCGTCTACGTGGGGCATTCGCTCGGGGCGCTGATTGGTAAGTCGAAAAAAAAAAATTATGGCTTCAAACTACTTCCTCTGTTTTGTTGTTTCAAAGGATAGAAAAAGTTCGAAAAATTATAGTTTTATGAGGGAATCGCACCCGCGTTCTCTGCTTCCTGGGCAGATACCTGTACCACTCAAAATACATATAAAATTAATAAAAATATGGTTTATGGTTATATCACGTTTATGGTTATATCATTATATTAGTGTCATACACTCAAGAAATAACATTGAAAACGTGTGGGTGAAGTTATTCCATCACCAGTCCTTATATGTCCTCACTGTTGGGGCCTTCCCAGAGTATGGAAGAATATAGGGAGATTGGGCCATAACCCACGTTGGCACAGTGTGGGTTGCACTGGGCTAACGTGGTAGGCCAACCAACCAATTAAAAAAATCTCTGACTTACGTCTTCTTTTATTATTATTTCCAGGCAAATATTTCAACATAGCGTTCCCCGATCGCATCAGTCGCGTAGTGGAGATCGATCCGGTGCCCGCCCACCATAGCTGGCCCACGTCCCGCCAGGGTCTTAAGGACTGGTTCCACGGGTACTACGGGTCATACGACGAGACGCGGTATCACAAGTTCCACGGTGGAAAAGACACTGCGCCAAGATATAGCTTCGAAAAGGTGAGCGACCAGTAGGTATATCCCCAACTTTTTTTGACAGTTGAAATTGATGATCACAGAACTATTTACATATCCATTACTACTTTACTATAATGCTATTGTGACACTTGTCCTGTGATAGCCGCAATGTATTAGTAAATAGTTCGGTGATCATCACTTTCAACTGTCAAACAAAGCTAGGCAATAGGCCTACCACAGATATATATACATAATATATATCTGTGACATATGCCTACAGAAGCAGTGTAGTGACGGCAGAATAGAATACAATAGGCTAGTTGAAAAATTTTGGAAAATGGGTTAAAACTTTATGTTCGTGTCTAATTTATTCCAAAATTGTAATATTTTAATAAAATTATACATACATACGCCTATCTAAGCAACTTATTAACCAACTCATGTCGGCAAATAACATTAACAACAATATCCCCTAAGGGGTAGGCAGATGTGAATCAACAACCACGTTTCGGCAATAAGGTTAGGTTAAAACAGAGTTTTGCAAGTTTAACCAAAAGCAATGCTTACAAAAATTTAACCAACAGTATTTTTAAGCATGAGGAGCTGGCAGTGGCATAGGGCGCTTGGCCTGCGATTGCGTAAACTAAGCAATGTTCGCTAAGGCCAGTCATTGGATGGGTGACCAAAAATTTACATCTCGAGTTCCTCCGTACTTCGGAAGGCACGTTAAGCCAGTGGTCCCTGCATCTGCAGTCGTAAATACCCACCAACCCGCACTGGGCCAGCGTGGTGGGCTATGGCCCAATCTCCCTATATTCTTCCATCCATAGGAAAGGCGCGTGCCCCAGTAGTGGGGACATTAAAGGGCTGGTGATGATTGATGATTTGTAAGCATTGCTTACATACTTCTGTTTTTTTCCTGCCCTGTTCACAATCTATCTGGGGTCGGCGCAGTTTCCTCTTCCATTCATATCGGTCAGACGTCATCAAGCCATCCACTCCCTTTTGGCTTATATCACACCATTGCCACCCCAAAGAGGCTAGTGATGAAAGAATGTAGGTAAAGAAAAGAGACGGAAAAGACCATGTCGAGAGACCGATGAACGGAGAGAGTGATTGAGCTGACAACATTCCAATCTATACTTGCTGCTCAAGAATTTGGCTTAGGTTTTGCATCTTATCGATGGGATAAGTAGCCTGCTTATCCCATCGATGAGATACGCCGTTTAATTTTCTTCTCTCACGTCCAGGCCCAAGAAATGGTGATGAAGACAAGGAAAATGACGAAGGAGTCGTCGGAGAACGTGCTGGAGCGCTGTCTGGAACCAGCGGAGAATGGTCTTTATAGGTGACTACTGACTCTCCCTATAATCTTATCCCTATAACGTGCTGGAGCGCTGTCTGGAACCAGCGGAGAATGGTCTTTATAGGTGACTACTGTCTCTCCCTATACTCTTATCCGTATAACGTGCTGGAGCGCTGTCTGGAACCAGCGGAGAATGGTCTTTATAGGTGACTACTGTCTCTCCCTATACTCTTATCCGTATAACGTGCTGGAGCGCTGTCTGGAACCAGCGGAGAATGGTCTTTATAGGTGACTACTGACTCTCCCTATAATCTTATCCCTATAACGTGCTGGAGCGCTGTCTGGAACCAGCGGAGAATGGTCTTTATAGGTGACTACTGACTCTCCCTATACTCTTATCCGTATAACGTGCTGGAGCGCTGTCTGGAACCAGCGGAGAATGGTCTTTATAGGTGACTTCTGACTCTCCCTATACTCGGATCCCTATAACGTGCTGGAGCGCTGTCTGGAACCAGCGGAGAATGGTCTTTATAGGTGACTACTGACTCTCCCTATACTCTTATCCCTATAACGTGCTGGAGCGCTGTCTGGAACCAGCGGAGAATGGTCTTTATAGGTGACTACTGACTCTCCCTATACTCTTATCCCTATAACGTGCTGGAGCGCTGTCTGGAACCAGCGGAGAATGGTCTTTATAGGTGACTACTGACTCTCCCTATACTCTTATCCCTATAACGTGCTGGAGCGCTGTCTGGAACCAGCGGAGAATGGTCTTTATAGGTGACTAATAGTGACTATTGATTCTCCCTATATTCTAATCCCTATACTCTACATGGCCGTGTGGTGACGGCAGAGTAGAATACCCTTGTCACCTCCCCAAATCTCTCCTGTGGGTGTCGTACAAGGCGACTAAGCATAAATCAGTGATGAGGAATGGGCAGCAACGTTCCTCTTATACCACCTCGCAATATACTGCGACTTTTGTGCCCGATACATGGCAATAGGCTCGCCACTTATTACATGGGACTTGATTTAGTCGGCGAAACGTGGGTGCTGGTTCACCTCTGCTTACCCCTTCGGGGATATAGGCGTGATTTATGTATACTCTTCTCTAATTATCATTGATTCCCAAAGTGGACACTCAGGGGAGACATGGCGGGGGTCTATATTGGCGGAACAAAAAATGGCGGTTCATGTTTGTAAGCTCACGGTACACCAAAATTTATCTGGTTTCGACATTGAAGAACTGAAATGTTGGCTTGACGTCACCTATCAACTTTTCGGCTTCCCTATGGATCGAAGAGTAGGTATAGAAGATGAGTATAGATCAGAGGTAACCAATTTCTTTTTTATAGACCGCTTTTAAAATTCTTCTGGTTCCGCTGGACCTTCTACTACCTACACTTCTTCTATCTTACCGAAACTCGAGAAAAAATATGAACCTTTGGAAATTTTCCCTAACCACGAATGCCGTTTGGTGACGGCAGAGTAGAATACCTACAATTGTCACCACTCCAATCTCTCCCTTGGGTGTCGCACAAAGCGACTAAGGGTAAAGACAGCGACGAGTAATGGGCAGCAGCATTCCTCTTATATACATACATACATACATAAATCACGCCTATATCCCCGAAGGGGTAGGCAGAGGTGAACCCTCTGGAAGAGGAGCACCCAAGTCTTGCCGAATATGTTAGATCCTATGTAATAGGTGGCGAGCCTTTTGCCATTTATCGGGTACAAAAGTCGCAGTACTATTACCAGTTGGTATAAGAGGAACGCTGCTGCCCATTCCTCATCAATGATTTATCCTTAGTCGCCTTGTACGACACCCACGGGAGAGATTTGGGGTGGTGACAATTGTATTCTACTCTGCCGTCTCCAGGCGGCGTTATATGCCACCTAGCAATATAGGTACTGCGATTTTTGTGCAGATAGAAATATGCTCGCCGCCTATTACATGGGACCTAACATAATTGGCGAAAAGTGGTTGTTCTTATTCACCTATGCTTACCCCTTCACTTTTGACTTTACCAGGTTCACCTACGACCAGAGGATGAAAGAAGTGACGGTGCTGCCGTTCTCTGGTCAGATTCTGCAAGAGATCTACACATCCGTCACCACCCCCACACTCGGCATCATAGCCCAGGGGGAGATAGAGAGGGGGATGTATGACTGCACCCATTTCGTTTGGCAGGAGAACAAATGGCCGAACGGAAACTACAGGTGTAAGATCGTGGATGGGGGACATGATGTGCACATATACAATCCTGGGTGCATGGCCGGAGATATATCCGGGTTTCTCCTGGAACACTTCAAGTCGAAGCTGTGATGAAGGTCAAGATATTATATTTTATGTCGATGAGACTGCAGTAGGCCTAGCATTGTACGTGGCTAAATTATTTCTTCATCACTTGACAGTGTTTTGTCTTGGGACTTAGTGGGAGTTTAGACAATTTTGACCACGCGCAGACTTATCTGGCGCTCGCTCTAAGAGCAGTCTGCAATGTCGCGTAACTAAAGTGTGATGTCCAAAGCTGTAAAGCAAATATAAAAAAAATAATAAAATTAAAAAGTATTCTCTATGGTTGATTAGGCTAGGCTATCGTTGGTTTTGATTATCGTTCTGTGTTTTACTGTACTGTATATTTTTTATAAAAATAAACATTACCTAAACAACATTTTAATGTTATGTTTAATTCTTATCCACATAGAACAGTACTTAACTACTGTTTAATTTGACTACACGGTCACCATGTTGTATTCTCTGTTACAATCAGAGATTACAACATGGCAACATACGTCAGTTTCATACAATATAATTATCTTCTATTCGTTCGAATTTATTGAATTAATCTAGAGCGGCTAGTGACAAATCGTCAAAATGACTGCTTCTTACTTTACCTACATTCGTCAGATAGTATTTATTTAATAAAGTTCGCCAAACTACCCTAATTTAATTTGTACCCGGCTTAAAAGATCGTCATTTGATCAATCCCGTCAAAGGTTCATTGTCCACAGATAATGAAGCGGATATAAGTTTACAAAACTATGATGAACCTTTGTTTGTGGTGGTCTCTGTTCTCTCTGTCCCAAAATGTCTCATTAAAACTTTATAGAATTCAAAGCAAAGGGGTTTATCTATTAGGCTTGTTAATTTGTAATTGTCTTTTAGTTCGGCCGTGTGGTGACGGCAGAGTAGAATACAATTGTCACCACCCCAAATCTCTCCCGTGGGTGTCGTAAAAGGCGACTAAGGATAAATGAGGAATGGGCAGCAGCGTTCCTCTTATACCACCTAGCAATAGCAATGTACTGCGACTTTTGTGCCCGATAAATGGCAATAGGCTCGCCACCTATTACATCGGACCTAACATAATTGGCGAAACGTGGGTGCTAGTTCACCTCTGCCTACCAATTCGGGGATATAGGCGTGATTTATGTATGTATGTATGTATGTCTTTTAGTTCTCCTACTACGCCATATTAACTTCAACAGCATTTATTTTATGTATAATTATTAGTAGTAATGAAAACCTTAAAGAGATTGGGATAATTATGTAAGGATCGTAGCAAGTGAAAAGAGGTGATCTGCCTACCCCTGTGGGAGAAAGGCATGATATTTTATGTATCTAGGTATGTATGTTACGAAAACTAACTTATAACGTACTGTGGTGACGACAGAGCAGAATACAATTCAGTCGACCACCCGCAAATTACTGCGATTAAAGTTTCCGGTGAATGGCTATAGGCTCGCTCCTATTGGCGTTAAAACACCTCTGTGTACGTGAAGAAAGAAAGACGTGATTTATGTATTTGTGTATTAGGTACTTAGACAATAATTATTTAATTTCTTTATTTTTACTTTTTTTTAATTATCCCTATATTTTAGGGAAGGCAAAGGGTCTAGCCCATACAGCCATGTCTTTAGTCTATATTTTATATGTAGTCTGATGAAATAATGAGTGGGTGAAAGTATGAATGAAATGAATTTTACGTTAAAATATAGGTGTCACACATTTTAACGCATCTAAAGAGTACTTGGAGCGAATTTAAAGGTAACAGAGTTCATGATGGTGCTTGATGAAATGGATAAAACCACTTTTTATAGTGATCTTCACCACAACATTAAACACATCATGAGACTTTTTTTCGATGATTCTGCATAATTGCACATCAACACGGGGTGCTTGTGCATCAAAATAACACCACTTTCACTGCACAAAATCCACTCTAAACCAATTTTAGAATCATCGAAAAAAATCTGACTGACACCACGAAACGCGCCAAACACTCCTTTTCCTTTTTTTTCACTTTTAGTAGTTGACATTAAAAACAAATAATAAAAAGTAGTATTTAAGGGCCATAGTCACTCCCAATGGCGACTGAGCAGAATACCGGGGGCATCTTAATCGCAGTATATTGCTAGCTGGTATAAGAAGAGTAACGGTGCTGCACATTCCTCATCACTGATTTATCCTTAGTCGCCTTGTACGACACCCACGGGAGAGATTTGGGGTGGTGACAATTGTATTCTACTGTCACCACACGGCGGCCACCACTCAAAGATGGCACAGTTTTTTCTGTTACCTACATAATGTATAGACTATGTAAACAATACTATTAGGGTTTCTATAATACGCCATCGATTTTACAAATGGCTACCCAAGTTAACAGAAGACAACTTAAGCCGTAAATTAGCTGCTTTCAAATTAACCGCTAGTGGGTACTGTCGACAACGCATTTAGCTGCACATCGGCAAGGGAAAATGGACCTTGTTACCTGGAGACAGCGCCCCATCGGATTGTCGCACATCGTTCGATTGACGAGGGCTAATCCGGCTACGGATTGTAAATCCTGTCTCTTTGCGACAGGGCCGCACTCGGGTGGAGGGTGGGGATTAGGATGAAGAATTAATTATGATTGTGTAATGTTCATAAATTGTTTGTAGTTATTAATTTTAAAAACTATTTATGTATTTATTTGTTATTAAGTCCTCACTCTTGAACACGTTGTTATATTATATCACTACATATTTTCTTTCCTGGAAGAGTTTGCTGTTTATGCTTATGCCACCTCTTGTACACTGTCCTATGAAATTCTTTGTGAGCAGTACAGAATATTAATTGTATTTAATTATTGTGAATTATTTTAATGATAACAGTGCAGTGTCTGAAAATTGTAACCAAGTTTGAAATAAAACAACTTTTTACAAAAGTATTTTTTATTATGTTAAAAACATTTTATTTTAAACCAGTGGTCACCCGTGGCTTCGCTCGCGTTAATGTCGGTTGTTATATAGCCTATAGCCTTCCTCAATAAATGGACTATCCAACAGAAAAAAAAAAAAATTTGAACCAATAGTCTCGGAGATTAGCGCGTTTAACCAACTAACAAACTCTTCAGCTTTATAATATTAGTAGATATAGTAGTTTTGTAGTACATACATACATACATAAATCACGCCTATATCCCCGAAGGGGTAGGCAGAGGTGAACTAGCCCCCACGTTTCGCCAATTATGTTAGGTCCCATGTAAGAGGTAGCGAGCCTATTGCCATTTATCGGGAACAAAAGTCGCAGTACATTGCTATTGCTAGGTGGTATTACGCTGCTGCCCATTCCTCATCATTGATTTATGCTTATTCGCCTTGTACGACACCCACGGGAAAGATTTGGGGTGGTGACAATTGTATTCTACTCTGCCGTCACCACACGGCGTTTTGTAGTGCTCGTACAAATATAAAAATTAAAAGAACAATTTATTACACCTACTTAGCTCGCAATAAAATGTTTAATTTAAAAGAACAAATTTCGCCCTACACACCTGAATGCGGTCCTGCGTTCGCGGAATGCGAGCAATTTAAATTGATCGAGGCGGGCGGCTGCATCGGCTGTGCCCGCGTCTTGGATTGAAGCAGAAATTCTCTTTGGACCTTTTGCACGAAAGAGGATTATTACAAAGAAAAATAGGGATCGATAACTTGGCCGTGTGGTGACGGCAGAGTAGAATACAATTGTCACCACCCCAAATCTCTCCCGTGGGTGTCGTACAAGGCGACTAAGGATAAATCACTGATGAGGGATGGGCAGCAGCGTTCCTCTTATACCACCTAGCAATGTACTGCGACACTTTTGTGCCCGATATATGGCAATAGGCTCGCCACCTATTACATGTGACCTAACATAATTGGCGAAATGTGGGTGCTAGTTCACCTCTGCCTACCCCTTCGGGGATATAAGCGTGATTTATGTATGTATGATAACTTTGAAAAATCATGGGAATCGAACCTGTGTCCGCTAGCCGGTTACTGGGGCTGCAGTCTCGACATACATATCGACCACTTATCGATCGTTTTCGGTTGATAAATTCATAACATTATAATATATATGTATTGTTCAGTAATAAATAGTAGATTTTCCATCAAGTGCACAAAACGAATCATTTTTGTCCAATGATATTATAAACTATTAGATTTTAATTTTAACATTATATAAATGTTAGAAAAATTAGTACAAAGATTTTGGTGGTTAGAAAAAGAATTTCGGAAAAATTATGATCTTCCCGTCTCAAGATCATAATTTTTCGAAATTCTTTTTCTAACCACCAAAATCTTTGCAATGATATTATATTTAATAGTAGATTTTGCATCAAGTGCACAAAACGAATCATTTTTGTCCGAGACTTTTAGCAGCCCGAGCCGAAGGCGAGGGCTGATAGTAATGTCGAGGATAAAAATGGTTTTGTGGACGAGGTAGAAACTCTGCTTTTCACTTTGATTGCGAGGAAATAATACAGTAGTTTATCATAACATTTCATAAAATTCAAACTAAAATTAGTACAATTTTGAATACTGAAGGAAATTGTTTTTCCCATTGGTATTAGGCTTGGGTTTCAGACCTATACAGCCAAGTATTAAATTAATTTTGAAATAATAATTTTCTTAAGTTAATTTAATAACCTACCGTACCTACATAAATTAAAACTATGTCTTAAAAAACGCATTAGGCAAATAAATTTAAGTAAATAATAAAATAACAAATTCTATCTCTGAATTTCTTATAGTGTTTGGCTGCATTGCTCACTTTCTTTGCCTTAATAGAGACACATTTATGAGTAGATACGTTAATGCTCTAGAGCACAAAAATCGATTTTGTGCAGCCTATATCCTGCACAAATAAGCACTTTCAGAGCATGAGAAGTGAAAAATAAATATAATATCATTGTGTTTGGCTGATACTAATGTCGAGGATAAAAATGGTTTTGTGGACGAGTTAGAAACTGCTTTTCACTTCGATTGCGAGGAAATAAAACAGTAGTTTATCATAACATTTCTTAAAATTCAAACTAAAATTAGTACAGTTTTGAATACTGAAGGATTTTTTTTTCCCCATTGATATTAGGCTTGGGCTGCAGACCTATATAGCAAAGTATTAAATTAATTTTGAAATAATAATTTTCTTAAATTAATTTAATAACCTACCGTACCTACTTGAATTAGAATTTTAATATCTTTTATGTCTTAAAAACACATTAGGCAAATAAATTTAAGTAAACAATAAAATAACAAATTCTATCTCTGAATTTCTTATTGTTTGGCTGCATGGCTCATTTTCTTTGCCTTATTATATAGACACATTTATGAGTAGATACGTTAATGCTCTAGAGCACAAAATTCGATTTTGTGCTTCCTGCACAAATAAGCACTTTCAGAGCATGAGAAGTGAAAATAATATTGAAGGTCTTCGTGGGTATTATTAATTACCTTCTAATATTACACTGGTTTGTCTTCTATGCTGGCCTGGGAGCGAACAAATAACATAGAATAGGCCAGCCCCAACTCATCCCATGGGTGTCGTAAAAGTCGACCAAGGGAGATTGCCCGGTATAGACCAATAAGCACCTTGCGGCACCCGAATGGTGGAGGGCAAACCACCAACAACAGCGTACCCAAAGAGGGTTGGTGTCAGGCAGGCGGCCGGCTGTACAACCTAAGCCAAAACCTTGAGCAGTATGGTTTGGAATGTTGTCATTCCAATCACTCTCTCCGTTCATCGGTCTCTCGACATGGTCCGTTCCGTCTCTTTTCTATTCATTCATTCATCACTAGCACCTTTACGGTGGGATGGATGATATGAATCAAAAGGGAGTGGATGGCTTGATGACGTCTGACATATGAATGGAAGAGGAAACATAGTGCGTCGACCCCAGATAGACTGGGAACAGGGCAGGAAGAAGAAGATTACACTGGTTTATTAATAATATTGGTTGGTGGTAGGACTTCTTTCAAGTCCGCCTGGCTAGCTACCACCGTCTTATCAAAAATCTGTCGCCATAATAATAATGTTTACAGCATTAGGTATTGTGATCCGACAATTTGTGATAAGATTGCCAGCCCCTCTGTGGTTGAGGGTTCCAGGTGAAGCTCGATTCCATGTTCGGCTTTTAATTATCGTCACTTAACATCAGGTGTGATGAAGTGCAAGAGCTTTCCTGTCTAGTATGAAATAAAATACACAACGACCGCTTACGGTAGATACATTTATAAAAAAATATATACCAACTTTTCGTAGCCCCGACAGTTCAAATATCGATGTTTCCGCTATCGTATCGAAAACAAATGTCAAAATAACGATTTTATATTGATAATTTAGCGGGCAGTGAATTTTACGTTAAAATATAGGTGTCACACATTTTAACGCATCTAGGGAGTGCTTGGAGCGAATTTAATGGTATAACAGAGTTCATGATGGTGCCTGACAACGTGGACAAAACCACTTTTTAAAGTGGTCTTCACCGCAACACCAAACACGTCATAAGATTAATTTTCACTGATTCTGCATAATTGCACATCAACACGGATGCTTCTGCATCAAAATAACACCACTTTCACTGCACAAAATCCACTCTGTAACAATTATTGAATTAGCGAAAATAAATCTGACTGACACCATAAAACGCGCCAAACACTCCGGTCTGTATATGTCGAGACTGCAGCCCCAGGGGGCATAGACCAGATGCTAATCAATTCAAACTAATTTATTACAAATGTCATTATTTTAAAGCTTATCTTCGACTGACGGTCGCCATGTTCTCTGTAATACGTCACTTTCGTATTCTATTCTAAACGTAGTGTATTATATACTCTTTGTTCTATTCGTTCCAATAGATTTGGCCACACTGCTGCGTCGTATTAAATTGTCCTCTATCCCACACCGTCGTCACAGTCACAGCTACGCCGTAGCGCTACACAATTAAAGTGTCGAGTAGCCGAGAAATGGTTGATCAGAGACTAGTGCGAAAACTGACAATGAAGTAAAATCAATTACCTAGCTAATCGTTTTACATACATCTAAATTATATAAAAAACATACGGGTACGAATTGAGTAACCTCTTCCGTTTTGTTGTCCGTTAAAAAATCAGAACTCTCAATACCCCTCTGAAACAGATGGACCGATTTTATGATTTTTTTGTGTAAGTATACAATTTTCACCACCCCAAATTTCTCTCGCGCGTGTCGTACAAGGCGACTAAGGGAAGAAAACAGTGATGAGGAATGGGCAGCACCGTTCCTCTTATACCACCTAGCAATGTACTGCGACTTTCGTGCCCGATGAATAGCAATAGGCTCGCCACCTATTACATGGGACCTAACTTAACTGGCGAAACGTGGGTGTATAGTTCACCTCTGCCTACCCCTTCGGAGATATATTCGTGATTTATGTTTGTATGCATTCTTTTGTTTTCTATGCGTTCGAATAGTTAAGCCACATGGCCAGGCCTTCGCCGTCTTATTACAAAACTGGTAGTAAACATGGTATAGCTATTCCGCGTTTTGTCTTCGTCTCATAAACAAGATTTTGAATGCGAGGAAAGAGGCAAAACACTGAGTAACTAGGCGCGCAAGGAGAAATACTTACGTCATAAACTATTATAATATCATAATTGACAAACCTACATATATCACGCCTATATCCCCTAAGGAGTAGGTAGAGGTGAATTGACACCCACTTATCGCCAATTTAGCTAGATCCCATGTAATAGGTGGCGAGCCTATTGCCATCTATCGGGCACATCAATCGCAGTATATTGATAGATGGTACAAGAGGAATGCTGCTGCCCATTACTCATTGCTGTCTTTACCCTTAGCCTTGTACGACACCCACGGGAGAGATGGGGATGGTGACAATTGTATTCTACTCTGCCGTCAATACACGGCATATCATAATTGACATGCTTATTAAATGAATTTGTTTTCAATGTTTGTTAATTAATCTTTGAAGAGGCTACAGACGTGGAAAATTTAAAATGGCGGATCATTCGACAAACAGCTCGTTAGTCCGACCGTGTCGCAGCCGATTGCAATGTTTGCCGAATTAGGGTGAGTCTACAATGAGTGTCACACCAATAATGTTGACGGAGGGGACGTTCAAGGGGCGCGGGACAATGGGACACCTGCGGGACACCGGGACACTTGCGTTGCGCACTTCGACGGCGAGCGTCCCTTATTGGTCGTCTTTGGTACAGACAGAACGACTCTCTCTGCCACAATATCAAATTTTGTCCAACAACTTTCCCTGAATACAGAAACGCTACCTACTCAAAGTTTGCTTTATATTCCTCTCTCCTGCTTCATATTTAAGGATTGTCAAAATTGACGTTTTCCCATACAAATTGTGACAGGCATTGTCCACTTTACATTTAAGTAGTTCTCAAAATTTTAGTGGCTTTTCTCTATTCTCTAGTGTTGTTAAAAGGTTTTACTATTTGTAAACTAAAACTGGCATATTGAAAATGATGTAGTAGACATTTCAAAATTAGAAATACATTCGTTTATCAATCCTGACACAGTGTACTCATTTATAAAATATTGTATTTAATTAATTTATTTTATAACAATATTACAAGATCTAGTAACAGAGTTCTTGACAACGACTGATGAGGTGGTTGGTGGACCATTATAAAATTCTCATCGTCAAACACATCACAACACATACTCGATTGTGATGGAGAATAAATGATTTATTATAAATAGACATCAAAAGATATACCTACCCTAACTGTGGACTGACATTCCACAATCGAATTCCTCTCAAGCTTATTGAAGTTATGAATAATAACCGAACCGGCAAAACAATGTCCTCTTTTGTGCGTTTAATTTGCAAAATAGTTATTGCAGAGTTGAGATCAAACGTTCTTTGATGTGCGCTCATAAAAATATTCGATAAAATTCTTCTATGCGCGGGGTTGTCAGCGCGGAAAATCGTTACCCGCGAAGCTATGGAAATGTGATATTATTTTACATAATCATAAATCGAATCAACAGTTTCAGTTTGCGTGCATGTGTTATTATAATAAATAAAATATTTTACACTCACACCTATCATCTAGCCCAAAGTAAGTAGCCTAAGCACTTGTGTTATGGATACTAGATGACGGACATATTTTTAATATAATTATGTACAAAGATTTTGGTGGTTAGAAAAAGAATTTCGAAAAATTATGATCTTGAGGCGGGAATCGAACCCGCGTCCGCTGCTATCCGGGCAGGTGCCTGACCGCTCGGCCAGCCAAGACATTGATTAACTTGCCGACTTAACATAATTGTGTAGATAAATGTTGAAAATATACTACATAAACATATACACAATCATGACTCAGGAACAAACATTTGTGGTCATCACAAAGTTTGCCCCTACCAGGATTTGAACCCGAGACCTCTTAGCCAATCGCAAAGCATTCGACCGTCATATACTGATAAAGAAAATGAGCTAACGGTAAAGCAGATACCATTGTCACCGCCTAAATACCATTGAATGCTATTTCTGCTTCTCCCTGCCCTGTTCCCAGTCTATCTGGGGTGGCACAGTATGTTTCCTCCTCCATTCATATCTGTCAGACGTCATCAAGCCATCCACTCCCTTGTGATGAATGAATATAATTAGACAAGAGACGGAACGGACATGTCGAGATTCCAATCCTACCGCTCAAGATGTTGGCTTAGGTTTTACAGCCGGCCGCCTGCCTGACACCAACCGTCTTTGGGTATGCTGTTGTGGGTGGTTTTCCCTCCACTGTTCGGGTGCCCCAAGGTGCTTATTGGCCTACACCGGGCAACTCTCTTCGGGCAAGCCGACTTTTACGACACCCATGGGATTAGTCGGGGCTGGCACATTCTACGTTATTTTTTCGCTCAACGCATGGAAGACCAACTAGTTCCTAAGCTATCTACATTGTGAAACCTTCTTCTTGCAATGTTATTTGAGATGAGATGAATATATTTTTTTTTCTACATACAGGGAAGTTCTTGCCCTTCATCACACATGATGGCAAGTGACGATAAGGGCCGAACATAGAATCGAGCTTCGCCTGGAACCCTCAACCACAGAGGCTGGCTGGCTATCATACTAATACAAATTAGGTCAGAATACAATATGAATGAAATGAATGTAAATGAAATGAAAATGAATCCTGTTAGCATTATAATTATGGCGATAGATTTCGATAAAATGGTGGTAGCTAGCTAGGCGACCTAGAAAAATGTCCTACCACTAAATGAAAAAAAGGGAGTGGTGTCAGCCAGATTTTTTTTTCGATAATTCCAAAATTGGTTCAGAGTGGATTTTGTGCAGTGAAAGTGGTGTTATTTTGATGCACAAGCATCCGCGTTGATGTGCAATTATACAGAATCATTGAAAACAAGTCTTGTGATGTGTTTGATGTTGTAGTGAAAACCACTTGAAAAGTGGTTTTTTTTCCACTTCGTCAGGCACCATCATGAACTCTGTTACCATTCAATTCGCGCCAAGCACTCCCTAGATGCGTTAAAATGTGTGACACCCATATTTTAACGTAAAGTTCATTTCATTCATACATTTCACCCACTCATTATTTCATAAGACTACAGATAATATATACACTAAAGTCTTGGCTGTATGGGCTAGATCCTTTGCCTTCCCTAAAATATAGGGAGAATTAAAAAAACAATAAAAAAAAACTAACCCTAACCCCCGGATCCAGAAACGTTACTCAAATTTAGACCACTTACCCCCGAATACAGAAACGCTAATCAAAGTTTGAGTCTTGCTTAACATTTAAATATTGTCAAAATTGACGTTTTTCCATACAAATTCTGACAGGTAATGTCCACTTAACGTTTTAAGCAGTGCCTCAAATTTGATTAGCGTTTCTGTATTCGGGGGTAACCCCCGAATACAGAATCGCTATTCAAAATTTGAGTCCCGCTTAACATTTAAGTATTGTTAAAATTGACGTTTTTCCATACAAATTCTGACAGGCAGTGTCCACTTAACTTTTTAAGCAGTCCCCTAAATTAGAGTAGCGTTTCTGTATTCGGGGGTTATAGAGTTAAGTGAACAACGTCACCTGTCAGAATTTCTATAGAAAAACGTCAATTCTGACAATACTTAAATGTTAAGCAGCACCCAAACTCAAATACACCCTCAAAAAGAGACCGACCTCCTTTGAATTACATTCCGTTTTTAATCTGTGGCAACACAGAACCTGCAATTATAGCATTCCGCGTCCGTCCGCTTATGATTTGTTGCAGTATACCCAAAGAGTACAATGTATATACAGGAAAGTATACCTGCGGTCTTGTCTAGCGGAATGGGAGGTCGGCCGTCGGTATGGTTATTGCGTATGTACAATGAACCGCACGTTAGTGATGCAGCCTGCCCGGCTAGCATGACCACCGAAACACGATTTTCTGAGACATTTTATTGTTTATGTAGTATATTTTCAACATTTATATACATAATTATATTAAAAATATGTCCGTCATCTAGTATCCATAACACAAGTGCTTAGGCTACTTACTTTGGGCTAGATGATAGGTGTGAGTGTAAAAAATATTTATTTATCGCTTTGAAATGTCAAAAATCAATGATGGTCCGGCTCGAAGGACCAAATGTAAGGGATAGGACTGTACATTGGAGGAATTTAGGATAATAGAGAGAAAGGAAAATGCTGGGCTCAGCGTGACATTATATTAATTCTAAATAACCATATGTCATCATAGCTAGTACAGTGACAGTAATTAAAAATAAATAATAATAAATAAATAAATATTTTTACACTCACACCTATCATCTAGCCCAAAGTAAGTAGCCTAAGCACTTGTGTTATGGATACTAGATGACGGACATAATTTTAATATAATTATGTATATAAATGTTGAAAATATACTACATAAACATATACACAACCATGACTCGGAAACAAACATTTGTGGTCATCACAAAGTTTGCCCCTACCAGGATTCGAACCCGGGACCTCTTGGCCAATACCCAGCAATCTGAGCATTCGACCAAGGCGGCCGTCAAAAAAAAACATAAATACTTAGAAAAGGTGTGCTATCCTGCACAATGGCTTTTTCATATCGTGTTTATATGGTCATGCTAGCCTGGCTTGTGTATTTTGAGTCTTGACGGCCGCCTTGGTCGAATGCTCAGATCGCTGGGTATTGGCCGAGAGGTCCCGGGTTCGAATCCTGGTAGGGGCAAACTTTGTGGTAGGGGCAAATGTTTGTTCCCGAGTCATAGTTGTGTATATGTTTATGTAGTATATTTTCAACATTTATAACATATACATAATTATATTACAAAATATGTCCGTCATCTAGTATCCATAACACAAGTGCTTAGGCTACTTACTTTGGGCTAGATGATAGGAGTGAGTGTAAAAATATTTATTTATTTATTATTATTGATCACTTAGAGCTCATAGCAATTTTACAGATGTAGTAGTAATAAATTGTATTGTATTCCATGCTGGCCTGGGAGCGAAAAAATAACGTAGAATGTGCCAGCCCCGACATGAGTCAGTTGGCACATGGATGGGATAACCCATGAGCCCATGGGTATGTCGTAAAAGGCGACTAAGGGAGATTGCCTGTGTACATCAACAAGCACCTTGGGACACCTGCATGGTGGAGGACCCACCAACAACAACGAAAGCATACTGTAACTTGACATAAACCACCAAACCTAATTAATACAAATACCCTAAGAAGGTTGGTGTCAGGCAGGCGGCCGGCTGTAAAACCTAAGCCAAAACATTGAGCAGTATGGATTGGAATATCAATAACTTACTCATTTCGTTCATCGGTCTCTCGACATGGTCCGTTCCGTCACTTTTCTATACAATAATTCATCACTTGCTCCTTTCCGGTGTGATAAATGATAATGAAACAAAAGGGAGTGGATGGCTTGATGACGTCTGACCGATACGAATGGAAGAGGAAACATACTGCGCCGACCCAAGATAGACTGGACACAGGGCCTATAGCCAAGTGGCAATCGTTTCATAACGATAACGTGTCGAAGTTTGTCACGATCGGCCATATTACTTTGGTATCTGCAGCGTCTAACCCCCAAATACAGAAACGCTACTCAAATTTTGGGGACTGCTTATCCAGATACGTGGACAGTACCTGTATTAGTAATTTGTATGGAAAAACTCAATTTTATTTAGACAATAATTATATGTTATGCAGGTCTCAAACTTTGATTAGCGTTTCTGTATTCGGGGGTTAGCTTGCGCTGCCAACATAACTAGGAACTTACGAAGACGATTTTGGTCACGTGATTTCACGACGACTTACGTCAAATCCCATACATTTTGCTTTATCGAACTTCGTTAACTTTGTCAGTATGTTACTTTGTCTAGGCCCCCAAGGCAGAGAGAAGAAGAAATTGTATTCCATGGTATTTGGGTGGTGACAATGGTATTCTGCTCTGCCGTTAGCTCATACGTTGTACGGTCCCATGCTTCGTTCATATCAAGCTTCGTTGTCCTTAACCGCACGCAAGCGCTCAAACTCCACCACTGACCCCTGAAATATCAGCACAACGTAATTAAACCCTTTGCCTCGCAATATTCGGAGATTAATAAAGAGAAAATCAACATGGCGGCAGCAATGGCGGCCGGTTACCAATTAGTGGAATATTAATGCTGTAACAACACGGTAATTAATCAAAAGGGACTCGCTTCGAGTGCCGCTGGATGACAAAGGTAGATTATTGCCATTTCGGGGCACACTTTCGTGGTTATTCTAGTTTGGATTCGATTCGGACCTCATTGCGGTTTCAATTTATATTTTAATCTGTATTCGTGGTTTAATTGTTTCAATTCAATTATAATCTGAGAGTGTTTGGCGCGTTTCGTGGTGTCAGTCAGATTTATTTTCACTAATTCAAAAATGGTTACAGAGTGGATTTTGTGCAGTGAAAGTGGTGTTATTTTGATGCACAAGCATCCGTTTGATGTGCAATTATGCAGAATCATCGAAAATAAGCCTCATGATGTGTTTGATGCTGTGGTGAAGATCACTATAAAAAGTGGTTTTATCCAATTCATCAAGCAATATCATGAACTCTGTTACCATTCAATTCGCGCCAAGCACTCCCTAGATGCGTTAAAATAAGAGGCACCCATATTTTAACGTAAAATTCATTTCATTCATTAATTTCACCCACTCATTATTTCATAAGACTACAGATAAAATATACACTAAAGACATGGCTGTATGGGCAAGACCCATTGCATTCCCTAAAATATAGGGAGAATAAAAAAAAATCAATTATAATCTGTATTCGTGATTAGGATGTTAGTGTTGCGTAAAAAGAGGGGGAAATGTTTGTTTTCTTTATTTATTTATTTTTTATTCATTTCTGCATTAACAAGTTAGTCCGTATGCGATTCTATGGCTCCAAGGCCTAGATGCCAAGCCTTGCAAAAAATATTTCAATTCAAATTATAATCTGTATTCGTAGTTTAGGTGTTGCGTATGAGTGTTTGGCGCGCATATTGCTTCAGTAAGATTTTTGTTTCAATAATTCTGAAATTATTTCAGAGTGGATTTTTTTTTTCATTTCTGCATTTCGTGCCTGGATTGCAGAGGAAGCGGATTCGATTCCCGCATCGATACATACATACATACATAAATCACGCCTATATCCCCGAAGGGGTAGGCAGAGGTGAACTAGCACCCACGTTTCGCCAGTTATGTTAGGTCCCATGTAATAGGTGGCGAGCCTATTGCCATCCCGCATCGAGGCTATAATTTTTCCAACTTTTTCTAAACCTATTTTTCTTTGTAACTTAAAAAGAGCGGGCTCAATTTATTGTTATTTTTCTAATTCTCACGACAGATTAAATACTTAGAATCAAACGGCTAATAAAATGAGCCCCTCAAAAGGGCGCGCTGTCACTGCACTCTTGACACAGATTAAAATACACTTTGTACCATAGACAAAATGTTTAATTGTTTTTTGTCTCCGCCGCGTGTTTCCACTTGAGCATAATGTTTTGGGCCATTATTACGGTCTGGTACGGGGGACGGGCGACACGGAGATGCGATTTCGTTGTTTGTTACCCACCAATCCGCACTGGGCCAGTGTGGTGGGTTATGGCCTATTCTGTATTACTGATTATCAATACATTTTAATATTTACCATTTTCGTATAGCCCATGCTCCCTTTATCCTTCGATCCATAGGGAAGGCCGCCGTTGCCGCAGCAGTGGGGTCAAAAAGGCTGGTGATTAATTTTAATTTAGGAAGTTAACTGCCGCACTCAGAGACGTCAATCAACTTTAATGAGTATTTATGTCAAAAATTTTCATTCAAATCTAGACCATAGACCCGGCAAGAATAGCGACTAGTTTTGAATTGTCATTTTTTGACGTTAGGTACTCATTAAAGTTATTTGACGTCTCTGAGTGCGGCAGTAAAAGTTTTAGCCGTGTGGTGAGGGCAGAATAGAATACAATTGTCACCTCCCCAAATCTCTCCCGTGGGTGTCGTATACGGCGATTAAGGATAAAACAGTGCTGAGGAATGGGCAGCAGCGTTCCTCTTATACCACCTAGCTATGTGCTGCGACTTTTGTGCCCGATAAATGGCAATAGGCTCGCCACTTATTAGTTGGGGAAGCGTGGGTGCTGGTTCACCTCTGCCTACCCCTTAGGGGATATATGCGTGATTATGTATGTATGTATAAAAATTTTAAAAAGTTGTAAAAACATTCCTAACGTACATGTTTAAGTTTTTTGCACTATTTATAAGTCTAACCCCCGAATACTGAAACGCTACACAAAGTTTGAGCCCAGTTTAACATAATTTATGTGACGCCCGTTGATATGCAAAAAGTCCTCAAAATCACTTCTGTTACCAAGATTGAAAGACCAGCGATTGGTTTTTCAAGCTGGCTGGACACATTTTCGATCGATTATCTCAGATTCTGTAGCGTCCCAAATTCTGAAATAAGGTTGTTTAGCCGTCACATAAAATTCCCTATAGACCTACTTAAATGTAAGTTATTTAGAAGATTTGTCCAGGCAGCCTGAGCTACATCAAAATTTACGTATTTCGTCCCTACAAATTCTGACAGGTACTTAACGTTATGCAGTGCTCAAAATTTGAGTAGCGTTTCGGATTGCATTCGGGATTAATACTGTCAATTTACTATTATGGTTCTCTAATTATTATGATGTTCCATGGTGATAAAACCTTTCCTCCCGATTCGTAGCGCCCTACGTAGCTCTCCACGGCAGTATCTATATTATTTTTATTGTGCTATTTATTATGATGATTATTAATTTTTATTTTATTTTTGAACTTAATGACTTTTTTGTATTAATTCCTTTTTTATTATTATTTCTTCATTTAATTTAATTTTGATGATGAAGAGTTGATTATTGGAAACTTTACTGATAAATGTACTAATTGTATACCTCTAATATTGTACACATACATACATAAATCACGCCTAGGTATATCTCCGAAGGGGTAGGCAGAGGTGAACTAGCACCCACGTTTCGCCAACAATGGCAGGTCCCATGTAATAGGTGGCGAGCCTATGGCCATTTATCGGGCACAAAAGTCGCAGTACATTGCTAGGTAGTTTATGAAGGAACACTGCTGCCCATTCCTCATCATTGATTTATCCTTAGTCGCCTTGTACGACACCCACGGGAGAGATTTGGGGTGGTGACAATTGTATTCTACTCTGCCGTCACCACACGGCTATCCAATATTGTAATTGTCTATAAATATTGTACAAAGATTTTGGGGTTAGAAAAAGAATTTCGAAAAATTATGATCTTGAGGCGGGAATCGAACCCGCGTCCGCTGCTATCCGGGCAGGTGCCTGACCGCTCGGCCACTCTTGGGTCGATTCCCGCCTCAAGATCATAATTTTTCGAAATTCTTTTTCTAACCCCAAAATCTTTGTACTAATTTTTCTAACATTTATATAATGTTAAAATTAAAATCAAACAGTTTATAAATATTGTGTTTCCCAAATATACTAAATAAATAAAATTCCCTGGGAGATGCCTGCTGTGGAGAAATCCTTTTATGAATGCTCGATTGTAAGGCTTAAGGACAAGATCTTCAAACCAGGTAGATGCTGTAAAGGTCTCGCGGCCAACAGCTTGGATCCAAATAGGGTGAAACCTTTATAAAGTTTCAATGTCATGTTCCATTAAAGTAATTTGAAATAATTTTTTTTTGCACTCGCGATTCAAAAATGTGAAAATTTTCTCAATCGAATTTAATAAGTTTTACTACACACAAGTTAAGGTTGACAAACGATTGAAAAAATTTGACAGTTTTGGGTAGTCTGAAGTGCAGGTGACCGCACTTAAGTTTTTTTTTAAATTTCTCCCTATATTTGAGGGAAAGCAAAGGGTCTAGCCCATACAGCCATGTCTTTAGTGTATATTTTTTCTGTAGTCATATGAAATAATACATACATACATACATACATAAATCACGCCTATATCCCCGAAGGGGTAGGCAGAGGTAATTAACACCCACGTTTCGCCAATTATGTTAGGTCCCATGTAATAGGTGGCGAGCCTATTGCCATTTATCGGGCACAAAAGTCGCAGTACATTGCTATTGCTAGGTGGTATAAGAGGAACGCTGCTGCCCATTCCTCATCGCTAATTTATCCTTAGTCGCCTTGTACGACACCCACGGGAGAGATTTGGGGTGATGACAATTGTATTCTACTCTGCCGTCACCACACGGCTAATATGAAATAATATGAAATAATGAGTGGGTGAAATGAATGAATGAAATGAATTTTACGTTAAAATATGGGTGTCACACATTTTAACGCATCTAGGGAGTGCTTGGAGCGAATTGAATAGTAACAGAGTTCATGATGGTGCCTGACGAGGTGTATAAAACCACTTTTTAAAATGGTCTTTACCACAACATCAGACACATCATAAGACTTATTTTCAATGATTCTGCATAATTGCACACCACTTACACTGCAAATCCACTCTGTAACAATTTTTGAATTACCGAAAATAAATCTGTCTGACACCACGAAACGCGCCAAACACTCCCCACTTAAGTTTTTTTGGAACAAATGATTTCCTAAAAAAGTTTTGAATTTTCGGCGACTTGCAAGAGAGCTCTGCCGCAACTCTGTGGCATCACCGGGATCGGAGGGTAGCGCGGGCGGAGGGGGGACCGGCGCGTGCCTACAATGGATGACAAATTGGCCGTTGACAAAGGAATAAGGTTTATTGGGCGCCGTTATGAGGGTACTCGACGCGCCTAACGGACACAGACAGCTGTGGAGACGCCGCTAATTTTGGACTAAATAAAATCATTCTATATCTAGAGGAGCTCGCTAGCGCAGTGGCATAGCGCGCTTGGCCTACGATTGCGTAAACTAAGCAACGCTCGCAAGGCCGGTCATTGGATGGGTGACCAAAAATTTACTATCTCGAGTTTCTCCGTGCTTCGGAAGGCACGTTAAGCCGGTGGTCCCGGCTGTATCTGCAGTCGTTAATACCCACCAACCCGCACTGGGCCAGCAGGGTGGGTTATGCTTATGGCCCAACCTCCCTATATTCTTCCATCCATAGGGAAGGCCCGTGCCCCAGCAGTGGGGACATTAAATTATGACTTGATTTTTATTTGAGTAATGGGCAGCAGCATTTCTCTCATACCACCTAGCAACATAAATTTGTACTGCGATTTATGTGCCTGATATATGGCAATAGGCTCGCCACCTGTTACATGGGACCGTATATAATTGGCGAAAAGTGGGTGTTAATCCACCTCTGCCTACCCCTTCGGAGATATAGGCGTGATTTATGTATGTATGTATGTATTTTTATTTGAACATTATACTACAATTTTAGAACAACCTTTAAAAAAAAAATGCTGTTGGAAAAAGTTTCTACAAATAATTATTACAGGGAATTATTATATGCGGGAATTGAATCCGCGCCCTCTGCAATCCGCGTACCTATACCACTTTGTAAGGACGCAATAAAGTTCATTAGTACCAAAACCCAACCTCATTACCCGAAACCCTTATTAGCTACTCCACAGCCGGCGCTGTCCCCTGTGATTCAGTAGGTGGTAACCACATAATGAGATAGTGAGCTATGTGCCGACTCCTCCACATGATATTATGGCTCGGCGACATTACACGTTATGGCAGGTATTGTGGTCCCACCGAATTACCAAGTCGACCATGCGCTGGTTGGGAACGATAAATCGTCTCCTCTTGCCCTCTAGATAACTTTCTAATCTATTCGAACGATAGAATAGAATATACTTATTTTAGTAGCTGACCCGACTAACGGTGTTATGCCATAATAATTACATACATACATAAATCACGCCTATATCCCCGAAGGGGTAGGCAGAGGTGAATAGCACCCACGTTCCGCTAACTATGTCAAGTCCCATGTAATAGGTGGCGAGCCTATTGCCTTTTATCGGGCACAAAAGTCGCAGTACATTGCTAGGTGGTATAAGAGCAACGCTGCTGCCCATTCCTCATCACTGATTTATCCTTAGTCGCCTTGTACGACACCCACGGGAGAGATTTGGGGAGGTGACAATTGTATTCTACTCTGCCGTCACGCCATAATAATTATTAAAGGTTAGCTTTAGTGAGTAAACCTTAAGTCACCACATTAGGATCATAGAATTGAGGGTTTTCTAATTGTCTACAAACGCTAAATTCGTGCGCTATATATGTCTCTTAAGATGTTAATTGAAATCAAATGATGTGAAGAACAATTTTGTTCAGAATGAAATAGTTTAGAAAACCTAGGGGCCTACCGCCTAACTCGATTGCTGATGATAGCTATATTGCAATGCATTGCTTACGGCTATAGCAGCCATCCTGATTTTTTAGGCGGCACGAATTTTGTGCCAAATTCATATAAAATCATTTGGCGATCATTCGTTCAAAGATATCGCTAATAGTTTAGGTATATTTGGTGCGAAATGACAGCATGACGTCATAAACTATAGCTTTTGCTTTAGCAATCGAGTTAGGCGGTAGGCCCCCTGTTTTGTATATTGCATATTAAAATTCCCGTCAAAACGGCAGTGGCGTCTGTGTGACGTCACTAGCGTAAAAAATCAGTTTCTTTACTTAACAGTGATTTTGGTTTGCAAATAAAATGTCATAAAAATAGTGACATTACGCGGCTTTTGACCAATTAAGGCGGATTGCTAAATTTTGTCGGCGGATTGTTTTATTTTCATTAAATAATTTTCAACACAAGTATAATCTGACAAATGATTTTTATCGAATATCCTTATATATCCTAAATTATTATTTTAATTCGTTATTATTTATGTGATTCTTTGTTAGTGTCATCATCGCTATTTGCACATTTTGCATTACACAAACAAGAAATTACACCAGACTTTAGACAAGCTCTGCGTCCAACCAAACGAATACTTCAGTCTTCGGTTGCATGTAAAAGAACAACGCCCAACGAGTCTCTTTTGAAAGTCGCAGGTAATTGTCAAATATTTATTATTATTGCAACACAAAGAGCAACTTGTGACTCGTTCCACTGCAAGTGGTAATCGCCAAATATTTATTATGGCAACACAAAGGAGCCCCCCCTAACGTCACCCGTCGTCTAGTTTTAATAAACATTCCTGTGTATTATCAAAATTTGTTCATCTATTACGCGCAATGGATCGCCCATGAAGTTAGGGGTCCACGGTGATTACGACACTTAATATATGATCACGGTATTAGGGGGAGGAATTTTAATCATGCCGCGACAAGCGCCGCTGGCTGCTAATAAAAAGAGCACATTGACAGTTAACTTTTTTTATTGCCGCGCTTTTTTGATTTTTTAGTACTCTGTGGACATTGTTGCCTGTGGTTGGGGTTATATTTTTAATCTGTTAATCGTATCGGAAATTATTTTCAGATGAATTATGTATTGTAATTTTGTTAATGTTTATTTCTTAATAAAGATAAAATAAATAAGTATTCTTGTGATACATTTCTTGCATGCATACGTAAATAAATGCCGAAATGAACTAGCACCCACGTTTCGCCAATTATGTTAGATCCCATGTAATAGGTGGAGAGCCTAATGCCATTTATCGGGCACAAAAGAACATTACATTGCTAGGTGGTATAAGAGGAACGCTGCTGCCCAATCCTCATCACTGATTTATCCTTAGTCGCCTTGTACGACACCCACGGGAGAGATTTGGGATGGTGAAAATTGTATTCTACTCTGCCGTCACCACACGGCACTAACACTACATTATTTTTATTTGTCAATTTAAATTTTTATTCTTAACTAATTTTCATGTTATATCGTATCATCTTGATCTTACGCATTGGGGAGAGCTGTATGGTGACGGCAGGTCACCACCACGAATCTCCCCAAGGGTGTCGTACAAGGCGACTAAGGATATAAACAGTGACGAGGAATGGGTAGCCGTTCCTCTCATTCAACCTAGCAATACATTGCGATTTAGGTGCCCGATATATGTTTACTGCCCCACTCAGAGACGTCAATTAACTTTAATGAGTATTTAATGTCAAAAATTTTCATTCAAATCTAGACCACAGACCCGGTAATAATAGCGACAGGTTTTGAATTGTCATTTTTTTAAAGTTAAGAATTCATTAACGTTATTTGACGTCTCTGAGTGCGGCAGTTAGAGAGCTTAGATTAGAGGGAAAAAATCTCGTAGTAACGCCGTAGCAAGCTAAGACGAAAGTAGTGAATAATAGCTACGTGTAACCCGTACGATCCTTCTACGAAGAATCGTTGTAGCAGTTGTGAAAAAAATATATAGACAAGACAAAATTTAATTTGATTTTTGCGTCACATTAAATTGCTTTAGTAAAGCCAATTGAGGCGTGATAAAAAACGTAAACAATATTGATGAGTCTTTTGATATAAAATACAAAATAAAAAAATTGTAATATCCATTTCTCAAAGTAGCTAATCCTTTTGATTTTATAAAATTAAAATATACATCTTTCTCATTTTGCCGAGTGGTGACGGCAGAGTAGAATATAATTGTCACCACCCCAAATCTCTACCGTGGGTGTCGTACAAGGCGACTAAGGATAAATCAATGATGAGGAATGGGCAGCAGCGTTGCTCTTATACCACCTAGCAAATTAGCAATAGTACTGCTACTTTTGTGCCCGATAAATGGCAATAGGCTCGCCACCTATTATAAGGACTTGTCATAGTTGGCGAAACGTGGGTGCTAGTTCACCTCTGCCTACCCCTTCGGGAATATAGGCGTGATTTATGTATGTATGTATGTCATTTTTAAATGCATTTCGTCGATAAAGAGACCTATCAAAACTGTCTACATTTTTTATCTCGTTATAATGGCTAGACTCGGAGTAAGTATATACACTATATATACTATATTATTCAAGATTGACATTGATTGTATAAATTTTTCTATTTTTATGAATTGTATTTTGGATGCCATTTAAAATTATTGACATGTGTATAAACAATTCTCTACTAAATATTATTCAAAATTGGACATGATTGTATAATTATTCTATTTTTATTAATTATAAAGATGTCAGAAATATCTGTTTGACTTATTAATGCTAGATATGTTTTGTTGTGTTCTGATCTGATTATGCGTGTATAGTTAATTTTGCTTATGGTTTATAATTTTTATTTTAAAATGTGCTACTTGACCTTGTGGGCGGGTTGGATATATGTCTGTAAGCTAACAAGTGTTTTTTGGAAATAAATAAATGAATAAAATAAAATAAATACACTTTCCATTTCAAATCGTAGCTTTACTAACTATTATGTAGCAGTATCAGAGAAATACTTACAAGACAATTTGATTTCCGCATTTGTCCTGAAATTAAATATTGTTTCCTAATTCCTACCTCTTTTCTGGGTGTCGTGCAAGGTATATTAATAGGGGTTAAAGTATGAAATTGCCGATTTCCCCTCATTGTTAGTGTTTGATTCCTTTAAAACATTAGTTATGTCCGTATTCTTTTTTATTTTAAACTTCATATCAAGGACTTATATTTATGTATAGAATTTTATCTTATTTTTATTTCTTTCACTGACAATAAATCTTCAAAAACAGCTCGTCTTAAGTACCACTTAGATCCACGGATACGGACACCAGTCCGTCTCCGTTATAAAAAAAATGTATGAAATTTAGATTTGTGGTTCCTTAAAAAATCGCAAATATGTTTGTATGGAAAAATGAATTTTCGCTAAATTCTTCATACAAACCGGCAATTTGATACTTACTGCCGCACTCAGAGACGTCAAATAACGTTAATGAGTACTTAATGTCAAAAAATGACAATTCAAAACTAGTCCCTATTTTTGCCGGGTCTATGGTCTAGATTTAAATGAGATTTTTTGACATTAACTACTCACTCATTAAAGTTATTTGACGTCCCTGAATGCGGCAGTAAAACCCCTAATATAACGAGTAATGCCGTGTAGTGACGGCAGAGTAGAATACAATTGTCACCACCCCAAATCTCTCCCGTGGGTGTCGTACAAGGCGACTAAGGATAAATCAGTGATGAGGATTGGGCAGCAGCGTTCCTCTTATACCACCTAGCAATGTACTGCGACTTTTGTGCCCTATAAATGGCAATAGGCTAGCCACCTATCTCTATCCCCATCTCTGTTTTATCCTTAGTCGCCTTGTACGACACCCACGGGAGAGATTTGGGGTGGTGACACTTGTGTTCTGCTCCGCCGTTACCATACCGCATGCTATGTTAAAGTTATACGTCATAAACCTATTACAAAAGTTATTACCTATAACTAAAAATATATTTTAGACTTTCATACATTTCTGTCCACTTTTTAATTAAAAAATACCATACACACCACACCACTGTCCTCCGTAAACTTCGCAAAAATGCCATATCCAAAAACAGTAACCAAAATTACTCAGATGCCAACTCCACACGTTAGAAGCTCCGCGGCATCAAGTATTGGGCGCAGATTATGATATTAAATTGTTACATGCCGGGGCGCGGGAGGGGCGACAAGACGGACAGGGGCGGACTCAGGGGAATTGAAAAATCCTGAATATCAATAACATCACAAATATCGTTATACTGTGGTCGCCAGCGGCTTCGCTCGGGTTAATGTCGGTTACTAGCCTCTAGGCTTCCTTGATAAATGGCCTTTAATTATTATCCAACAAAAACATAATTTTTCAATTTGACTCAGTAGTTCCTGTGACTAGCGCGTTCAACCAACCAACCAAACAAACAAACTTTTCAGCATTATAATATAGATATAAGTATAGATACCCGCGTCCTCTGCAATCGGGGCAGATCAATGCAGTGAGCAGATCTACACCAGTCGGCCAACCACACCCCATAACCTGGGACGTTGTCAAAATCTTCTCGGGGATAATAAAGTATTTTCCTCTCGCTCTAACGCACACTAAATCCCGAGACAATACACTGTAAAGTGGTGCAGAGAGATTCTGCCAACGTTTCCTGCTAGGCCTACAGACTGTTCCTTAAAGTTGCCGAAATTTCCCTGACCATTCAACTTCACGCTGTAAGCCAACCTACCTACCCTACCATCAATGACTGGCTTCATATAAAGTGAAAAAATGCCGAGTGGTAAAGGCATTAACGGTTTGCACAAGACGCGGGTAGGTACGTTTCTCGCAACAGGACACATAATTTTCCGAAAATTTTCTGAATTTAAATTCCTGATTTGTTACATTATTTTTTTAACAGTTACAAAATCAAATCAAATCCTAATTAATATTACTCAAACAATAAAACAAAGAAACCTTACGCCGCACCAGAGTCCACCCCTGTCCCAATCAAAGGCTTCCCGACCGCAAATCGCTGCAAAACCACACCCCCTAAATCTGGCCCCGCCTCCCCCGCGCGCATGCGCCCCCGCCGCCAATAGGACGCCTCACTCTACCCCTCAGCCATCACAACCTGCTCCCTACCCCCGTACAGTGGACAAAATCTCCCCGGGGAAAACAGAATATTTACCTCTCGCTCTAACTTCAACTAAAACCCGAGACGGAGCACCGACAAGCCCCGTTCAGATGTACGCGCGAGCTAGACGCGGTTCGTTGTACATTGCTCGCTAATAAAATGCATTAGTAGCTTATGCTGCTTAATAGCGAGCAATGTTTAGCGGACCGAATCTCACTCGCGTGTACATCTCAACTGAACGGGGGAGAGATTATGTCCACGCCAGGCCTGTAGCTGCACCCTCGATTGACCGTTTTGGCGGGATGTCATTTTTTCGCGCTAAACCGATCGCGCCACCACAGACCACGCCCTGGCTGTTTTTCAATTTTTACTCTTTAAACCTCACACAATCCGGTCCGCGTCGCCAGTGATTGCGCTCGTGTTACATTAGCTAATTAATTCACTGCCATAATTAGCTTTAATTGAGTATCTATCCAACAAAATAATTAAGTCAGTCACATTCATTTTCTATCGCTTCGATTCAGTGTTTCCGGTTCGATTTTTGAATTTTCGCGCGTCTCCCAAACATGGACTGCGACCTCTTTCGAGTGAATTAAGAAGAAAAAAGAAAAAATGATGGAGCAGCGCCCGAATGCGATCTACCCGGCCAACTTGACCGACCTGCTGGCGGTGTCGGCGTACCAGCAGAGCGGGGACGATGAAAAGTACGCCGACGGCTTCGCCGACACGCGTTTCGCCGACAACGCTGAGCGCTCCTCCTCACCGGTCTCCACTACAGACGACGGCGACAGCGAGTCGGCGTTCGGCGTGGATTTGACAGGCAAAGGGACCAATTTGGCGGGAAAGTCGTTTACGATAGCCGCCATCTTGGGATTGACGAACGCTGATGAAGATGTGATGAATCTCAGCGTACAGGAGAGGCTGCAGCAGAACCAAAGGCAGTTGCAAAGCTATCTGTACGGGAGCACCGACGTGCAACGTCTGAATGAAGGGTTTTGTCGAGCCGTTAATGTGCCCTCGGCGCTACGTCAAGGTACGTCTCAGAGTTTACTTACCCTCCACTACACGGCACGCCTGAGCCGAGGTCCACGCCTATACTGGGTGGAACAGAGAGGTGTAGTAATATTTAAAGGGGTTATTCAGGCCATCAAACTGAACAACTTTCGCTAAGGGACCAAAATCGAAATCTCAGAAAAAAAAACACTTCCCCATACTAAACCGCACAGACATTGATATATCTGTAATTGATATATTTTATCAGTGCTAAACCGAGAACCAGCTGACATCAGTTTGTATGGGGGTGTTTATTTTTTCTGTGATTTCGATTGTGGTCCCTTAGCGAAAGTTGTTCAGTTTGATGGCCTGAATAACCCCTTTAAATATGACTACACCTCTCTGTTACACCTTGTATAGGCATAGGCCTGCGGCCTGCCTTAGGCCCTTAGGCCTGCCGCCCAAACCCGCTGATAGTCCAAGCGGTGAACTATTCCCCACTGCCCAACGTAGGGCGGGCCTTCCGTAGGCCCAAAAATGTCCCCATCGATCCCGATGACCCCATCACACAGGCCAACCAAAGAGCCGAACACACCACACGTACTATTATTAGATATTTAACCACCTCCTTGGTCTAGTGTCACAGGAATTAAGATCCAGTGGTCCCGGGTTCGATCCCCATGCAGGGGGGTACAAATTTGTACTCGGTTTGGTTGGTGGTAGGACTTCTTTCAAGTCCGCCTGGTAAAATACCACCATCAAAAACCTGTCGCCATAATAATAATGTTAACAGCGTTATTGTGTTCCGACAATTGTGATAAGATAGCCAGCTCCTCTGTGGTTGAGGGTTCCAGGTGAAGCTCGATTCCATCTTAGGCCCTTAACGTCACTTACCATCAGGTGAGATTAAGGGCAAGCGCTTCACTGTCTACCATAAACAAAATGTAACACCTTTACAATACACAGCACCCTTCCAATAAGAGTGCGAAGACTAATAGTCTACACACAAGGCGCTTTACCAGGTACTCTCGTGTCCCTGGGCGCTTCTCTCCCTCCCCCCACTACACGGCACGCCTGAGCCGAGGTCCGCGCCTTTAGAGGCACCCTCAGGCCTGCCGCTCCAAGCTCCGACTCGGGCGCCCTGTGAGGCTCTCCGCGGCAGTATATCTCCCCCGGGAGATCATCATCATCATGATCAGCAGCCTTTTAATGTCCCCACTGCTGGGGCCTTTGTTATCGTAGGCCAAGCACGCTATACCACTGCGCTAGCGAGCTCCTTGTCCCCCGGGAGATGTCGTGTCCCCACGGGGGACGCCTGCCGTGGAGGCAAACTCACAGGGAGTGCTCGACTGCAAGGCTTGAGGACAAGGTCTTCGCTTTCCCCAAAAAACTCGGTAGATGCTGTAAAAGCTTCTCGACCAACAGCTTGGGTCCTTCAAAAAGAAGTTTACTTACCTTTGTGCCAAAGTTTAAGGGATGCCAAGCCAAACTAAGCGAAGTTCCCTAGAACCGGTCATTAGATGGGTGACCGAAAATTAATTATCTCGAGTTCCTCCGTGCTTCGGAAGGGACGCAAGTCCCGGCTCCATCTGCAGTCGTTAATATGGCCAAATCTCCCTATATTCTACCATCCACAGGGAAAAATTCATGATCCTCCCTGTCTGGGACTGAAGCGGTATGTTTCCATTATCGTTCACGTCGGTCGGATGTCATCGGATTATCCCTTCCCTTTTAATTCACATCACCTGCACCAGAAAGGTGTCACTGATGAATGTATATAAAAGTGATGGGAAGGAAGATGTCGCGACACCGATGAACGAAGTGAGTGATTTTAATGACAATATTCCAATCCGTACTGCTCAAGGTCTTACAGCCGGCCGCCTGCCTGACGCCAAATTTCTTTGGCTTATGTTGTTGTTGGTGGTTTGCCCTCCACCATTCGGGTGCTCCAAGGTGCTCATTGATGTCCAAAAGTCAAAATTCGTTTATTATTATCTGCTATGATTACAATACACTTACAATATGACACGTCAAGACGCTATGAAAATTAAAATGAAAATATGGTTTATTCATATAAGGTATGATTACATACACTCATGAATCATCAAAGAAATAACGTTAAACACTGGAAATAAAACGAAAAACAGTTTCCAATATTTAACGTTATAAGCTACACCATCCGTTCGTAAACTACCAAAAGGCCTTGTTCTGAGAAGAACGGGCAAGAAATTCTCCAAGTTTGTTCCTCCCTTTACTTGCTAGACATCGAAAACATGTTCCCAAGGGAGGATTGGGGAGTGCGCAGTATGCCTGCGTCTTTAATGACGGGACTCCAAAACCCACCCACTCCGAAGAAGCGCCGACCGTGACACTTTCAATACCAAAAGTTGTTACTAAACGCGTCAGAAATAAGGCTGTCGAGAAACCCATAATTTTCAACGAGTAATGACATTGCGGGTACATTGTAAATAATTATGCACCAGATACAATCCCACAACTCGTCAATCACATAAACCGAAACATGCAGAGCACGATCAAAATGTGATTACTGTCACGCTGTTCACTTCCCGAATAAGTATTATATTATCAACAATATCACAATCAAGCAAGCACCATACATGTCGTACTACATCTACTTAGTTGATAATACACTGCGATTTGCGTGACCATTAGATGGCTATAGGCTTGCCCGCAATTACCTAGCTAAATTAGCAAACGTGGCAATTAATTCACCTCTGCCTACCCCTTCAGCGAAAATATATATGTGGGAACAGAGGAACCAGGTTTTCTTCGGCAAGGAGTTCTTTAGTAAATCTTCTAAAATCACGTCTTTACTTTCCGTCCGTCTTCTCACACCGCCATTAACCAACTCCCCGTCATAATCATCCATTCAACCTCATTCAACCCTTTCCCATGTAATAGGTGGCGAGCCTATTGCCATATCGGGCACGTAAATCGCAGTATATTGCTAGGTGGTACGAGAGGAATGCTGAGCTGCCCATTATTAAAATTTGTCTTTTATTGTCATCGGCTGTTGTGTCGAAAGATGCTGCTGTTACAATCGTATGGAAGACGCGCCTATTCTTTATAAATTTTTTAGTCGGCCGCCTTGGTCGAATGCTCAGGTTGCTGGGTATTGGCCAAGAGGTCCCGGGTTCGAATCCTGGTAGGGGCAAACTTTGTGATGACCACAAATGTTTGTTTCCGATTCATGGTTGTGTATATGTTTATTTAGTATATATTCAACATTTATGTGCATAATTATATTATTTTACCCAAAGAGGGTAGGTGTCAGGCAGGCGGCCGGCTGTAAAACCTAAGCCAAAACCTTGAGCAGTATGGATTGGAATGTTGTCATTCCAATCACTCTCTCCGTTCATCGGTCTCTCGACATGGTCCTTTCCGTCTCTTTTCCATACATTCATTCCTCAGTAGCATCTTTACGGTGTGATGGATGATATGAATCAAAAGGGAGTGGATGGCTTGATGACGTCTGACCGATATGAATGGAAGAGGAAACATACTGCGCCGACCCCAGATAGACTGGGAACAGGGCAGGGAGAAGAAGATGTACATAATTATATTAAAAATATGTCCGTCACTAGTATCCATAACACAAGCGCTTACGCTACTTACTTTGGGCTAGATGATAGGTGTGAGTGTAAAAAATATTTATTATTATTTATTTATTTATACTTAATAAATGTATTCTAAGAATCGACTACGATTGCGCAAACTAGGCAATGTTCGCTGATGTCGATCATTGGATTGATTGGATAGTTTGATGGTCTGATAGAATTCCAAAAATGTTTGCAGTGACCAAAAAGTCTCCTGGTACGCTTCCATCCATGGAACCCCTGTGATCCTACAGTGGTGACATTAAACGGCTGATGATAATGATTCTAGGGTCACTTTTTAGTTTGACCACAAAATATTGTCGAAAGATATAGTACATACATACATACATAAATCACGCCTAGATCCCCCTAAGGGGTAGGCAGAGGTGAATTAACACCCACTTATCGCCAATTTAGCTAGGTCCCATGGTGGCGAGCCTATTGCCATCTATCGGGCACATCAATCGCAGTATATTGCTAGATGGTACAAGAGGAATGCTGCTGCCCATTACTCATTGCTGTCTTTACCCTTAGTCGCCTTGTACGACACCCACGGGAGAGAAAGGGGGTGGTGACAATTGTATTCTACTCTGCCGTCACCACACGGCAAAGACAAGATATAGTCACAGTTCTTAAACGCAGAGCAGAATACAAATGTCACCGCCCCCATCTCTCCCGCGGGTGTCGTACAAGGCGACTAAGGGTTGAAACAGGGATGAGTAATGGGCAGCGTTCCTCTTTAGCCATCAAGCAATATTGCACGCAAATTGTAATTCAATGCAAGATGGCGGACATTTTACTTGACCGAAATTTTACGTACGTGCGTCAAATTGTAAACTAGTATGTGTAGGTCTATACTATCATACTTACTAATAATAGGGATTAAAGTATGAAATTGCCGATGTTCCCTCATTATTTAGTAGTAGTGTATAATTTCTTTAAAACAATAGTTATGTCCATTATTCTCTTTTTATTTTAAACTTCATTTCAAGGACTTATATTTATGTATAAAAATTTTATCTTATTTTTATTTCTTTCACTACCAATAAATCTTCAAAAACAGGTCGTCCTAAGTACCACTTAGATCCACGGACACGGACACCAGTCCGTCTCCGTTATAAAAAAAATTCTTTAGGTATCCAAGGTATCCTATAGCTTAATGTTGTCTAAATATACCTACAAAATTATATAATATTTAGATTGGTGGTTCTTTAAAAAATCGCAAATATGTTTGTATGAAAAACTGAATTTTCGCTAAATTCTCGATACAAAACGGCAATTCGATACTTACTGCCGCACTCAGAGACGTCAATTAACTTTAAAGAGTATTTAATGCCAAAAATTTTCATTCAAATCTAGACCATAGACCCGGCAAAAATAGCGACTAGTTTTGTATCGTCATTTTTTGACGTAAAGTACTCATTAACGTTATTTGACGTCTCTGAGTGCGGCAGTTAAACCCCTAATATTATAAAGCTTAAGAGTTTTTTTGTTTCTTTCTTTGTTTGGTTGGTTAAACGCGCTAATCTCAGTAACTATTGACTCAAATTGAAAAATTATTTTTGTGTTGGAAAGTCCATTTAACACGAACAAAGCCGCGGGGACCACTAGAAATAATAAAATGCTTTGTGATTACTGCATACTAATATAAGATTTTTTTTTAATTCTCCCTATATTTTAGGGAAGGCAAAGGGCCTAGCCCATACAGCCAAGTCTTTAGTGTATATTTTATCTGTAGTCTTATGAAATAATGAGTGGGTGAAATGTATGTATGAAATTAATTTTACATTAAAATATGGGTGTCACACATTTTATCGCATCTACGGAGTGCTTGGCGCGAATTGAATGCTACCAGAGTTCATGATGGCGACTGATGAGGTGGTGAAAACCACATTAAAATTCTCAACATCAATCAAACACATCACAAGACTTATTTTCAATGATTCTGCATAATTTCACATCATCCCGGATGCTTGTGCATCAAAACAACACCACTTTCACTGCACAGTCTGCACAAAATCTAACATTTGAAAAACATCATTAAATCTATATGAACTACTATTACTAGCGTATAACTCAATGATTAAACCTATTGGACGTCTATGGTGTCGAATTTATTATGCAACCTATTTAATTTGTTAATAATTCAGATTCGGAACCTTCTTGGTGTACTTTTTTTTATTAATTTGCTTTGCACGTGCGCGTCTAGGTGGATGTTTTGGGTGCGTCTGGGTGGATGTTGTGTGTGTGTGTGTTGGTAGGATGGGTGTGGAAGTGTCAGGGTGTAAATAGAATTGACGAAAACTTTTAATAATGTGATTGTAATTTTTATTGCATTTTGCCATTTCCTCGCTGAGGGGAGATGAAAAGTTTGCAACATGTAACTTTTCATCCCCCCTCAGCGAGGAAATGATACTTCCCTGATACTTCCACACCCATCCTACCAAACACACACACTTGAGTGCAAAGATTTTTACCTTGTGCACTTTTGATTCCCTCGCTAACGCTCAGGATTCTAATTTTGAATCACTCGCTACGCGCGTGATTCAATTTTACAATCTTTCGCTAGCTCGGTCATCAAAATTGAGCACGCGGTTAAAAAGCAACTTTGCACTCACGTATAACAAATAACTATTTTCTATTTAATCAGTAGTTCCTGAGATTAGCGCGTTCAACCAACCAACCAAACAAACAAACTCTTTAGCTTTATAATATTAGTATAGATTAATAACAACTAAATTCAATATCAATAAACCCAGTTTAACAGCACAACAAAATAAACATTCTATTTTAATAAATATAAAATAAAGATGACATTGATTTTGATGCGACGATTGTTTGTTTCTGTTGCAGACAGCGAAAGGACGGAGCTGAGGCCCCAGGGGGGGCAGCTGAAGGCCCCCAGGAGTCATCCCATGGGATGTAATACCAGGCAAGTACCTATAGACCAAAGAAAACTTCTCCCTGTTCTGATCTCAGTCTGTCTGGGATTGGCGCAGTATGTTTCCTCTTCATAATTCTATTTATTTTAATCTACGCAAGTTTTCTCTGCAACAAATTTTACGTGACAAAACTGTATCATCTATCTATACTAATATTATAAAGCTACAAACAGACTCTACAAGTTTGTTTGTAGCTTTATAATATACAAACTCTACAAGTTTGTTTGTTTGTAGCTTTATAATATTAGTATAGATAGATGATACAGTTTTGTCACGTAAAATTTGTTGGAGAGAAAACTTGCGTAGATTCGAACTCTACAAGTTTGTTTGTTTGGTTAAACGCGCTAATCTCAGAAACTACTGGTTCAAATTCTCCTTTTTTTGATAGTACATTAATTGAGGAATGGTATAGGCTATATAATAATGGACATTAACGCGAGCGAAGCCGCGGGCGACCACCAGTTCCTCAATAAAAGTAGCCATCTTTCATTAGTTTTTATGCCAAACATCAAAATCAAAAGCGTCACGGAAAGCGTTCATAAACCAAACACGAGTAATGGGCAGCAGCATTCCTCTTATACCACTTACTGCCGCACTCAGAGACATCAATTAACTTTAATGAGTATTTAATGTCAAAAATTTTCATTTAAATCTAGACCATAGACCCGGCAAGAATAGCGACTAGTTTTGAATTATCATTTTTTAACGTTAAGTATTCATTAAGTTTATTTGACGTCTCTGAGTGCGGCGGTTAGGGCCGATTTCACTGTCTCTCATAGAAACTGAGTTTAATAAAACTTGGTTCTGATTAATGCAAACTTGGTAGCGGAACTCATTTTAGAGCATAAACCGAGTTCAACTTCAACTGATCGCGTTTAAATTCTGCTGAGAAATCTGCCCTTAGCAATATACTGCGATTTACGTGCCCGATACATGGCAATAGGCTCGCCACCTATTACAAGGGACATAACATATGGCGAAACATGGGCGTTGCTTTAACTCTGCCTTACCCTTTCGGGGATATAGGCGTGATTTATGTATGAATTATTAGTGCATAGGTTCTTCTTTAACAAATTCATTACTGATGCATCGCCACACCCTCTTTTCGTGATCTTTCTTTCGTGTCCATCTCAAGGTTGCTGTAAGCGATCGCTTGTAGCGATAATACCGCCAATTGTATAATCGTTATGTCGCTAGAAATGTCGCGCAAAAATGTTGATCTAGGTTTAATAAACAAAAAGTATTACATTTTTTTTCTATTCGTTGGATTTAAGAGTGCTTTCTCGATACGATTACGATTCTAGTCTTCTAGGGCCCGTATTCTGAAATGGCACGTAAGTGTAGTTTAATAGGATTCAAGTGATTATTGCTCAAATAAAGAATCCCTGCTTAAATTTATGTTTTTTTCCAAAACGGCTATCAAGCTTGACTTACGTAAATTTAGATTCCAATTTTTAAGTCAAGACATCCCGATTCTACCTTTGAAAGTGCGAAATGGTGTAGCAGTATAGGATAATCTATACTCAAGCGTGGCAATGAGGTGTTTTGGGCGATCATAGCTGAAATACCATGGCCGTGTGGTGACGGCAGAGTAGAATACAATTGTCACCACCCCAAATCTCTCCCGTGGGTGTCGTACAAGGCGACTAAGGATAAATCAGTGATGGGGAATGGGCAGCAGCGTTCCTCTTGTACCACCTAGCAATAGCAATGTACTGCGACTTTTGTGCCCGATAAATGGCAATAGGCGCCACCTATTACATGGGACCTAACATAATTGGCAAAATGTGGGTGCTAGTTCACCTCTGCCTACCCTTTCGGGGATATAGGCGTGATTTATGTATGTATGTAAATACCTATCGATTGTTGCCCGAGTGAAGTTTCAGAATAAACGTAAACAGAGATCAATGAATTGATACTAAAATTGTTCTAGAATAAAGGGATCATGTTGATCATAATTTTAAACGTTATTCATGTCCAAGTGTCGTTTCAGAATACGGGCCTTGAAGCGGAGAGCTAGTGGATGGGTGGTGGTAAATCCTAGTTAAATGAAAAAGCGAATAACAACGGTGAAAACTGGGTTTTAATTATAATATTTTACAAACAAATCTTAAAATAATAGACAAAAACCATAACTATAAAAAAGGTACATTATTCTATAAAAAAGGTTAACTTGCCAAACGGCTCGGCAACAGGCCTAAAAGTTCGTGCTTGGAGGAGCAGTCCGGACCAATTCAATCTATTTACCATATGGATTGGGATGATCACACTAACAATGAATCACTGAAATAATGATTTATAATAATAATTTAGGATAAAGAGATTCGTTTGTCACTTGTTATCAGAATAAACTTGTGATTGATATTTATTTTATAAAAATAAAAGTACAAACCTTAGCAAACCGCCATATCACTTCTCCGCTAGTTCACCTCTGCCTACCTCTTCGGGGATATAGGCAAGATTTAAGTATATATGAATTTAGTAGGTATCAATAACACAAGTGCTTAAGCATATACTTACCAAAGTGAGTACATAGATAGGTGTGAGTGTTAAAATATTTATTATCATTATTTATTTCCAGCAGTTCCGGCCGCAGCAAGAGGATCCGCACCATTTTCACCCCAGAACAGCTGGAGAGGCTGGAGGCGGAGTTCGAGAGGCAGCAGTACATGGTGGGCCCCGAGCGGTTGTACCTGGCACACGCGCTGCAACTAACCGAGGCACAGGTCTGTGATAGAAATAAAGAAAGAAAAAAGAAAGAAATAAAGAAAGAAAAACTGATACTGGTTCTACCTTTTTTATGCTAAACAGTGAAGCTCTTGCCCTTCTTCTCACCTGCCCGACTAGCATGATACCCAAACACGATAAATGATATAGCCATTTATCGCGTTGAACTTAAGAAAATCATTGGATTTTCGACAGTTCAAAGCGATAAATAGAGGCTTTAACTTTATGATAATAATATAGCCTTAGGGCCGATTTCACCGCAGAATTAAACGCGATCAGTTGACGTTGAACTCGGTTTATGCTCTAAACTGAGTTTCGCTTATAGTTTGCATTAATCAAAACCAAGTTTTATTAAACTCAGTTTCTATGAGAGACGGTTAAATCGGCCCTTGGAGGCTTATTCAAGTGTTGAAATCCAATGATTTTTGAGTGTTCAACGCGATAAATGGCTATATCATATCGCGTTTCGGTGGTCATGCTAGCCAACCACAGAGGGGCTGTCTATCTTATCACAGTTTGTGATACTTGTTCTTCACCTGCCGTCATATTCATCATCATCACCAGCCTCTTAATCGCTGGGTATTGGCCAAGAGGTCCCGGGTTCGAATCCTGGTAGGCCAAATTTTGTGATGACCACAAATATTTGTTTCCGAGTCATGGTTGTGTATATGTTTATGTAGTATATTTTCAACATAAATGTTGAATACATAATTATATTAAAAATATGTCCGTCATCTAGTATCCATAACACAAGTGCTCAGTTGGGCTAGATGATAGGTGTGAGTGTAAAAATATACAAAATATACTGCTGGGGCACAGGCCTTTCCTATGGGTGGAATAATACAGGGAGAATGGGCCATAACCCACCACGTTGGCCCAGTGCAGATTCATCATCATCATTCATTCGAGAGTTTTCCACTGTTGGGCACAAGCCTTCCCCGAGGATCTCCAAACCGATCCACCCTGCACTGCCCGCATCCAGCGACTTCCTGCAACCTTCAAAGAACTGAATTGGCGAAAAGCGGGTTTAATTTACCTCTGCCTAACCCTTAGACGTGATTTATATGTATTATCAAAAGGGAGTGGATGGCTAGATGACGTCTGACCGATATGAATGGAAGAGGAAACATACTGCGCCGACCCCAGATAGACTGGGAACAGGGCAGGGAGAAGAAGAAGTAATGTATTATACATCTTCTTGTTAGTGATGAATGAATGTATAGAAAAGAGACGGAACGGACCATGTCGAGAGATCGAATAACGGAGAGAGTTCATAATCCATATTGCTCAAGGTTTTGGCTTAGGTTTTACAGCCGGCCGCCTGCCTGACACCAACCCTCTTTAGGTATGCTGTTGTTGGTGGTTTGCCCTCCACCATTCGGGTGCCCCAAGCTGCTTATTGGTCTACACCGGGCAATCTCCCTTAGTCGACTTTTACGACACCCATGGAATTAGTCGGGGCTGGCACATTTTACGTTATATTTCGCTACCATGCCAGTATGGAAGACTAACTCTCTTTGCATACATACATACATAAATCACGCCTATATCCCCGAAGGGGTAGGCAGAGGTTTCGCCAGTTATGTTAGGTCCCATGTAATAGGTGGCGAGCCTATTGCCATTTATCACAAAAGTCGCAGTAGGTACATAGCTAGATGGTATAAGAGGAACTCTGCTGCCCATTCCTCATCACAGATTTATCCTTAGTCGTCTTGTACGACATCCACGGGAGACATTTGGGGTGGTGACAATTGTATTCTACTCTGCCGTCACCACATGGCATAATTCTCTTTGGGTCTGTCATAATATAATCATTGTTATCTATTATAAATAAATAAAATCTTTTTCCAGGTCAAAGTCTGGTTCCAGAACCGCCGAATAAAGTGGCGCAAACATCACCTGGAGGTGACACAGCAGAGGCTTGCTGTCCTGCAGCGGCACAGGCCGGAAGAGAGAGACGACGACATTTGAACTGTTGCCAAGTGAATGTGGGACGGAGACAGCGTCTAGAGTGAAAGAGACACTGTAATCGGTACATAATATACATGTGATAATGAAGTTTTTAGAACAAGTCGATAAAATGAGTGGTCCCTCCCTACCCCATCACTCTTTATGGCTCACACGCACTGTGCGGATGTCTGATCTGGTGCGAAATTCGAAAATGTATTGTCAACTTTGGTATTTATATTTGGGCATACATATATTCTGCCTTTGATTAAATTTCAGTCCTCACCTTTTCAAGGTGCTGCCACACTGCTGTTTACAAATGTTTACAAACGTTAGTAAACTAGTTTTCATGTTAGTGAACATTTCTAAACTACAAATAATTGTAACCAAATTGTGTAGACGCCTCGGAGCGGAAATCCAAACTGCGAGCAAGCCGATTTTTCAAATGTTATAAATGTTTGTAAACGTTCCATCATCAGTGTAGGAGCACTTAAAACATGTAACAATTCCTAGCATAATGTAACAATAGGGATGATGACAGTAACAAATAATCGCTGACATAATGATTTATAACAATAATTTAGGATAAGGAGATTCGTTAATAGTCACTTGTTATCAGATCATACTTGTGATTGATATTTAGTTTATAAAAATAAAAGTACAAAACTTATCAATCCGCCATATTTGCTAAAACGCCGCGTGACGTCATTATTCAGTTATTTCCATTTTGACATTTTATTTGCCAATTAAATTCACTAGTTTAATTAAAAATTTTTACGGAATAGTGACGTCACACAGACGCCATTGCTATTTTGGCGTTTTGGCGGAAATTTTTAATTGTATTATTCAAAACATGTTTTTTCTATCAAAATCGAAAGTTTTTACAAAAATATAATTTATTTTGGGTAGACACGCAAGAAAAACACGGTGTAGTTTTTCAAAATTGGTCATCATGCCTATTGCTAAAATTTGTGTAAGCGTTTGTAAACATTTTTAAACAGCAGCACCTTTATTATTCGAGAAAGAAACAGTTATCACGCCTGTTTAACAAAATATCAAATAAATTAATAAAAAATATAACGAAATGTCAAAGTGACGTATGTCGATGTACAGATTTTGTTTTGAAAGTCTACTCAATAGATCCTTGCATTTCATAGGACTCCGTGAAAGTGAGACTGGAGTAAAGAACTACTTCAACTTTAATGTTATCGTGTTTACATATCTAAGGGTTAAATTAAATATTCTGTGAATCGTGATGGTTAACTGATAGTTTTATAAGTTAGTTTAGATCAAGATTCATATCTCAATAATGTAAAATAGTTTAAGCCTCAAATCTTAAGTATTTAAAGACCAGTGCCAGTCCATACGGCACGTTGCGTTGCGTTGTCGTATCGCTAATATATTGACGCATAGCTGACCACACAGGCGCGCTGCGTAATGGTGCTTCTACACATTGCATTTAGCTTGCGCATGTTGAAGCAATTGAAAGCAGTCCAGAGACTCGAGGATGTACCTGCTCAAGTATCATGCGCAAGTAGCCCGCGCGCGTATCACATCGTGCGGGTTACTTGCGCAGACATTCTGACAGCTGAAACTTGAAATTTAAAAAAATAACAATAATAAAGACCAATAAAGTGCAGCAAGCACGTGTAACTATACCAAGTAACTTGCGCAGTAGCCCGCGCCTTTGTTTATACACACATTTTATTTATTTATGACACAATTACAGTTTATCAACATTAGAGATTTATCAACTATACAGGGTGAAATCGAAATGAATCGACAAATTTTTATGGGGGGTTCTAGTGCTATTAAACATTATATGTATGACATTTAAAAACAAATCTAGGTCGACAAAAAAAGTATCAATATTTTCCTTTTGTTTTACTCGAAACTGGTAAATTTACAGATTAAAAACATACAAAAAAGAATTAAATACAAATTTTATTTAAGAAACATATTCAATTAAATTCTTAATATTAAATAAAATTAAATAAATCCTTCGTAATTCGCAGGTTGCTAAAGCGGACGGGTACGCGCAGCTAGGTAGAAGAACGCTGTAGGTACAATCATGCGCAAAGTGCGTCGACTGCAATGCAACTAATAAATCTAATCTAACGAACTTGTCGGAATATAACTTGAGCTTGCGGCTTGCGCAAATAGCTCGCGCCTTTACTTGCTCCAGCTACTTGCATCGTGTAGAAGCACCATTATTGCAGCGTTACTACGACGTCGCCGTAGCAATAAGTCGTCGTAGCGGCAACGTACAGTGGCGGCGACCATTTTGTAAAAACATTGTTAATATCAGTCTGTAGAAAGCAAGAAAAGATGTCTCAGTTTACCCGTCTCTCGTTTTATTTAAAAGAATTTAATACATATTAAGTATCTATTGTTTTAAGCTTACGTGGTCACTTTCATCTTTAAATTGTGAAAATACGGTTTTTCACAATTTAAATATTAAGTATCTGTTTATAATGTTAATAATATTAATTTATACTTAAAAAATATTAAGAAAATCCCGATTTACGACTTACAGATTTATGTTTTGGTCCCTAGAGCGCATTCTCAATGCGTATACCAGTTAAAACTTCGTAAAATTCGAACTAGGGCCACATAACATAGTTTTCTGAGAAAATCTGTAGGCCTATTCCCTAACCTTTTTTGACTGTTAAAAGTGATGATCACCGAACTATGTATTTACTTATCCATTACTTCTTTACTATAATGCTATTGTGACACTTGTCCTGTGATAATGCAATGTAAAGTAAATAGTTCGGTGATCATCACTTTCAACTGTCAAAAAAGTTAGGGAATAGGCCTACTGACCTACATTTTTATAATATTTTGTGACCCCGGATAATATGAGGGACACCTCGGGACACAATAATAGAATGATCTCAATAAAAGTATTAAAATTAAAACACTTAATTAGTTTTTTTTTCCTCATAAAAAACATAAAACTCTGCTCTAATATGAAATGAATTTATGGACGAAAAGACTTAGGTTTTGCGGCCGGCCGCCTGTCTGACCTGCCGGTGTCATTATCATCATCATCATCACCAGCCCTTATAATGTCCCCACTGCTGAGACCCAGGCCTTCCCTATGGATGGCAGAATATAGGGAGAATGGGCTATAACCCACCACGCTGGCCCAATGCGGGTTGGTGGGTATTTATGACTGTCTTCTATGCTGGCCTGGGCGCGAACAAATAACGTAGAATAGGCCAGCCTCGACTCATCCCATGGGTGTCGTAAAAGTCTCCTAAGTGAGATTGCCCGGTGTAGACCATTAAGCACCTTGGGGCACCCGAATGGTGGAGGGCACACCACCAACAACAGCATACCCAAAGAGGGTTAGTGTCAAGCAGGCGGCCGGCTGTAAATTGTAAGTCAAAACTTTGAGCAGTATGGCATGGATTGGAATGTTGTCATTCCAATCACTCTCTCCGTTCATCAGTCTTTCGACATGGTCCGTCCCGTCCTTTACGGTGTGATGGATGATATGAATCAAAAGCTTGTGGATGGCTTGATGACGTCTGACCGATATGAATGGAAGAGGAAACATACTGCGCCGACCCCAGATATACTGGGAACAGGGCAGGGAGAAGAAGGGTATTAATGAGACTGCAGATGCAACCGTGCCTTCCGAAGCACGGAAGAACTCGATGGATGGATGGACTAGTGGATGTGTCATCGACATAAATGGATGTAAAATCCCATCGCAACTTTCACTAATTCTTCTTCAAAAAAAACATTCGGGTACGAATTGAGTAAACTCCTCCGTTTTTCGTCGGTTAAAAAAAGAGACTGTCTGTCTTTCCATCTAACTGGAGATTGACACTCGTATCTATAGTCAAGTCAAAGAGTGAAGTTGTTACTTAAATTGTAATTTTTATACAATATTCTTACCTTAACTTTAAAGAAAGAAAGAAGTTCTTACCTAAGTAGTAATCAAGTAATAGGGGTTAAAGTATGAAATTGCCGTTTTATTGTAATAGGTTTTTTGAATTGACATAGAATCTATATGGTTTGAGGTTTTCGAATGAAACTTTTTTCACATGGTTTCTATGGTGTTCTTTTTTAAAAAAATGTAAATCATTTGAATATCGACTTCCAATTGTTTTTGTTATTCAACATGGCGCGGAAGAAACAGCCCGCAATATCAATGTTGCGTTTGGTGCTCCAACTCCTTCCAATGATTTCTGTCTCTTGCCACTTACATCCAGTCCCTACCAACATATTCAGTAATGTCATCAACCCATCTTCTTTTTGGTCTGCCCACACTTCGCTTTCCTTCCAGACCTTTCCATTGTGTGACTCTTTGTGTCCGTCTTTTGTCTTGGAAGCGCGATATGTGACCTGCCCACTGCCACTTAAGTTTCAAGGCATTAGAGAGAGCATCTGTTATTTTAGTAATATCTCTAATCTTTTGGCTTCTTATTTTATCAATTTTCCTAATCTTAAGAATGCTTCTCTCCATCGCCTTCTGGGTGGTGGCGATCTTTGTTTTTATTTCTTCTGTATATGTGGACACTCAACGTATATGTGGCGGTTATTTGACGGCTCTGAGTGGTTTAAAGTGTTTTTATAGTATTGACGTCTTGTAAATAATAAAATAAAATACAGACGATTATCGGTTCGGTCGCAACATGTAATGGTTTTATTTATAGTTCTCAGATTTTGATACCGATATTCAACATGGTAGCAGAGCGTATAATTAGCTAAAATAGTTAATTGTAGGGTTGCGATCCACAACATAAAAGAAGAATAATTTCAGAAAACCGAATAAAAAATGACCATGGTAACAGAAAAACAATTAAAAATAAAATTTGAAAAACAATTAAATGATGAGAAGAAACTGAAACTAAATGAGGAAACTGAAACGGACGAAATAGAAAATGCATTTTTAACGGATGTGTGCGGTAAAAATGGACACAAGTCGTTTCAATGCGGAACTCAAGGTCAGCAGCAGCAGCAGCAGCAGAGAGGAAACCAACGACGACGCGCCTATAGAGGACAACGCGGAAGAGGACGTCAATTCCAGAAGAAGATAACAGAGGGATCTCCAGCTGAGGTAGAAGATTTAGAATGTTCTTTTATTTTTTGTACGGATGTAGAAGCGTGTAATAACGTAAGTGATAGTAGTGCTATTGAATTTATCGTAGATTCGGGATGTACAGAACATCTCATTAATGAAAAATATATGAAATACATGTTTGATGTTACAGAAGTAAATAATGTAAGAATTTTAGTAGCAAACGGGCAATATGTTACTACAAATAAGAGAGTAAAATTAAAAATAGCGTATCAAAATTCAAAAATAACTGTTGAGGCACTCATTGTCAAAAATATAACTTTCAATTTGCTATCTGTACATAAAATGGTAAGTTTTGGCTTTAATATAAATTTTAATAAAAACAATGCAGAGATTTTTAGAAGAAATATTTTTATTACTGCTGAATGTAAAAATAAACTTTATAGAATTAATGGTACAATTTGTAATGATGTTGCTAGTGATGGAATAATTAGCATTAGCAATAATATTTAATTGCTATGAGACTATTAGCATTCATTAAATTAATTTTAGTTGCTAAATTAAATTAATGCTAATTCGTAAGCGTCCCGCTCCCTGCTGTCATACGAAATCACACAACGCGTGCAGTCAATCGCGCCGCAGCGCTATAAGACTGCTCTATTTTTCATTTCGCGCGCTGCTAATAGCAGCGGCCTGCTAAGCTATCTCACAACGCGTGCGTGCAGTCGATCGCGCCGCAGCGCCATGACTGCTAATACTAAATAAATCTGCTAATAGTGATAATGCTATTTTTCATTTTGTGCCGTGTCACGACTCGACCCGACCGGACACGCTGGTTTACGAAGGAATAGGACGACTGAATTTGATACGGAAACGTAGTGTAGTATTTTTATACTCTTTGGACACAGAAAAATTTTTGATATTTATTCGGTAAACGTAAATGTAGCGTATTTAGGTATTGTACCTAGTTGAAATTAAGTGGTCAGATTTTATCGTAGGTACAAATACCTATTTTTAATCAAATTATTTTGCTAATGCAATTTTTTTAGTTTCGAGCCATGAAAAGCGAACGAATGAATTTACTCGAATACTGTTAAGCGCTATCATAATAAAATCGATTTTAGCAAATAGCATAGCAATAGCATTTAGCATGCTACGTCGTGAAAATTAGCATGCTAATAAAATTAATTAAATTTAGCAATAATGTCCATTACTGGGAGTTAGAGCAAGCGGAAAAGATTTTCTTTCTCCCGAAAGACATGTGTCCACGGCCCGTGCTACGGGGGCAGGCCTGTCACTCCAAGCTCTTAACTCGAGGCACCCTGTGAGGCTCTTCGCATCTACACCGGGCTATAATATCCCGTAGTCGACTTTTACGACACCCACGGGATAATTTTTTTTTTCACTCACACCTATCATCTAGCCCAAAGTAAGTAGCCTAAGCACTTGTGTTATGGATACTAGATGACGGACATATATTTTTTAAATATAATTATGTATATAAATGTTGAAAATGTACTACATAAACATATACACAACCATGACTCGGAAACAAACATTTGTGGTCATCACAAAGTTTGATCCTACCAGGATTCGAACCTGGGACCTCTTGGCCAATACCCAGCAATCTGAGCATTCGACCAAGGCGGCCGTCTTGAGTCGGGGGTCGGCGGGATGAGTCGGGGCTGACCCATTCTACGTCAATTGTTCACTCCCAGACCAGCATAGAAGTTGGTCCCGGCTGCATCTGCAGTCGTTAATTACTTACTAAATACTCCCCAATCAGCACTGGGCCAGTGTGGTAGGTTATGACTCGACCCATTCTACACATTATTCCATCAAGAGGAAAGGGCTGTGCCCCATCAGCGGGTTTTGTGCAAAAAAACCTTTCTACCAATCCGGCTAGCATGACCATGGGAACACAATATGATAAATGTCAAAAAGCAGGATTTTTGACAGTTCTCAGCGATAGAGGGATAGAGCGATGATCGTTGTTTTGGTGGATCGAGAGCGACTCGATCCACCAAAACAACGACTCGCCTCGCCACATCGCTACTTTACACACAATATGATTAAAGTATTATTGAGGCGTGTCTCTCAAAAACACACCCTCCAAAAATTGGTTTTGTCGGTCAGTGTTACAAACAAAAGTCTTTATCTGCACACAAGGGCTAGCTGGACTGGACTGCAGACTGCACCTTCTTTCTTGCTGATAGTGAGTGCATAAATCAATCCAGCTCTTATATAATTTCCGGAGAGCAAATGATAGCGCGATGCAACCAGACTTGGTGCCATCTGTTCGCCGAATACGAAACTAAAGCGCCCCGCGCTGCCTGTCTGGAAGCAGGTTTTAGGAATTAGGACTCTCGTTTGGTTCCTAACGCACCCTTTTTTGAGGGGTCTTTTATTTAGGGTTGTTTTTGCAACCTACAGCTACTGATTTGTCTTGGTAGAGGCAAGTCTTTATGTGATGTTATTGTTTATGCCTCTACGCAGTATATTTTGAGTATTTTCAGTAAGTTCTACATCAGTAATTCTACTCTGGAACGTGTGTCTAAGGCGACTCTCACACAATCTTACCAAATATGCCTAGGCAAAGAGATACGACTGGGTGGCGAGGGTGAGTGTTGACATGTTGTGAAGGGATCCCGTAAACCTACACTTGGGTCAAAGTCCCAAGCGCTGCCACGACTTCCCCTCTGCCTCGTCTAAGGTGTATTTTTATATATTTGTGCGTGTTACTATGAGAACCAGCTAAAAGTACTCAAAGAACCATTTAAAAAATTCACCTGTATAATTTTTATGTCTATTTCGCACTAAACCTCCTTTGTTTCTTTTTTTGAATTATATCTTGTCTGTATACAGTTACAGTAAAATAACATCTAATGTAACGCAATGTTAAAAGATAGTTTTGAATGAACCTCCTTAAACTAACGATTTATCGTAGCACTGTTTTATGACAGTAGCAATAGTCGTAGCACACAATTCTGTCGTAGCTTTTCGTAAGCAATTTATTCGTAGTCGTAGTGCTAGGTGTCGCAAAAACCGCCTTCATGGTTTGCCGTTGTAGTATAAAGTGCATGCAACTGTTGCCGTAGCACTCAATTGTTACCGTAGCAAGGAGCAGCAAAGTATTGCTACCGTAGCATTTTACGGCGCGACCCTCCAGCGGTACGAGGGGCGGTGGCGGGGACGGGGCACTCTGGATGTTGGCGGGGGTGGGTGATGCGTGGAGGAGGGGAAACTCGCTTCTCCCCGCATCGCACGCCCCCGCTAACATCTAGAGTGGTCGCACGAAGTTGTCGACTGTAGTCGTTATGAGATAATTCTGCCCTATGTCATCCACGTGAGCTAACTCTTGTTACCGTAGCCGGTAGTAGTCATTTGTTCTCGTAGCTATTTCTAACTCTCGTAGCAATATAGTATGACCGTAACGGAACCCTGTTGCCGTAGCAGTATAACGCGATTGTAGATTATTTTCCATGAATTATGTTTGCTAGCGATTCGATTCCTTTATACATATGTGAACCAATTCGTAAGTTCTTGCAATGCGGCATGGGAGCTTGTAGAGTTTAAGGATGCGACGTCGCATCGCAGTGTTGTGTACAAGCCCTTACAGACACAATAAGGCCTATTTCATTCTTCGGCGTGTATTTTTTTTATGAAGCCCTTTTGTATGAAGCTAAGCAACCGGCCGCATGCGGAACAAATGAAAGCTACTTTAAAGCTTGATACAAACTGTGCCGGCGCGGCGACACGACGAAGTATGAAAAAGCTTAACTGCTTATAGAGTTAGGTAGACAATATCTGTCAGAATTTGTGATTGAAAAACGTCAATTTTGACAATACTTAAATGTTAAGCACGTCTCAAACCCTGAGTAGCATTTCTGTATTCGGGGGTAAATGTATTTTGCTCTCGTGTGGCATTGTTTACTGTCATTCAACCCTTTAGACCGGAACTCTAGCGGAGGGTAGCGGAACACTTCACGGCGCGTGGACAAAATCTCTCTCCACCACCTGGCTCTGTTTTGTCTCGGTATTTAGTGGGAGTTGGAGCGAGAGGCAAATGTTTTATTTTCCCCAAGGAGATTTCTCCAGCCCCCTTGCTACTGGTGCAGGAAAACCTGGAGGAAAGCGCTTGCAGTTTTAGTTCCGTGACCTCGATAACAGATGGCACTAAGCGCAGTTGCATCGCGCTATCGTTTGCTCGCCCCATAAATTATAGAGTGCTTGACTCGCTCATGTGTTAAACGTCATTAACAAACCATCCAATTAAGGGTATTTGAATGAATGTATGTATTATTGAAACTAATTTTGAAAAGTGTGCTGGTGACATTAGATTGCTACGACACGCTTTATATTTAATATTACTTACTAGCTGAGCTGCCCGGCTAGCATGACCACCGAAACACGATAATATAATAGTAGGTTTTCCATCAAGTGCCCAAAACGAATAATTTTTCAGACAAAAATGATTCGGTGTACGGGCTGATAGCGGGCTGATAGTAATTTCGAGGATAAAAATGGTTTTGTGGACGAGTTAGAAACTCTGCTTCACTTCGATTGCGAGGAAATAAAACAGTAATTTATCATAACATGTCTTAAAATTCAAACTAAAATTAGTACAATTTTGAGTACTGAAGAAAATTGTTTTTCCTATTGATATTAGGCTTGGGCTGCAGACCTATACAGGAAAGTATTAAATTAATTTTGAAATAATAATTTTCATAAATTAATTTGATAACCTACCGTACCTACTTGAATTAAAATTGTAATATCTTTTATGTCTTAAAAAATACATTAGGCAAATAAATTTAAGTAAATAATAAAATAACAAATTATTTTTTATCCCACCATCTCGGAAAGAGTGTTTTTGCTCTTCGATATCTGAGTGCAAAAGCCGTTTTTATCCTCTAGAGGTTAAAGTAAATTTGAATTTAGAACATCGTGTGCACTAAGTTTGTAAATTTTCTACCTCCATGGTGACAAATTTATCATGCAACCTTTTTTAATTTGTTAATATAGTGCGTTTCATCTTATAGTTCCTATGCCGTGATGATGGCTACAATGACTGTCATCAGCATCAACACGTAAGTCATATTTGCAGGTTTTTTTATGTTTTATAGAAAATCTTTGAGAAAATCATGTCCAAAACATAGAAAAGTGACGAAAGATTAATTATGTTATAAGCTAAGGTCTTTTGTGAACGTAAAAAACGTAAGGAGGTCCCGCATAATCCATATTAGTGTGCACAAGTTCGGATTGCCGCCATTAGATTGGGTTACCAGTATCAGTTCTATTAAGTGATAAATAAATTAAATATATTTATTTTAGTATTATAACTGTTAAGTAATAGTACTTATAACGATTTAACGACTGACTAGAGTGATGAAATGTCAAATGTAGACATGTTAGATGAACACAATTCTTGTTAATCATAATAAATATTATATTCTATTATAATTTGACCTTTTTTTACTTAATGAGTCTATCCTTCTTACGTCACTATAATTTATATTTATCTATATAATTTCTATCATACTGTCATAATCAAGAATTAACTGTTCTCGCAAATTTTCACGCACTTTGGCTTATGACTTTCATAAAAAAAACTAATATGTAACTACTACTTAGTACCGCTAGTAATTATAAGTAACATAATAAGATAGATGCATAATGGTTTTTAAAGCTAATTGAAAAAAATCTCCCTGAATTAAAGGTAAGACAATAAAGTTGACATGGTATCATTTTCTTGCAATACTACCAACATGACGGCATAGAAACTATAAGATGAAACGCAGTCTAACTCACACTCGGAACCTGCTTGGTGTACTTTTTTGAAATTTGCTTTGCGTGCGCCATTTTCTTTTCAAGTCACAATATTGTCAAAGGCTTTGGGGTTCCGAGACGGTCAATCAGCTTGGCGTCAATCACGTATAACTAAGCTTGCTTCATATATTTTGATCGTCTACAACGCTTGCTCTTAAATGCTTGACTCAACGATGCTTGAGTCAAGCACTTAAGAGTCTGTTTGATTTGTTTGACCTAGCAAAAGAACAAAAACACAAAATCAACGTGTTTGACACAAGCTGACCGCCTCGGATTTATTAGGTAGGTACAGGGGGCCTACCACCTTTTTTTTTTTTTTTTTTTTGACGGAGTGGAATGCATTTACGCACCGTATCGGCCGCTAGCTAGACGGCCGACGTGTGTGGGACTCGCCCGACTCAAGATCGAGTCGGGAATACGCCACTAAACCACTCCGGTGTCCCTCCAGCCCTTCTGACGGGGAGAGTCTGGGGTCTGCCGCGAGGCAATTCACCAGTCAGGGGGCCTATCACCTAACTCGATTGCTGATGATAGTTATATAGCAATGCACTGCTTACGGCTATAGCATACATACATACATACATAAATCACGCCTATATCCCCGAAGGGGTAGGCAGAGGTGAACTAGCACCCACGTTTCGCCAGTTATGTTAGGTCCCATGTAATAGGTGGCGAGCCTATTGCTATTTATCGGGCACAATAGTCGCAGTAGGTAATAGCTAGATGATATAAGAGGAACGCTGCTGCCCATTCTTCATCACTGATTTATCCTTAGTCGCCTTGTACGACACCCACGGGAGAGATTTGGGGTGGTGACAATTGTATTCTACTCTGCCGTCACCACACGGCTATAGCAGCCATCCTAAATTTTTAGGCGGTACGGATTTTGTGCCATATTCATACAAAATCATTTGGTGATCATTCGTTCAAAGCTATCGCTGATAGTTTAGGTACATTTGGTGCGAAATTACAGCATGACGTCATAAACTATATCTTTTGCTTTAGCAATCGAGTTAGGTGGTAGGCCCCCTGGTTTTAATATGGCAAGTAGAAAATAATATTGTAGTGGGTGTTATACTCAAAACTCAATGTTTATGTTTCCAAAATTATCATGATGTTTAAATTACAATTTTGGACCCTACTGGGCACAACAATGTCAGAAGTAGTGCAATTCAAAAAAACAATTTCAAATTATTAACTCATTAAAATATATATGCGAGTATGTCAAATTTAAATGTTACTTTTTTTTTTTTTGATGGACCTAGGCTGTTGGCCGAGAGGCCTTTACAGCATCTACCGGGTTTTTTGGGGAAGGCGAAGACCTTGACCTAAAGCCAAACGTGTCCTTAAGCCTTGCAGTCGAGCACTCCCTGTGAGGGTGCCTTCACAGCAGGCGTCCCCCGTCTGGGGACGGCATCTCCCGAGGGAGGTATACTGCCGCGGAGAGCCTCGCAGGGCGCCCGAGTCGGAGCTTGGATCGGCAGGCCTGAGGGTGCCTCTAAAGGCGCGGACCTCGGCTCAGGCGTGCCGTGTAGTGGGCGGAGGGGGCGAGAAGCGCCCAGGGACACGAGTGTACCTGGTAAAGCGCCTTGTGTGTAGACCGGGTCTTCGCACTCTTATACGACGAGTGCGGTGTGTAGGAAGGGTGTGTGTGGTGTGTTCGGCTCTTTGATTGGCCTGTGTGATTGAGTCATCCGGATCGATGAGAACGTTTTTGGGCCTACGGAAGGCCCGCTCTACATTGGGCAACGGAGAATAATCCGCCGCTTGGACTACCAACGGGTTTGGGTGGTGGGGAGCATTGTTAAAGAAACGCCTCGAAGCATTCTTCATGTACTGCGCTATGGTTGGGAGATCGAAATCGCGATGTAGATCTATGTTTCGCATGTACCATGGGCACCCGGTGGCCATACGTAGAAAGCGATTTTGAATGACTTGCAGCCTTTTGATACGCGACGGGGCTGCATGCGCGAATACTAAACTAGCATACGTCATGATTGGACGGACGCAGACTTTGTAAAGTGTCAACTTATTTCTAAGTGACATTTTACTCCGCCTGCCTAGAAGATGGTAGAGCCGTCCGAGCACAAAGTATGCCCGGTTTCTGACCGTGTCTATGTGCGATGCGAACGATAACGAGGGGTCTAGCGTGACGCCCAGATATTTGACCCTCCTTTTCCAAGGAATCGGTTGGCCAAACAGGGTGACTGGGGGCAGAGTGGGGGGCAGACGCCCACCCCGATTAAAGTACATGGCTGCACTTTTATCGGGGTTGACCTCTATCCTCCACTTGCGGAACCATTCGCCCAGGGCGTTCGCGGCTATCTGGAGTTTACGTACGACAAAGTTGCGGTTGCGGAAGGACGTGAAAAGGGCGGTGTCGTCCGCGAAAAGCGCGAGTTCGACGCCTGGAGTGCACGGTATGTCGTTGACGTATAGTGAAAATAAGAGCGGGGCGAGTACGGAGCCTTGCGGGACTCCGGCACGTATCGGACGGTAAATGTTACTTATTACATACATACATACAAACATAAAGCGTATATCCCCGAAGGGGTAGGCAGAGGTGAACTAGCACCCACGTTTCGCCAAATATGTCAAGTCCCATGTAATAGGTGGCGAGGTGGTGTTACTTATTATTATTACATTATTAGAAAGAAAATTGAATATTTTCCGAGAATTGATTCTTATTACAAAAGTCAAAGCGGTCAATATTAAAATAATAGTTGTGTAGGACATACTATGTCATCAAATATAAAAAAGTCAAATCACTATTAAGACAATAAGTACAAAAGTAGTAATGTAGTTGGTGCAATGTGTCACTTTGCAAATAGGTATTAAATGTCAGTTAAACTGAACTCAAATAATTAAAGGTAGGTAATAATTAGGGAACGCTGTTAGACCAATTTTAAAATTTATCGTCGTTAAATTCTAACTCTGGATGAATGTTGTGGGTGTGTTTGGGTGGATGTTGTAGGTGTGTCTGGGTGGATAGGTGCGTGTTGTGGGTGCGTTTGGGTGGATGTTGTGGTGTGTGTTGTGGGTGTGTCTGGGTGGATAGGTGTGTGTTGTGGGTGTCTGGGTGGATATTATGGGAGTTTTTGGGTGGATGGGTGTGTCTTGTGGGTGTATCTGGGTGAATGTTATGGGTGTGGAAAGGGTGGGTGTTTGTGGGTGTATCTGGGTGGATGGGTGGGTGTGTCTGGGTAGATGTTGTGTGTGTTGTGGAATTGTGTGTTGTGGATGTGTCTGGGTGAATGTTGCGGGTGTATCTAGTGAGTGTTGTGGGTGTGTTTGGGTGGATGTTGTGGGTGTGCCTGGGTGGATAGGTGCGTGTTGTGGGTGTGTTTGGGTGGATGTTGTGGGTGTGTGTTGTGGGTGTGTCTGGGTGGATTGGTGTGTGTTGTGGGTGTCTGGGTGGATGTTATGGGTGTAGATGGGAGGGTCTTTGTGGGTGTATCTGGGTGGATGGGTGGGTGTCTGGGTGGGTGTTTGTGGGTGTATCTGGGTGGATGGGTGGGTGTGTCTGGGTGGATGTTGTGGGTGTCTGGGTGGATGAGTGTGTGTTGTGGAATTGTGTGTTGTGCATGTGTCTGGGTGAATGTTGTGGGTATGTCTAGGTGGATGAGTGGGTGTTGTGGGTGTGTCTAAGTGGATCTTCTCGGTGTGTCTGGGTGGGTTTTGTGGATGTGTCTGGGTGGATGGATGGGGGTGTGTGTGTCTGGGTGGATCGAAAGAATTTACTGAAACGGTTAATAATGTGATAGTATTTTTTTTGCATTTAGCCATATTTCCTCGATGAGGTGGGATGAAAAGTTACGTGTTGCACTTGAGTGCAAAGATTTTTCACCTCGTGTTCTTTGATTCCCTCGCTAATGCTAAGGATTCTACTTTTTGAATTACTCGCTACGCTCGTGATTCAATTTTAGAATCCTTCGCTAGCTCGGTCATCTAAATTGAGCACGCGGTTAAAAAGCAGCTTTGCACTCACGTATAACAAATAACTATTTCATGCCAATTCTCGGAAAGAGCGTTTTTGCTCTTCGATATCTGAGTGCAAAAGTCGTGTTTATCGTGTTTATCTAGAGGATAAAGTAAATTTGAATTTAGAACATCGTGTGCATTAAGTTTATGAATTCAAAACATCATTAAACCTATCTAATTCTACCTCCATGGTGCCGAAATTATCATGCAACCTTTTTTAATTTGTTAAAAAATCAGACTCGGAAACTTTTTGGTGTACTTTTTTTGTAATTTGCTTTGCGCGCGCCATTTTCTTTTCAAGTCATAAAAACCTTGGAGTTCCGCGGCGGTCAATCAGCTTGGCGTCAAACTTGCTTTAAACATTTTGATCGTCTACAACGCTTGCTTGATGCTTGAGTCCAGCATTTAAAAGCTTATTAGGTCTGTTTGATTTGTTTGACCTAGCAACGGAACAAAAGCACACAGAAAATCAACGTGTTTGACTCAAGCTTGATAGTCTCGAAATCTCAATTTTTATTAGGTATTCACAGGTTTTCGGCAAGTAGATAATAATATTGTGGTGAGTGTGTCTGGATGAATATTGCGGGTGTGTCTAGGTGGATGGGTGGGTGTAAATGGGTGTTTTGTGGGTGTGTATGAGTGGATGTGTGTGTTTTTTGGGTGAGTCTGAGTGGATGGTTGTGTGTTGTGGGTGTTTCTGGGTGGATGTTGTAGGTGTGTCTGGGTGGATGTTGTGGTTGTGTCTGGGTGGATGGGTGGGTGTTATGGTTGTGTCTGGGTGGGTGTTGTGGGTGTGTCTGAGTGGATGTTCTGGGTGTATCTGGGTGGGTGTTGAGGGTGTGTTTAGGTTGATGGGTAGGTGTTGTGGAAGTTTCTGGGTGAAAACAAAAACTATTTTAATTGTAATTTTTTTTTGTATTTTACTATTTCCTTGCTGAGGGGGGATGAAAGATTTTTCCCCTTGTGCTCTTTTGATTCCCTCGCTAACGCTCAGGATTCTAAGTTTTGAATCACTCGCTACGCTCGTGAATCAATTTTAGAATCCTTCGCTAGCTCGGTCATCAAAACTGAGCACGCGGTTAATAAACAACTTTGCACTCACGTATAACAAATAACTATTGCGCAATGTATTGCGGTATAATAAAACTCATATAACAAACGTTGTTGTTTATGATGTTAGCTATCTAGTCATGGGAGCTTTTTGATGTTTTAAAAATAACCCTGTATATTCTTCCATCCATAGGGAAGGCCTGTGCCCTTCTCTGTTAGGTGTATTAATAAATAAATAAAAATAAAAAATAGGCTTGCCACATGGGACCTAATATAATTGGCCTCATCCTACCCCTTCGGGGATACAGGTATGATTTATCTATATATGTATGTATGTAAAAAAAGAAGAATTCGGTTGAATCAGCATTTTTTTATTTAATCATCAATTAATTTCAGATTTCTTACAGCCGCACTCAGGGACGTCATTTAACGTTAATGAGTACTTAATACAAAAATGTTCATTCAAATCTAGACCTTTGACCTGACAAGAATAGCTCTAGTCATTATAACGAGATAAAAACGTAAACAGTTTTGATATAAATACATTTAAATAAGAAAGATGTATTTTAAAATACATCATACATTTTAAACAATCAAAATGATAATTGCGACTTTGTATTTTTTATTAAAAGAGTCATCAACATTGTTTACGTTGTTTATCTCGTTAAAATGGCTGGAGTATAGTTTCGAATTAACGAAAAGCACATTAATGAATTTAATTATAGTCATGTCTCTGAATACGGCAGCTGTTAGCTCTTCTATCTCTTCTAACTTCAAGCTGTACATTCTTTTAAGGCACATTCTAGTTTATATATTCGGTCACAGGCCAATAAAGTTATACAGCACTGCTGTACGATGTTGTTTGTTACTGTTGTTTGCTGTCGTAAAAAATTAACATTGTTAACGCCATATTAAGCGCCAAATTGATTGACGGCCGCCTTGGTCGAATGCTCAGATTGCTGGGTATTAGCCAAGAGGTCCCGGGTTCGAATCCTGGTAGGGGCAAACTTTGTGATGACCACAAATGTTTGTTCCCGAGTCATGGTTGTGTAAATGTATATGTAGTATATTTTCAACATTTATATACATAATTATATTAAAAATATGTCCGTCATCTAGTATCCATAACACAAGTGCTTAGGCTACTTACTTTGGGCTAGATAATAGGTGTGAGTGTAAAAAAAAAAAAAAAAATGCGAAGATGATCAAGATGACTTTGAAGCTGATTTTTATGCATTTATCTGTGGTGCGACCGTAAACGCGCTAAATACGAGTATCTTTTTTTTACTCGCACTTTGTCTACTATACTCACTGACCTTGACCTCGTGTCAGGCAGGCGGCCGGCTGTAAAACATAAGACAAATCTTTGAGCAGTATGGATTGGAATGTTGTCATTCCAATCACTCTCTCTGTTCATCGGTCTCTCGACATGGTCCGTTCCGTCTATTTTCTATACATTCATTCATCACTAGCACCGTTCCAAACCTTTCCGGTGTTATGGATGATTTATGAATCAAAAGGGAGTGGATGGCTTGATGACGTCTGACGATATAAATGGAAGAGGAATCATATTGCGCCGACCCCAGATAAATTGGGAACAGGGCTGGGAAAGAAGAAGACTTACTGAACTCGTCAGTGACTACTTTTTACTATACAATTGAACTAAACTAAACGAATAATTTGAAATAAAACAACTTTTACGGATAAGACGGATAACCCGACGTTTCGATCACTTTACAGTCCCCCCGTGACCACGGCCACTGTAAAGTGATCGAAACGTCGGGTTAAATAATTAATATGCCAAACACCAAATTATACGCGAGTCTTATCCGTAAAAGTTGTTTTATTTCAAATGTGTAGTGCTCGTGCAAATATAAGAAAACATTAAACGAATAATAATATATAATAATAATAATAATAAAATTATTTATTTGTAGCAAGTATACAGCAGGTGAAAGTTACATACATTTATATGATTATAATGTAAATTAGGCAACGCTGGTTGACAAAAGTTGAGACAACCTTCGACCGAACTAGGAATAACCTGTTTTACGGTGCCCGGTGCCCCCTCCTCGGACCACAAATGAAGCCTTTGCAATCATGCTTTTCGATAACAATGATAGTAGTTTGGCTTAACTTATAAATTAAATTTATGCTAATATATAAAGATACCTCATACCAGATATGTATGTGTTTCATTATTTATTCACTAAATCAATTAACTTTAAACGTAGTTATTGTACACATACCTATACCTTTAATTACAAAACCCACAAAACAGACACTCCAAAATGACTATATAAATACACAATTGCCTTCAAACAAAAAAAAGGAAAAACAAACTTTAGACAGTACAAAGTCCCGCCATCGTCGCTTTATCGATTGACTGACGGTGTTACCAGCTTTAATAGAAACACACCTAAAACAGAAATATTCAGCATTTTTAATAATTTTTTACACATATATTGTTTCTTTCTTCTGTTGTTGTGGTTTTCTGACTTTCTTCTTTCTTTACTTTCTTCTTCTACTTCTTTGTTAGGTAATAACAGTAGATCCTATAAAACCTCACATTTGACTTGAAATCTGATTCCGCAGAGAGTTCTTAGATTGGCATTCTAAAAACTCCATTGTAGATTCGAAGCTATTGTAGCTATTGCGAGCTTGTCAGCGAGTGGAACTTAGGTGACCGTGAAATAATGTATAATGGCCTAGGCGGATCTTTCATAATCAAATTGAAAGTCTATTAAAAAATGGCCAGGTCAAGAGTACCCGAAACCGACGGGTATGCATGAAGAGATTGATGAGATCTGATGAAGCGGAAGAAATATGTAAGGATTGTAGCAAGTGGAAAGAAATGATCTCTGCCTACCCCTGTGGGAGAAAGGCGTGACATATGTATGTATGTATGTTTGAAATAATGTATGGGGTGACGTACGAAGCGGCATTCTGTAAGGTGATTGATGCGATTGGTTGAAGCGAAAGAAGTATGTAAGGATATTGTAGCAAGTGGAAAGAAGTGATCTCTGCCTACCCCTGTGGGAGAAAGGCGTGACATATGTATGTTTGAAATAATGTATGGGGTGACGTACGACGCGGCATTCTGTAAGGTGATTCCCCTATCACTTCGAAGCTCACTTCGAACCCGCACTCGAATCAATGTGTCCAATTAAAAGTTACTATTTTCTGAGTGAAAACAGACATGGTCCAGAAAACTCCTTGGCTCATCGCCTAGCTAAGACACCTAAAGCTGACGTGGTACGATTTTGATTCCCGCATCAATATTATAATTTTTCTAACCAAAATATTCTATTCCAAAAATGAAGTTCATTTACGAAAACGTCCCTAAAAAGGAGAATTTCCATTGATATTTGGGGGAATAAATAAAACCAAAGAGGGTTGGTGTCAGGCAGGAGGCCGGCTGCAAAACCTAAGCCAAAACCTTGAGCATGTATGGATTGGAAAGTTGTCATCCCAATCACTCTCTTTCATCGGTCTCTCTACTCTACATAGTTCGCTCTGTCTCTTTTTTATACATTCATTCATGACGAGCACCTTTCCGGTGTGATGGACGATATGAATCAAAAGGGAGTGGATGGCTTGATGACGTCTGACCGATATGAATGGAAGAAGAAACATACTGCGCCGACCCCAGATGGACAGGGAACAGGGCAGGGAGAAGAAGAAGATTTCATCATCATCATCGTCATCACGTCATTTAATGTCCCCACTGCTTGGGCACAGGCCTTCCCTATGGATGGAAGAATATAGGGAGAATGGGCCATAGCCCACCACAATGGCCTTGTGTGGGTTGATGGGTAGAAGAAGATTTCGGGGAAACAAATCCGCGAATGTGGCAACACCGACGCCAGGTCGCGTAAATGTCTGATTACTTACAATGACACGATCGTCCGTTGACCGCGCAGGGACGACCTTCATACAGCGTTGCGTTCGAATAATTTACGCTGCATATAAACACGGAACAAAGTACTTACTGCGGTGCTTGAATATTACAAACACTATAGCTATTTGCGTTATCAACTTTCAGTTGGTGAGAGCAAAGAATACATACATACATGCATAAATCACGCTTATATCCCCCCGAAGGGGTAGGCAGAGGTGAACTAGCACCCACGTTTCGCACATTATGTTACGTCCCATGTAATAATAGGTGGCGACCCTATTGCCATTTATCGGGTACAAAAGTCGCAGTAATTGCTAGGTGGTATAAAAGGAACGCTGCTGCCCATTCCTCATCACTGATTTATCCTTATTCGCCTTGTACGGGAGACCCAAGGGAGGGATTTGGGGAAATGACAATTATATTCTACTCTGCCGTCGCCACACGACAACTTATAAATAAATAAGTCTCAAAATTCCAAACAGGGCTGCAAGGTAACCTACATCCTTATATCCCTCTCTTTACTGTGAGCGAAAAAATAACGAAGCATGTGCCAGCCCAGATTCAACCCAGGGGTGTCGACCAACAAGCACCTTGGGCACCCGAATGGTTGAGGGCAAACCACCAACAACGGCATACCCAATGAAGGTTGGTGTGAGGCAGGCCGGCTGTAAAACTGTTTTTTTTTATGCGTGACAGGTTTCTCTTGTACGATAAGGTCTGAAGATGGAATCGCTATCTATCTTTAATCACACATTGTTTAGCACAGTAAAAGTAATTTAATTTTTTATAAGGTGGCAACACCGTTGCCCGCCTCTCTCTTCTCACCGACGCCATTGTATAAAATAAAAGTGTGCTCGCAATTAAACTTTTATTTAATATCAAGTGACTTTTAGTAATATCCACAACCACCCAAATATTATTCACACATTGTGGGAATACAATATTGCTGGTGACACAGGTGGACTTGTAAAAATGGCTACAACCAACCATTATAAAATAATAATATTTTATTATTATTATATTATTATTATTTTTAAAGATTTAATCTTTCTCCAACCCCATTATAATAAAAAATAAAACTATCCTAAGCATTGCCATAAATTTATAGAAATTGACATATATTACATACACTTTACCTTTGAGATGATAAGAGTAGGTTAAGTTAAGAGAGGTATTTACTTCACAATCACAGTGAATAAAAAATAATAACTTGTTTATGTTTTTTAATTGCACCTGTGATAACTTATTGACGGTAATGATACCTACATTGCGTTTAAGTTGGTATTATCTTACTTCATTCAAGGTCGTTTTTGCAATTGCTTATAAAGAATGCAATTAAATGCATTCACCGTGCCGCAACTGTGCGCGCTCGGCCTGCGATTGCCCAAACTAAGCAATGCTCCCTAGGGCCGTTCTTTAGATGGGTGACCAAAAATTTATTATCTCTGGTTCCTCCGTGTTTCGGAAGGCACGTTAAGTTGGCCCCGGCTGCATCTGCAGTCGTTGAACTCTCCAATCACCACCACCAAAAAGAATCAATGTATAATTAAATGTTTTGAAAATATACTACATACATAAACAACATATAACACAATCGTGACTCGGAAACAAATATTTAGTGTTCATCTCAAAATTTGTCTCTAGCAAGATTCAAACCCGGGACCTCTTAGCCACTGCAGCGATCTGAGCATTCGACCAAGCCGGCATATCGCTATGTGTTAAGTATATCAGGGACGCTGCTGTCCATTCCTCACCATTGTGTTGATCCTTTATAATCCGACAACTTCGTGCGCGACCCTCCAATATAAACCCTCCAATATAATTAACGTGAATAAAATTCGTTTAAGAAGTAATCTGTTAACTATTCGATTTTAATTTTAACATTATATAAATGTTAGAAAAATTAGTACAAAGATTGTGGTGGTTAGAAAAAGAATTTCGAAAAATTATGGTCTTGAGACTCCCGCCTCAATCGAACCCGCGTCCGCTGCTATCCGGGCAGGTGCCTGAGCACTGATTCTTGTTCTAACCACCAAAATCTTTGTACTCATTTTTCTAACATTTATATAATGTTATAAAATCGAATAGTTAATAAAGCAAACCCAAGCTTAACCGAACGCACGGTATTTGTAAATATATCTGCTTTGGAATGTTTGAAATTTATTTCTACATTGCGAGGGTACCCGTTGGCTTACAACATGAAGTGTAAAGGTTAGAAGAATTTCGGCAAGTTAATTAGTGTATTGGGTGGCCGAGCGGTCAGGCACCTGCCCGGATAGCAGCGGACGCGGGTTCGATTCCCGCCTTAAGACCATAATTTTTCGAAATTCTTTTTCTAACCACCAAAATCTTTGTAGTAATCTGTTGCTTATTTAATGACTACAGATGCCAGCGGGGGCGGGCGGTGCGGGGAGGAGGAGCGATCCAGAGCGCCCCGTCCCCGCCACCGTCTCATACCGCAGGAAGGTCGCGCACGAAGTTGACGGACTAAAGTCGCCTTATACGACACCCCCGGACAAGATGAGGGGTTGTGACAATTGCATTCTGCTCTGCCGTCACCACACGGCTTTCACACAACGCAAAAATACCACATCCGTATTGAAAATTTTAAATAATTTCACAAAAAAATATATAAATAGAGTTAAAAATACCACCTAATTTTGAGTCATCCTCAATTAATAGTATTTAGTAGTCATTAAACAAGCAACAGATTACTTCTTGGGCGAATTATATTCATGTTAATTATATTGAAATGTATGCTAATTATTCATGTACTAGGTACTGCGTTACTTCTAATTATCAATAAATTATCGCTTAATATAATTTAGTAATTATGATTACGAAGTTCATTAGTTTGTCTTGAATGCTGTCCTGGGAGCAAAAAAAATATGTATCGCGCACACCTCAAAATAGTACAAAATCAAGTTATCTCTATTTTTGGGATCTGCGCCGAAACTAACTTAAATCCAATGATACATGTGTAAAAATCTCTAGTAAAAAAATGTAAATGACTCTATAAGTCAGCAATTAAGAACAATTCAAGCACAAACCATTGAACATTTCTGACTGTTTCTGATAAAGCAGTAATTTGAGTTGTGCTACTCTTTAACTAGGGCGATATAAACCTTCCTTAAGGATTGGTGATTAACGACTGCAGATGCAGCCGGGACCAACGGCTTAACGTGCCTTCCGATCCGAAGCACGGAGGAACTCGAGATAATACATTTTTGATCACCCATCCAATGACCAGCCTTAGCGAACATTGCTTAGTTTACGCGATCACATGCCGAGAGCGGTGAGCCACTGCTGTATCTAGCTCCGGCGTTTTAGAATTAACTTACGTCTAATAAAAATATTATTTAAATAAAATACATTTATGTTTACCAACGACCAAGTATGTAATTAGTAAAATACCTGTGACATTTTGATATTTTAGATATTGAACGATTTACATTAATTTATTATATTATTATTATAGATTAATGAATACACTTAGTTGGGAAATAAGTGTTCCAAATAAGTATTTGAATTTGAAATAAATGCAAATTTTGGAGACTGTATAATCTTAAAACAAAATCAGAAGTTGTTATTATCATGAGCACTATGTTTGTCATATAAATCCGACAGACAGAGAGACATATTAAGGCGAAAGACAAAATGAAACCTTACAGCCGTCAAATTAAAGTTCTAAATAATCCAGAACACAAATGTTGCGCAGGTGATGTAAGTGTAGAATATAATTATTGCCCAATGAAAGTTACCCAATAGGGCAACTAAACGTTCGTAATGACCGATTAGAATAACTAGGAAGTGTAGAAACTGGTGGCTTACGGCAAGTCTAGTGACGGGACAAGTGGCTTATCGATATCGACACAGAATTGAATATTTTCTTTTTCTCGATTTGTGTGTTATTGTTTGAACACATTTTATATAAATGTTGAATAATAAAGAATAATTATGTAGGTAAATGTCCCAATATATATTGTTCAAGGTTTTGGCTTAGGTTTTACAGCCGGCTGCCTGTCTGACAACACCCTCTTTGCGTATGCTGTTGTTAGTGGTTTGCCCTCCGGAAAATTTTCAAGTCCGCCAGGCTAGCTGCCAACATCTTACTAAAATCACCATAATAATAATGTTAACAGCATAATTGTGTTCCGACAATTTGTGATAAGACAGCCTGTGTAATCTGTGGTTGAGGCTTCCAGGTGAAGCTCGATTGCATCCCTTATCGTTACTCAACCATCCGGTGAGATAAAACCTAGAGCTTCCCTGTCTAGCTAAAAAACATCGATAACGTATTTTCTCATCCATGTCACATCACTAGCGGTCCACACTCTCCATATCATCGGACGCCAGCAACAGTGTTTATTTACAAGCCACGAGAACAACACAACCACGTGACATTATATTATCGAATATATTAAACAATATTTTGTTTCAAAACATTGTGAGTGACGCATTTTGTAATAATTACATGATAATAATTATTGATAATGGATGCAGGCTGCGAAGGACAATATGGTGAGTTGCGTATTTTATAATTTTAAAAATTTGCCGAGTGGTGACGTCAGAGTAGAATACAATTGTCACCACCCCAAATCTCTCCCGTGGGTGTCGTGCAAGGCGACTAAGGATAAATCAGCAATAAGGAATTCCTCTTATACCACCTTGCAATAGCTCTGCGACTTTTGTGGCTCGCCCCTATTACATGGGACCTAACATAATTGGCGAAACGTGGGTGCTAGTTCACCTCTGCGTACCCCTTCGGGTATATAGGCGTGATTTATGTATGTATGTATGTATTTTAAAATTAAATTTAATCCTTTCTCTTTTATATTTGTAATTTGCTTGTTATAAGTAAATGATGGTCAAAGAAAATTGTTCTTTGTCGACTCTACTCCAGTGCGTAATTGCGATTTAAGTGCCTATAAACCTCTTTTATTATTGTTAATTAAAAAAACAATTGCACAAACAAACAAAGAACCTCCTTGATGTTAGAAGTTTTTGTGAATTTTGTACATAAAAATGGTGTAAATATTTTGGGTATTTGACGAGAGACAGTGATATAAAGTTATTCGCAAATATAATGAATAAGCATTTATGAATATCAGGAACACCCCTAACTGTAGCGAGGGGTTCCAAATTAAATAAGGAGGTCTTTTATACAGACCGTTTCGCACAATAACACCTTAAAAAATAAAAAGCAAAACCCTAAAAAACGAACTAACAAAACAATGCCACGATATTGTCAATGACAAAACGGCAAAGGTATTGGCGCACTTTTTGCATAAATTTACTTGGTAGCATCCTCTTTGCTAGGTACAATTTTTTTGCATAAGCTTGATAGCATCCTCTTTGCCACCTGTGAGATAAATAAAAACTTTTTGTATCTTTTTAATAACTAGAATCTATGCGGTGAATTTGGCGGGATTGCGCAGCGAGCTCATTGTGGAAACTTCAAGAATTATTAGTTACCTACTTTGCTTTTACATATTGAAACGCATCAGTGCACATTTATAATTGGTTATTTAGGGAAAATAAACAATTGCACCGAAATGAATTGCAACAAAGAACTTAATTCGTGACTGGCCGAAGTTTAAAAACAATAAACATACATCTTCTTACAGAGAAAATCGTGGTTGGATAAACATTTATAAACCTACTTAATGTTCAAATTAAAATCAAGATAATATATCTTCTCCTTCCTGCCCTGTTCCCAATCTATCTGGGGTCGGCGCAGTATGTTTCCTCTTCCATTCATATCGGTCAGACACGTCTTTAAGCCATCCCATCTGCTTCCTTCTAATCTATATCATCCCTCACATTAAAAATCTATATCATCCATCACACCAAAAGGTGCTAGGGATTAATGAATTTATAGAAAAGATCCGGAGAGGGTTGCATCGAGAAACAGATGAACGAAAAGAGTGATTGGAATGACATTCCAATCTCTACCTACGGTTTAAGATTTTTGAACATACATACTTAAATCATGCGTATTTATTTCGGATGTGGTGGGCAGAGGTGAATTACAACACACATTTTGCTAAATGTTAGATCCCATGTGGTCGCAATAGATGGCGAGCCTATTGCCATTTATTCGGCACGTAAGTCGCAGTATATTGATAAGTGGTATAGAGGAATGCTCCTGCCCATTAGTTATCGTAACTCGTCGCCTTGTACATGTACGACACCCACGGGTGGTGACAATTGTATTCTGCTCTGCCGTCACCACACGACCTAAAAAAAATAAGATATGTAATACAAAACACAAAGTTTTACTATCTTGTATCTTGTCCACTCACAACCCAGGGATGCAGGTACAGAGCTTAACAAAATAAATGGATGCCTAATTAAAAAGCTGTTAGCATTGACGTCTTGCACTTGAGTCTCGTCACAAGTAACATATAAGTATGTAGTATGTCGCGCCGCGCCTTAATATTAAAAAACAAAAAATATATCTTTCTCGGTCGCTGACCTCTAGGTTGATACTTAATATTAATATTATATTGCTGTTTGTTAAAGATTAGATAACACATTCGTTTTTATTCTGCTTTGTTAAGATAAATACGTAAGTGTATGTTGGGTACAACTAACATAACAATAAATCACCATTTTACATACATACGTCGTAATTACCAGCCCTTTAATGTCCCCACTGCTGGGGCACACAGCTTCCATATGGATGGAAGTATATGGGGCGAATGGGCCATAACATACCACGCTGGCCCAGTGCGGGTTGGTGGGTATTAACCACTGCAGATGCAGCCTTGATCAAAAATGGCTCAATATTATAATCAATAATATATTTTTGGTCATCCATCCAATGACCAGCCTTAGCGAATATTGCTTAGTTTGCAGAATCGCAGGCCGAGCGCGCAAAGCCACTGCACTGCCGAGCTCCTCCGGAACGTTTTTCCGATAAAGAAGTTGGAATTGACATTTTTAGGCACGAGTTCACCAACACGTAAACAGTCGATTATTATTTAACAGGTTCTTTTTGACAATCAACAGTACCTACCTATGGAAGAACTCTCAAAAATTGCTGGTAATCTCTTAATTTACAAGTGGGTCAACACGGGCCTTAATAATCAGTTAATTACATTCTTAATTCAAAGACAAAGAGTACAAAGTTCACAGGTCTCTACTATCTGTAGGTATTTATTTAATCTATTGTTAACAGCGAAGTCTGCATAATACTTAATGCGTTTATTATCTACAATGAATTTGGTTTAATATGTCCACTCTTCACCCTGCCCTGTTCCCAGTCTATTTGGGGTCGGCACCAAAGAGGACAATGCATTTAAGTTTCCTCTGCCATTCATATCGGTCAGACGTCATCAAGCCATCCACTCCCTTTTCATTCATATCATCCATCACACCGGAAAGGTGCAGTGATGGAGAATGTATAGAAAAGAGACGGAAAGGACCATGTCGCGAGGCAGATGAACGAAACAGAATATCCATATCAATCCATACTGTTCAAGGTTTTGGCTTAAGTAGGTTTTACAGGCGGCCGCCTGTAACCACACCAATCACGCCTATATCCCCGAAGGGGTAGGCAGAGGTGAACTAGCACCCACGTTTCGCCAATTATGTTGGGTCCCATGTAATAGGTAGCGAGCCTATTGCCATATATCGGGCACAAAAGTGTCGCAGTACATTGCTAGGTGGTATAAGAGGAACGCTGCTGCCCATTCCTCATCACTGATTTATCCTTAGTCGCCTTGTACGACACCCACGGGAGAGATTTGGGGTGGTGACAATTGTATTCTACTCTGCCGTCACCACACGACATATTGCTTTGAACTGTCAAAAATCTATGGAGTTTTGACAGTTAAAAGCCATAAATGACTGATAACACATCGTGTTTCGGTGGAAATGCTAGGCGGGCAGGCCAGCATGGTATAATACGTCCACTGCGAATTATAAAATCAGTCATGTCGACGTGTGCCGTTTGCCATTCATTTCTAGTTCAGTTAAGTTTAAAGCCGGCTCTGGAAACCTTAGCACGTTAATGGGTCGACTATGTACGACCGTTTAAGCAGAAGATTTGAAAGAAAACATACATATAACCGCCTCCGTGGTCGAGTGGTTCGCCCACCGGAATCAAGATCCAGAGGTCCCGGGTTCGATCCCCAGGGTAGTACAAATTTGTACTCGGTATGGTTGGTGGTAGGTCTTCTAATAATACTGTTAACAGTAGCATTAGGTATTGTGTTCCGACAATAATTATTGTGATACGATAGCCAGCCCCTCTGAGGTTGAGGGTTTTTAAGCTCGATTCCATCTTCTGCCCTTATCTTCACTTTATCATCAGCTTCTCTGACTAGCATATTTTTTGTTTTAAAAACATATTTACACACACAATTCACGCTTATATCCGTGCGGTTATAAGCCGTGTGGTGACGGCAGAGTAGAATACAATTGTCACCACCCCAAATCTCTCCCGTGGGTGTCGTACAAGGCGACTATGGATAAATCAGCGATGAGGAATGGGCAGCAGCGTTCCTCTTATATCACCTAGCAATAGTACTGCGACTTTTGTGCCCGATAAATGGCAATAGGCTCGCCACCTATTACATGGGACCTAACATAATTGGCGAAACGTAGGTGCTAGTTCACCTCTGCCTACCCCTCGGAGATATAGGCGTGACTTATGTATGTATTCACGCTTATATCCTTGAAGGGGTAGGCAGCGAGCGACCCACGTTTCACCAATTAGTTTTAGGTCCTATGTTATAGATGGCGAGACTAATAATAGGGGTTTAAAGTATAAAATTGCCGATGTACCCTCATTATTTAGTAGTCGTGTATAATTCTTTTAAAACAATAGTTATGTCCATTATTCTTTTTTATTTTAAACTTAATTTCAAGGTTTTATATTTATGTATAAAATTTTATCTTATTTTTATTTCTTTCACTACCAATAAATCTTCAAAAACAGCTCGTCCTAAGTACCACTTAGATCAACACCAGTCCGTCTCCGTTATAAAAAAAAACTCTAGGCATCCTATGGCTTAATGTTGTCTAAATATACCCACAAAATTGTATACAATTTAGATTTGTGGTTCCTTAAAAAATCGCAAATATGTTTGTATGGAAAAATGAATTTTCGCTAAATTCTCCATATAAAAAGGCAATTTGATACTTAAGAGGAACGCTACTGCGCAGTAGTTACTCATCGTTGTCTTCACACTTACTGCCGCACCCAGAGACGTCATTTAATGAGTAGGTACTTAATGCCGCATTCAGAGATGTCAAATAGCGATAGTGAGTACCTACTTAATGTCAAAAAATGATAATTCAAAACTAGTCGCTATTCTTGTCAGGTCTATGGTCGAGATCTAAATGATTTTTTTTGACATTAATTAAGTACTCATTAACATTAATTGACGTCTCTGAGTTCGGCAGTTAGTCGCCTTGTACACCCGCAGCAGAGATAGGGGTGGTGACAATTGTATTCTGCTCTTTCTGTCGTCATCGTGTGAGTGTAGGAAATATTTATTTATTTAAACCAATATTATAAAGCTGAAAAGTTTTTTGTTTGGTTGGTTGGTTAAACGCGCTAATATCAGAAACTACTGGTTCAAATTGAAAATTTTTTTTTGTGTTGCATAGTCCATTTATTGAGGAAGGCTATAGGCTATATAACAAAAGACATTAACGCGAGCGAAGCCGCGGGCGTCCACTAGTATAAAAATACGATATTGATTGTACATTACCTAACTTTCAGGTGGGACCTCTGGAGGCCTAGAAGAGGCCTACACAGACTTCGATGCCTGGATCACCAGATGGCGCTTCAGACTAAAACACAGGTACCTACCTACAAGTCTAGCATTACAGACATACATAAATCAAGACTATTTATCCCCAAAGGGGTAGACAGAGGTGATTAATCGGCCACGCTTCGCCAATTATGCCAGGTCCCATGTAATAGGTGGCGAGCCTATTGCAATTTGCTATCTATAGGCCACCTAGGCTAGTGTCGCGGAGTGTAAACTCCTTGCTAGTTTAAATTATTGTTGATTGTCGAATTTTGAATTCTGACTTTGGCTTCTTTGTATTTTGATAATTGATAATTCTGTATTCGGGGGTCAGTGAATCAGTGGAAAAATTACATGTCTTTTATAATGTTGCTGTGTTAAAATAAATAAGTTGCTGTGCTTGATATTTCTTTACATAATACCTGCAAACCCACCGACAGCTAGGTCGCATTTTGCTTAACCTTTAGTCGCCTTGTGCGACACCTGCTTGAGAGCTGTAAGGCGGAGTTAATTGTGCTCTGCAATAAATTAACTGCCGCACTCAGAGACGTCAATTAACTTAAATGAGTATTTAATATCAAAAATTTTCATTCAAATTTAGACCATAGACCCGGCTAGAATAGAAACTAGTTTTGGATTGTAATTTTTTGACGTTAAGTACTCATTAACGTTATTTGACGTCTCTGAGTGCGGCAGTAAATCAGGTTTTTTTTAAAGTGCGGTTGCCTGTTTTGCAGAGGACGTGGATTCGATTTTCGTAAAAAATGAAACATTGTTATTTTCATTTCTGTATGTGAACAATGAAGAATATTTCAAATAAATTGAATATAAAACAAAAAAAAAATCACATTTTTTGGGACTTTATTCTCTTTCTAATTTTTGAACTTATAGTTCAAAATAAAATTCAAATGTTAATTGTATTCCGCTTAGCAGTCTCCAATAAGCGATAATAGCACTGCCCTATTTTTTGGTCTGTGACTTCTGTGTTTCATATAATATTGTGTACCTAATTAGTTCTTTTTCATTTATTTATAGGCCCTCTCAATTGAAAGGAAGTACAACTAGTCCAACAATAGACGAACTGCCGGAAATCGCTCTACAAAACTTGCTAGTCTATGGATTCTTAGCGACAAAGAGCAAAATGGCGCCAAAAGATTTAGTTTTAAGATTAGGTTATAAAATGTCGGACTATTGGGTAAACTTAGATTACTTTTTGCTAGATTTGCTCAGCCAAAATAATTGTAGGACTATAACTATTCGTAAGTCCAAATTGTAACCGGGGTGATAATTATATAGGATAGTGATATTTAATAGTAACTAAATCGAAGACAATAATATTAACTCACATAGTATGTAAATAATAATCATTTTATAAAGTGTGTTTGTGTGTGTGTGTATGTGCTGCCGACGGTATCTTAAAACGATTAAAGTTTAAGTAGAATTTTAACTGTAAATAAATTTAACTGTGATTATTTTCCGAAAGATGTTTTTTTTCCTTGCCCACCAATTTAGATTTGAAATAATATTTTAATAATTATGCATTATATTATGTATTAGTATTGCTAACGGTCAAAAGGGATCGAAATAGGATGTTTGTGATTAAGACAGGCATTTGTCCTAGAGTTATAGTTGTTTATGTTTATGAAGTATGTATGTATAAACTATACTAGGTATACCTACTTATTATGTAGGTAACCCTCGAATACAGAAACGCTAATCAAAGTTTGAGTCTTGCTTAACATTTAAATGTTGTCAAAATTGACGTTTTTCCATACAAATTCTGACAGGTAATGTCCACTTAACTTTTTAAGCAGTCCCCCAAATTTGATTAGCGTTTCTGTATTCGGGGGTAAGTATATTATAATTGGTCCGTCATCTATTATCCGTAGCACAAGTTCTTATGCTATGTAGTACTTTACTTAGGGCTAGATGAGTGTGAATGTAAGAAATATTTAATATTACTATTGTCCGGTGGAGTTATAAAGTAAACTGATTGGAGTTGCTATCGTCTACCTGTCTCTCTCGCTCTTTGAGAATAATAGCAAAGTGCGGGAGTGACTGGTAAACCAAAGCAACTGAAAACGGCTTAGGTACATAGGTAATACTGATTCATTATGTCTACTTGCATAGTGCAACAAAGTCAAAGTCAAGGTCAAAATTCAGTTATTCATATCTGGTATGATTACAATACACGAATCGTCAAGACGCTAGATACCGAAAACCCTTGTGTCCAAGAAAAAATAGGGGAGTGCGCAGCATGCCTCAGTCTGTAATGATAGGTCTCCCAAACCCGCCCACGCCCCGATCCGCAGCGAAGCGCCGACCCTGACGCTTATAATACCAAGATGATAATAAACGCATCATGGCCCAACGGTCCGCTAGCATAACGGCACCCAAGTAGGCTGTAGAGAAACCCACAATTGTCAACGAGTTATGACATTGCAGGTACATTGTAAATTATGCACCAAATACAATCCCACAACTCGCAATCACATAAACCGATACAAACCTTCATAACAAACATAGAAAACACTAATTTACCAAAAAGTAAATGATATTTTATTCAAGTCTTAAGCCCTGTCCTCATAAGTTAATGTCAAGTTGAGGATTAACAATTACTAGGCGACATAATTAAAATTTCTAGAAGTTACTTCTTCTTCTCCCTGCGCTGTTCCAAGTATATCTGGGGTCGGCGCAGTATGTTTCCTCTTCCATTCATATCGGTCAGACGCCAGCAAGCCATCCACTCCCTTTTGATGAACGGGGAGAGTGATTGGAATGACAACATTCCAATCCATACTGCTCAAAGTTTGGTTTTACAGCCGGCCGCCTGCCTGACACCAACCCTCTTTGGGTATGCTGTTGTTGGTGGTTCGCCCTCCGCCATTCGGGTGCCCCAAGGTGCTTATTGGTCTACACCGGGCAATCTCCCTTAGTCGACTTTTGCGACACCCATGGGATGAGTCGGGGCTGGCTTATTCTACGTTATTTCTTCGCTCCCAGGCCAGCATAGAACATTTCTCGAAAGTTGATAGAGAGCTTTTTGTCTTAGAAATTTGAATCGGAAAATCTCAAAAACACCGCGATGTAAGGTAAGATAGTGACATCTGCCGATAAAAGGTTGAACTTTCGCAGGTATTTAGTAACGCAACTTGAAGCATACAGTACCATCTATTGACGAGTAGCATAACTAAATTTGCATTGGATTTTAAAACATACAGGGCCCCATACACGGGCAGTTCTACCTGACCAGATGCAAATTCGTATCGTGTGCGTGTAATCTGGCCTGAAGGAAAGCTCACGTCAGTCGGCCGGATGAACTGAGGAAATTCGTTCATATCGGCCTGACCGAGAGCACTGAACGGATCGTGTATGACAAAATACACACACACGATACGGATATGCATACGGTCAGGCAGAACTGCCGCTGTATGGGGCCCTTAAATCACGCCTATATCCCCGAAGGGAGGTGAACTAACACCCACGTTTCGCCAATTAGGTTAGGTCCCATGTATGGTACCTAACCTAGGTGGCGAACCTATTGCCATTTATTGGGCACGAAAATCGCAGTACATTGCTAGGTGGCATAGGAGGAACGCAGCTGTCCATTACTTATGCTGCTGTCTTCACTCTTGGCCTATTGTATTATTCCAAAATAAAATATTAATTAATATTTTATTTTGGCATAACCTCTATAAATATCACTGCAGAGAAAGGTGCATTTTAATAAAACCACAATAAAATAAAAAAGAAGCTTTTATTTTCCGCACTTTACAATATCGACTAAGTACAATTCGATAAATTAAACACAGTACTTAGACCCTGCCCAGATGAGGCGATTTACGCGCGAATTCTTCTGCGTTTTCGTGTACAACGCCACTAGTGTGCTGCACTATTTTATGAATGCCGCTTAACGGCGAGCAATGTATAACGAATCGCGTCTCACTCGCGCGTGCTTCGAACAGGGTCTTAAAAGAGACATGATTTCTTTTGTAATCTCACTGCCGCACTCAGAGACGTTCTTCACTCAATTAACGTTAACGAGTACTTAATGTCAAAAAATGACTATTCAAAACTAGTCGCTATTCTTGCTGGGTCTATGGTCTAGATTAAGATTTAAATAATTTTTTTGACAATAATAAGTACTCATTTAAGTTAATTGATGTCTCCGAGTGCGGCAGTTAGCCAATTTTTGTCGAAGGTCACTTTGGCAAAATCCACAAAGAAATGAACAGAATCATTTTTAAAAACTACTTTATAAAGTAACCAATTTTTTCTCTTCAATACATTTTCGAAACATTATAATAACATGTGATATATTATGCTCTTGTGCTATAATTATAAATAAATACTCAAATTACGCTACGTAAACATAAAAAACAGCCATGCCGCCGGATTAATTATGTATGTAAGGGCCTGCTTCACAATCGACGGGTAAGTTCTAGTCAGCTTACATGGCAGTTCAATTGACATAAATTTCATATAACAACTGTCAAAAGATCTGCCAAGTAAGCTATACAGAACTTACCGATTGTGAAACAGGCCCTAATATTACTAGAATAAACTGAATATGAATTCGAGAAAACTGTAGTTATTTTTTGAAGAATTGTATACAACTGATATCTATACTAACGCATTTTGCCTAACCAACATAAATATACACACTCATAGGCTATAGCTAATAAACACTATGTATGTATATAATGGGAAAGCTTTCCAATAAATAAATAAACAATTTAGTCTAAAAATATTAAGAAGCCATCTGTGCTCTAAAGTTAGAACTTTTAAAGTGACTTTAGCGTATTGGAGTTCTCTGTTCTGTATTAAATAATTGAAGTAGCTAACGCACATGTCATTTGAGACTAAAGCTATGGTTTAGTCATGAATGTAACGGTTTTATACTCTATACATACATACTATACATACATATATATGCCACGCCTTTCTCCGGTAGGAGAATATAACTCTTTTCCACTTGCTACGATTATTACATACTTCTTTCGCTTCATCCAATCTCTTTAACCTCTTTATGCAGGCGGCCGGCTGTAAAACCTAAGCCAAAACCTTGAGCAGTACGGATTGGAATGTTGTCATGCCAATCACTCTCTCCGTTCATCGGTCTCTCGAAATGGTCCGTTCCGTCTTTCTATACATGCATCACGCCGTCGTTGCAAAGTTACGAATGCCACTAACTACTCGAGACTAACTGTACAGTAAGTAGAATTCGGTTAAACTTTAAACCCAACATACCACATATTCGTTGGTATACATTATAGGTTAGATAGACGTAGAGCTAGTAGCTACCGAATAATTATTATGAACAAACACTTACAAAGAAAATTTTGGTTCGAAAATATTCGAAAAATTATATTAATGCTGCGGGAATCGAACCCGCGTCCTCTGCAATCCGGGCAGGTGACTATATCACTCGGCCAACTGAGGCGTTAGTTAACTTGCAAGACTATAATTTTTTAAACTTTTTCTAACTAATTTTTCTTTGCAGCAAATCATTTATAAAAATAAATAAATAATTAATGTTTCATATTATAATCACACTTACCATCAAGTCGAAAGTAAGTAGTATATATGCACTTATGTATGGATACTAGATGACGGAAAAATTAAAATACCTATAATTAATATAATCAAATACACAAAGCATGTATCAGAAATAACACACACCCTATGAACAATGTCAAATTAGTCATATAAAAACTATGGTGATATCAAAAAAACAAAATTGTCCCAACGGAACGATTTGTATACGGAGAAGAGAAATAAATGAAAATAGGGGTTAAAGTATGAAATTGCCGACGTTCCCTCATTATTTAGTAGTAGTGTATAATTCCTTTAAAACAATAGTTATGTCCATTATTCTTTTTTTATTTTAAACTTCATTTCATACATACATACATACATAAATCACGCCTAGTAGGCAGAGGTGAAACTAGCACCCACTTTTCGCCAATTACGTTAGGTCCCATGTAATAGGTGGCGAGCCTATTGCCATTTATCGGGCACAAAAGTTGCAGTACACTGCTATTGCTAGGTGGTATAAGAGGAACGCTGCTGCCCGTTCCTCATCATTGATTTATCCTTAGTCGCCTTGTACGACACCCACGGGAAAGATTTGGGGTGGTGACAATTCTATTCTACTCTGCCGTCACCACACGGCCGGCGGCACTTCATTTCAAGGACTTATATTTATGTATAAAATGTTATCTTCAAAAACAGCTCGTCCTAAGTACCACTTAGATCCACGGACACGGACACCAGTCCGTCTCAGCTATAAAAAAAAACTCTAGGTATCCTATAGCTTAATGTTGTCTAAATATACCCACAAAATTATATTAAATTTAGACTTGTGGTTCCTTAAAAAATCGCAAATATGTTTGTATGAAAAAATGAATTTTTACTTAATTCTCCATACAAAACGGCAATTTGATACTTAAACCCCTAATATTAATATGACTCTGCTAGCATAGGTAGTATTCAGTATACGAGTTATTTCTGTTACATGTTGAATAAATATTTGTAATATACTACATAAACATACGAACAACCATGACTCGAGATCAAAATAATAATATCTATGACATGACAAACATTTGCACCCACCAGGCTTAGAACCCGGGACCTCTTTGCCGTCAAAAAAAAATATTTTGTGTCTCGCTCACTTTATTCTATAGACAAGTTTATTGGAAATATCGCTTTAAGTATATATTCTTCTTGGCTCGAGTTTACCAACACGTAAAACAAGCGACTAAAAAATAACCGTCAGTTTTTGACAGTTCTTTCATACGACAAAATGTCAAATACCGCTGGTTAAATAATAATCGTCTGTTTTAGTGTTGGTGAACTTTTAGCCTAACCCGCGAATACAGAAACGCTACTCAAATTTTGGGGACTGCTTATCAAGTTAAGTGGACAGTACCTGTCAGAATTTGTATGGAAAAACGTCAATCTTGACAATAATTAAATGTTAAGCAGGTCTCAAACTTTGATTGGGGTTTCTGTATTCGGGGGTAAGGCTTGAGTTCACCAAAGCATAAAACAGATGATTAATAAATAACCGCCCGTTTTTGACAGTTCTTCCATACGACAAAATGTCAAATAGCGCTGGTTAAACACTAATCGTTTGTTTCAGTGTCGGGGAACTCTAGCCTGAGGGTCTGTTACACAATCGACAAGTAAGTTCCGAATAGCTCACTTGGCAGATCAATTGACAGGTGTAATATGAAATATGTGTCAATTGACAACATTTCAAAAATGACAACCTCCCAAAATAAAAATACCGTTTCTTTATTTTCCAATCCTGACTTCGAAAATATTTTTATTAAATATTTTTATTATTTAATTACAGAGAAAAAAAATAAAATGTAAAAATCATGCGATGACGTCACGGTCTGGGATGTATGAATTAAAACGTTTGCCTTCCTAGATGGAAGAATAAAAAAGTTATCATAGACATGATGACAGACGTCAGTCATAAATCAAATCCAATGTTATTAATTGTCATCGTCGAAATTAACAATATTAGAGTAGCAATAAATTAAAAACCTTCATAAACTTTAATTTAAAACGTATCGACTTGACTTTGAGATTAATTTCAAACATTTCAGATATTTTTTTTTTATTTTCGACACCGGAAACGCCAGTTCGTCAATTTTGACAAGTGATATTTTTATTTTTCGAGTCAAGAGAGACTTCGCCATTCGTCCACGACAGTGACGTCATTTGGCGTTTACCTATGTTTAGAATGACCGGTATTTCAATCATGATTTTTGTATGAAAACGACGGAATTCAGAAGAAATAAAAAATATGGGTGTCTTCATTTTCGGTTTAATTTCATATAACATCATAATAAAGGTATGTTGAAAAAATTAAATGTTGTCAATTGCACTGCTAAGTAAGCTACTCAGAACTCACTTGTCGATTGTGCAACAGGCCCTTAATGTAATAATAAATATTCTTTCTCCTTCTCCCTTCTTCTCTTCACGCTGCGCAGACCGTCGCATCCAACGGTGCTAGCTCCAATTTGACGTCATCAGACTTCAGTTCGGCCACGATCTCTCGCAACCTGTAACATTCATTCATAGCACATTCAAGAGGGTGTCGTACAAAGCTTCCCATGGCATGCCAGAGCCGTGGTCTGTGCCTTCAGAGACACCCTCAGGCAAGGACCGGAACCGCTTACCCTTAAAAGGATTTTTGTTCAGGTTTTTGATAGACATACATACATAATTCACGCCTATATTCCCGAAGGGGTAGGCAGAGGTGAACTAGCACCCACGCTTCGCCAATTATGCAAGGTCCTATGTGATAGGTGGCGAGCCTATTGCCATTTATCGGACACAAAAGTCGCTGTACTATTGCTAGGTGGTATAAGAGGAACGCTGCTGCCCATTCCTCATCACTGATTTATCCTTAGTCGCCTTGTACGACACCCACGGGAGAGATGGGGGTGGTGACAATTGTATTTTACTCTACCGTCACCACACGACATTTATTTAGTTTATTTATAATAATTACATATATTATGAAACTATTTATCATTGTATCTATATATTACACATAAAATAAATAAGTCCCAATCTATTTATATATCTGACGTGAACCCCGCGCCGCACCGCGTTGCCTAGCAACGAATCAACAGAGTGTCGAAATTACACCACGACACGAAGTGCACGTTGCGTTCTCTTAAATAATAATTCTAATTCTTTTTTAATGTAAAATTGTGTATTTGTGTGTGTGTGTATGTGATAACCGTCCACAAGAGAACAAAAATATATACTTTGGGACACTTCTGTGAGTTGGATTAATTATTTCTTTCACACACCAAAATACCAAAGTTTGAATTTGGAACATTACAGCGCTCCAGCAATGTTGTATGAAACGGCGTGCTAGAGTTATTGAGTTACCGTGCCGAAAATTAGGGCACAAGGGCGCCAATTCACTATTATTTAAGGGCAGCCAATGAAATGATGCAGACAGATGATGAAACGGTGATTGTGAGCCATCACTCACTCACTCACTTGCTAAGTTTCTCCCTGCCCTGTTCCCAGTCTATCTGGGGTTGGCGCAGTATGTCTCCTCTTCCATTCATATCGGTCAGACGTCATCAAGCCACCCACTCCCTTTTGATTCATATCATCCATCACACCGTAAAGGTGCTAGTGATGAATGAATGTATAGAAAAGAGACGGAACGGTCCATGTCGAGAGAACGACGTCTGATGTGATGACCTATATGAATAAAGAAAAGAAAGCATTCTGCTGTGACACCAGCAGGCAGACGATGAATCACTCACTTGGCTAGCTGTGCAGGAGTCACGTAAATGGTGTCCTCTTGTCGGGAGTGGTCGGCAGGTGCGGGGTACTTGATGGTTCCGAGGTCCACCGCTTTGCTGGACAGCGCCTGTGTAGATATCATTACATACATGCAAACTATTCGATTTTTAATTTCAACATTATGTTAATGTTAGAAATTACAATAATAAAAAGATTTTGGTGGTTAGAAAAAGAATTTCGAAAAATTATGGTCTTGAGGCGGGAATCGAACCCGCGTCCGCTGCTATCCGGGCAGGTGCCTGACTGCTCGGCCACCCAAGACACGCAGGTGTCACGCGGGTTCGATTCCCGCCTCAAGCCCATAATTATTCGAAATTCTTTTACTAACCACCAAAATCTTTCTACTAATTTTTCTAACATTTATATAATGTTAAAATTAAAAATCGAATAGATTACAATAATAAGGCAACACACACAAGACACAGTGTCTAGTGTCTTGGTTGGCCGATAGAAGTGGACGCGGGTTCGATTCCCGCATCAAGACCATAATTTTTCGAACTTTCTCTAACCACCAAAATATTTGTAAATAAATACATAAATAAATCACGCAATGGTTAGGCTGGGGTGGATTAAAACCCATGTTTCGCCAATTATGTAAGGTCCCATGTAATAGGGACGATAACACTGACAAAGAATCACTGAAATAATGATTTATAGTAATAATTTAGGATAAGAAGATTCTATAAAAGTCACCTGTTCTCAGATTATACGTGTGATTGATATTTATTTTATAATAATAAAAACACAGAACACAGCGATCCGCCGTATTTGGCCAAACGCCGTGACGTCACTGTTTTTTTTTGACATTTTACCTGCCAATAGAAATAACCTAGAAACTGTCACGTTTTACGCTATAGTGACGTCACATAGAAACATTAAGTAATAAAATACAAGAACGCAATTATTAGATTTATTAGTTGCAGTCGACGCGCGTTTTTGCGCGTGATTGTACTTACAGCGTTCTACTACCTAGCCGCACGCACCCGTCCGCTTAGCAGCCCGCGAATTGCGAAAGTTTTTTTTAATTTTTATTTAATATTAAGAATTTAATTTAATACTTTCTTAAATAAATTTTACATTTATTTTTTTTTGTTTTATGTTTTTAATCTGTATATTTACCAGTTTCGTGTAAAATATTAGGAAAATATTGATACTATTTTGCCGACTTAGATTTGTTTTTATTCATTTCGATTTCACCCTGTAGTTGGTGTACTAACGGCGTAGGTACGAATTTACTTACCGCCGCCAGCTCCTTAGAGGGGAACTCCGCGAAATCTGCCTCCACGCATCGCCATGGTCGGTGTAGCAGCAGCTGGCTCCTCACCTCCGCTTGCAGACACGAAAGCCTCTCCTGAGACAACAGTATCCGTTTTTAGGGTTCCGTAAACAAAGGGTGAAACGAGACCCTGTTACTTGAAATATTTATTGGCATAGCACACACTAATAGTATTTTAATTTTAAAATTTACTCATTCTAAAACGAGATAAGTGCAACTGTAGCATTTTTGTGGGTTGCCACTTGCCCTAAAAAAAAAAAATTACATCACAACTGTCAAATCTTTGGGACTATAAGTCAAATCATGGAGGTGTTTTAAAAAAATGATAAAAATGTATAGATCGCAAAGGCATTTGCTGTTAGTAATCCTAACAACACATTTTTTGGACCATTTAGTTTTATTTTTAAAAATATCTTTTAACCTAGCAAATAATACATTCAGAAAAAAATACATAGTTTTCTAGATGACCAAATCTCCATATGGTTTCGTAATTATCACAATTTGTTTTCTGAAATGTTGTCAAGTCCGGATGAATAAGTCTATCCTAATATAACCGCACCCTTGTCAATTATTTTTATCTCGGCTCGGATACTAAAATGACATTACAGGTATTGCCTGCTTTTTGCAATTCAAAAATAGTGATGTGCCACCACTATCAAAAGTTAACGATAAATTCAAAGACATCATTCACGGCCCATACAAAAATACCAAAATTAGGAAATTACCGGCCAAAAAAAAATTATTTATTATTTCGAAAGCTATAATCGACCGGCAGAGACATATTGATAGAGATGACGCTATACTAGGCAAAGGAGTAATTGGGAATGTTAAATTTTTTGTAACAAGGCCAAAACCACTTGTCTCCAGGCCACGACTTTGTCGATAGTTTCGAGTACACCACTAAACAATGACACTTGACATTTGCACTTGTCAATTTAGTATCCGAGAAAAAAATTTTGACTTTAGGTCGGTAGCCATCTCATCTCTCACCTCGAGCTGCCTCCTGACCTCCCTCTGCCTCTCCTTATGCAGCTGAAGAGCACGCGCGTATTTGCCAGGCTCCTCCGGGAACTGAACCAGGCCCGAGCGCGCCACGAACATCGTCCACTCCTGGAAAGAAATATTGCGTACATCATCATCACCATCATCATCACACGAGCCGTGTGGAGACGGCAGAGCAGAATACAATAGGGCAGTAATCAGACTAAAATCTAAAATGTGCTTAGATAAAAGAAATATACCATTTTACGAATATTTATCGAATAATAATTCAATACATACATACATACATACATACATATATCCCCGAAGGGGTAGGCAGAGGTGAACTAGCACCCACGTTTCGCCAATTAGGTATGTTAGGTCCCATGTAATAGGTGGCGTGTAAATGATGAGGAATGGGCAGCAGCGTGCTAGGTGGTACGCTGCTGCCCATTCCTCACCATTGATTTATCCTTAGTCGCGTTACCCACGGGAGATATTTAGGGTGGTGACAATTGTATTCTACTCTGCCGTCACCACACGGCTGTAAATTCAATACAATTAATTTAAATAAAGAAATATACCTAATTTGGTTAGTTTAATACAATAAAGATTAAAAATCTGTACAGGAACACTAATCACAGTGCGTTATTTATGAGCAATCATGAATGGAGAGGTGTGTTTGGCGCGTTTCGTGGTGTCAGTCAGATTTATTTTCGATTATTAAAAAAATGTTACAGAGTGGATTTTGTGCAGTGAAAGTGGTGTTATTTTGATGCACAAGCATCCGTGTTGATGTGCAATTATGCAGAATCATTGAAAATAAGTCTCATGATGTGTTTGATGTTGTGGTAAAAACCATTAAAAAAATTGGTTTTGTCCACCTCATCAGGCACCATCATGAACTCTGTTACCATTTGACTCGCGCAAAGCATTCCCTAGATGCGTTAAAATATGTGAAACCCATATTTTAACGTAAATTCATTTCATTCATACATTTCACCCACTCATTATTTCATATGACTACAGATAAAATATACACTAAAGACTTGGCTGTATGGGCTAGACCCTTTGCCTTCCCTAAAATATAGGGAGAATTCACAACAAAAAAAAGCATTCATTAATGAAAACGGGTATATTATGGTCCGACAAGTTGGTGCGCGACCTTCCTGCGGGGTGAGGGGAGGAGGGAAAACTCGCTCCTCCTCGCATCACCCGCCCCCGCTAACATACATACATACATACATACGTGAATTAATTAACACCCACGTTTCGCCAACTACGTTAGGTCCCATGTAATAGGTGGCGAGCCTATTGCCATTTATCGGGCACAAAAGTCGCAGTAGGTACGGTACATAGCTAGATGGTATAGGGAGGAACGCTGCTGCCCATTCCTCATCACTGATTTATCCTTAGTCGCCTTGTACGACACTCACGGGAGAGATTTCGGGTGGTGACTATTGTATTCTACTCTGCCGTCACCACACCGCTAACATCTAGAGCATTAATTCCAAGTGGTCCAGGTGAACCCCCAGGGGTCCATGGGAGACTCGACGGGGGTCTACGGTGGCGAGACAAAAAAAATGGGAGTCCACGATTCGTAAGCGGGGGTCCACGAAAATTTATCTGTATAAACTGTATAATCTGTATAAAATTGTATAAACTAGGATATCAACTCACAGCACAATCAATTAATTATCCAATCAATTGTCACTTTATTATTTATTACATTTTTTTCGAAAACTGTTTATTTGTGGTTGGGGCAAATTTCCATAGTTAGATCCAATATTCACATATTTGGTCGAGTTTTCGGAATAAAAATATGGTGCAGCTGCAGGGGGTCCAATGGAACCAGACCAATTTTGAAAGTGGTCTATGAGAACAAAAAGTTTGGGAACCTCTGATCTAGAGTGCCGCATCCCAACCACGACCGCAAAATGAAATGACGTCACGCGCTATCAAATCTGATATTATGACACGTTAGGAATCTATAACGTGGCGTTTTGGCGGCATTTTTGGAAGGCGGGTGGTTAACACGGACATTGTATAATAAGGGGGGAAGTCTATTGCCATCTTTCAGACACGTAATTATTTTTTTAAAGAAGTTTATTGCTGTGTTTTATAAAAAGGAACGCTGCTACTACTACTCATAAAACGGCTTACCTCTAACAGGCATGATGACTAATTTTGAAAAACTACACACCATTTTTTTCTTACGTGTCCACTTTACCCATAAAAAAATATTTTTTTGTAAAAACTTTCGATTTCGATAGAAAAAACATGTTTCGAATAATGCAATTTAAACGTGCCGCCTGTGTGATCATCCCTATTGCCGCTGTTTATAAGTTTATCTGACTCTTCCTCTTCTCTTCCATTACCTCAAACTCTTTTGACTTAAATAATTTTCGAGGTAAGTGTAGATGCATACCGAGTGAAGCTTCGCCAGGTCCCGCTCCAGCTGCGCGGCGGCCTGCCGCCTGGCCAGCGAGGCCTTCCCCGCCGGGTGCTCCAGGGGGCGCAGCCCGAGGATGGTGGCTCGCTCGGCGCGCCGGCACGCGGCCACGCGCGCCGCCCTCTCGCGCTCCACTGTCCTGTGGGCACATGTTAAAAAACCTTTTAAAACCAACTGAAGTCTAGTTTTTTATCTCAGATAGTAAATTGACAGCTGCAAATGTCATGTCGTATTGTTGAAATCAACTTTAAACAATAAAATATGAACTATTCGATTTTAATTTTAACATTATATAAATGTTAGAAGAATTAGTACAAAGATTTTGGTAGTTAGAAAAAGAATTTCGAAAAATTATGATCTTGAGGCGGGAATCTTGGGTGGCCGAGCGGTCAGGCACCTGCCCGGATAGCAGCGGACGCGGGTTCGATTCCCGCCTCAAGATCATAATTTTTCGAAATTCTTTTTCTAACCACCAAAATCCTTGTAATAAAATATGATATTTTCACATACCAATTAACTATTCCAGATAAAAAAAATAGATTTCAGTGGTCGCCTGCGGCTTCGCTCGCGTTAACTCCTCAATTCCCATGTCCAAGTTAATAAAGATTATTGGTTTCTTTTGGAATAAAATACCTTCCTAATGTGCGTTTGGTTATGACAAAAAAATGTAAATGAAAAAAAAAAACCCAGAATTTTATTAGGGCGTCAGGTGACACTGGGTACTGTGAGATTCAGATGGCATTTTTATTTCACTTTTTCTTATGAGATATTACAATAACACACACTGCTCGAAAATTGCGCGAAACATCTGATTGTATTTGACAGATAAATAAATAAATATTTTTACATTCACACCTATCATCTAGCCCAAAGTAAGTAGCCTAAGCACTTGTGTTATGGATACTAGATGACGGACATATTAGGTTGGGGAAAAAGTCTTTTCGCATTATAGTATGTATAAACTTGTAATAAAATCTCTTTGGCTATACTATTTGTATCTGGATGGTTTTGGTATCATTGAAAGTTTAAATTTTAAAGAACATAATTCCAAATTAGGAAAATGTGTGATTTTCATTTGTTTTTCGTACCGCCAAGATGAGTGAATCTAATGAAGAAATTCGATACATTTTAAAATTTTACTACAAAAGAGGTAAAAATGCAACCCGCGAAAAGAGGTTTGCGATGTTTATGGACCTAGTGCAGTGTCTGACGAGTAGCACAAATTTGGTTTAAGCGTTTTCATTCCGGAAATTTTGATGTCAAAGATGCACGTCGCTCTGGTCGCCCTATTACAGATAAAATGGATGCCATTTTTGAAAAAGTGGAGCAAGATCGGCATGTCAGTAGTTACGACGTAGCTGAAGATCTGGGAATTGACCACAAAACAGTTTTGGCGCATTTGAAAAAAAATGGGTACACAAAAAAGCTCGACATTTAACCGTGTACTCATTTGTGATTCTTTATTACGACGTAATGAAACCGAACCATTTTTGAAGAAGCTGATAACTGGTGATGAAAAGTGGATCACGTACGACAAGAACGTGCGAAAAAGGTTGTGGTCAAAGGCCGGTTAGGCTTCACAGACTGTGGAGAAACCCGGGTTAACTCGCAACAAGGTGATGCTGTGTGTGTGGTGGGATTGGAAGGGCATTATTCATTATGAGCTGTTACCACCAGGCAGGACCATCGATTCTGAACTCTACTGCGAACAACTGATGAGATTAAAGCAAGAAGTTGAGAGAAAGCGGCCGGAATTAATCAACAGAAGGGGTGTGGTTTTTCATCATGATAACGCTAGACCTCACACATCTTTAGCCACTCAGCAAAAATTAAGAGAGTTTGGCTGGGAGGTGTTAATGCATCCGCCGTATAGTCCTGACCTTGCACCTTCAGATTTCCACCTGTTTCGGTCTCTTCAGAATTCTTTAGGCAGTGTCAGGTTAACATCACGAGAGGACTGCCAAAATCACTTGTCGCGGTATTTTGACCAGAAGTCCCAAAATTTCTATAGCAATGGGATCATGTCCCTACCTACAAGATGGCAAAAAGTTATCGAACAAAATGGTACCTACATACTTTAGTTAAATGTAAATAAACTATATTAAAAAATATTTTGATTTTTCTTAAAAAATGCGAAGAAACTTTTTCCCCAACCTATTATTTTTAATATAATTATGTATATAAATGATGAAAATATACTACATAAACATATACACAACCATGACTCGGAAACAAACATTTGTGGGCATCACAAAGTTTGCCCCTACCATTCGAACCCGGGACCTCTTGGCCAATACCCAGCAATCTGAGCATTCGACCAAGGCGGCCCTCAAGATGACATTCGGCAAGTGTTGTCGGACATAAAAATATAGTAGTTTTACTTATTGGCTTCGCAACAATGGCAGTAAAGTTAAATAATAAAATCTCTGGGTGGGTAGAAAAACATATTGAACTTTTGCCACTTACAGGTGACACTGGGAATTGAAGAGGGCGGTTATTCTTTAGTCCGACAACTTCAACTATACCACCTAGTGTGAACGCGTATGGATACGACCGCAAAATGATCTGACATTATGACACGTTATGAATCTATAACGTGGCGTTTTGGCGGCATTTTTTGAAGGCGGGTGGTTCACACCGACATTGTCTAATAAGGGGGGGAGTCTATTGCCATCTTTCAGACACGTAATTATTTTTTTAGGGAAGTTTATTGCTGTGTTTTATAACTACTTCTTTTAACTACTTCTCATTAAAAGGCTTATATCCCTTATTTTTGAGGTTAGGTTTGATCCAGGCCGTGTGGTGAAGGCGGTCGGTGGCGGGACCGGGCGCTCTGAAAGTTGGTGGGGGTGGGTGATGCGGGGAGGAGGGAAAACTCGCTCCTCCCCGCATCGCCCGCCCCTCTAGCATCTAGAGTGCCCCGTCCCCGCCACCGGCTCGTACAGCAGGGCCCGTAGCCAAGTGGCAATCGTTTCATAACGGTAACGTGTCGAAGTTCGTCACGATCGGCCATATTACTTTGGTATCTACAGCGTCTTAGCTTGCGCTACCAACATAACTAGGAACTTACGAAGTTGATTTTGGTACGTGATTTAACGACGACTCACGTCAAATCCCATACATTTTGCTTTATCGAACTTCGTTATCTTTGTTGGTATGTTACTTTGTCTAGGCCCCCAGGAGGGTCGCGCACGAACTTGTGGGACTATATGGCCTGCTCCCAGTCTATCTGGGGTCGGCGTAGTATGTTTTCTCTTTCATTCATATCGGTCACACGTCATCAAGCCAACCACTCTTTATTGATTCATAACATCCATCACACCGTAAAGGTGCTAGTGATGTATAGAAATGGGCTGATCACCCCCTGGATCCCCTCTTAAAAGGGTGATGGATCCAGGAATCCATGGAAAGTAAGAGTCGTCGTCTCGTCTCCCAAACCTGGTACTCACCAGCTGAGGACCTTGAGCTGATGCTGCAGGGCTTCGTTGACCTCCCCGGCGGCGACCCCGGCCACCACCTTGACCGGTGTCTCCTCTGTAACACCCATACATCCACCATGTAACCATTCTCCATAGGAAAGACGGAATGCGATCGATTCTGGTCATTACAATCGATTTTTAACGTCTGAGCATACGTAACGGGAAAACACCCCGGACGGGACGTGGATGGGGCCTCTCTCGTGCAAAAAGCTCCTTCCGTGTCTCCGTGACATATGTCACACGGTGCTTGTTGTACGACAGAGGCCCCTTCCACGTCCCGTGCGGGGTGTTTTCCCGTTACGTTTGCTCAGGGTCTTATTTGAACATTGTATAAATGTTAAAGAAATATTACAATTTTTTTTTATGTTAGACAGGGAAGCTCTTGCCCTTCATCTCACCTGATGGTAAGTGACGACAAGGGCGGAAGATGGAATCGAGCTTCACCTGGAACCCTCAACCACAGAGGGGCTGGCTGTCTTATCACAAATTGACGGAACACAATAATGTTGTTAACATTATTATTATGGCGACAGATTTTGATAAGATGGTGGTGGCTACTCAGGCGGGCTTGAAAGAAGTCCTACCACCAACCAAACTGAGTACAAATAAGAAGAAAAAAAAAGAATTAAAAAAAGAAGACCAGAATCGATCGCACCGCTAGCATGAAGACAGAAGGAAAAATTGTAGTACTGTCAACGGCACGCCAGCTTACCACAAAACTGTCAAGTCTTTAATCGATTGTCAAGAAAAAAATTAAAACAATCAAGCGAAGTGGCCAACTAAACCCATTATCCTCTAAAATTTAATTCCAAAATTGAAGTAGTCCCCCTGGCCTACTTTCCCCTGTTAGCTAGTTACATTATTCACAGCTCCCATTGCACGGTACGAGGACAAAATGTCCCCGGGGAAAAGAAAGCATTCTCCTCCCGCTCCGACTCCCACTGAATCCCGAGAGACAAAACACTGCTGTCAAGTGGTGCAGAGAGATTTTGTCCACGGCCCGTGCTAGGCGTGCCGTTTTTTGTTGCGTCTGGTGTTCGATTGACTGTACAGCCAACGTCATTTCAGACTACCAAAAAACTGTCGAATTTCGTCAATCGATTGTCAACCTTAACTTGGTAATAATAGAGCAAAAATCTGACGTGCTGTTGACTGTACAAGGAAGCCACATGACATCGAGGCTACGTCTACCCGTGAATATAGCCTCATTTAAATTCGTCAGTATTTGGAATCAGAGTCAAAACTCGCAAGTTTTCGCGTAAGCAAATTCCATGTGTCATCGGCGTATCTCATTTATACAGGGTTATTTATTTGTAACAACAGGGGATTGGACAGTCATCAGAATAAAATCTGAAATGCCCTTAGATAAAAGAAATATATTTACCCATGGAATAGTAATTAAATATATTTTATTTAAATATTTTTAAATATAGTAGTGAAATTTTGTAATTCATATGTAAGTATATTTTTAATCTGTACTGAAACAGTTATCTCATAGCGTGACGTCATTTGTCAGCAATCATGAATGAATCGAGTATACTGCATCATATTTTTCTCGGTGACTTCACGAGCTGTCAGATTCACATGTCTCGCTCGACTCACTTGTTCCAAACTCTGGGTAGACGTAGCCAGTTGAATAAAGCACGACATTGAAATAAATTAAGCTGAAATTATTAAAAACAGCTTATGAACTATGTTACATGGACATATAGAATAATTGTTGGACAAAAAAGTAGTATGTATGCGACGGTATTAAATGCGGTACGTTAATAAGACCTTTGAAAGAAAACTGCTTACAAAAATTGTAGCTTTCCTTTTTCTACATGGCAACACTGAACCCAATATTGCCAGTTACAGACATTTTTAATAAGCATTTCTCCTCAAAAAAGCTCTCCATTCTCCATACAATGCAACACGAAACGAAACCACATGTAGCTGTATACAATCATGCATATTATTGATGCAAAATTAAAAAGAAATTAATGACAACAATAAAATAGTAGAAAGAATTAAGAGACCCGTTTGACACATAACTCGTACAAAGCGTAATTCCAGTGTGTGTGATTTCCAGTGTGAGTCGACGTCAAAACATTGCTACTACTATTTTTCTTGGCCTGTATGCCCATGGTATAAGCAACATTTTTGCTTGCACAAGTTAGATGTCAAAATGGGACTATTATAACCAACAAATTTTAGTATTCTTTCCTTGGCCGTCAGATACATTAGTCTGTTTTATTTTTGGTTAAAACAATCGCCTTCCCTTTCACTCATTTTAGTGTACAATTTGATGTATACAAAGTAATAATAATAGGTTATGTCCCCGGCTTAATTTTGACTTCTTTTACTTTTAAATAATTACAGCATTGTTTATAACTTTCGAGTTTCAATAGAAAATATCTAGATAATGGGCCGAACATATTTTAATAATACTTGTTTGTATATCGATTGTGTAGGTAGTTCGTAAAAAAACGTTCGTAAAAGATTCGATTTTTAATTTTAACATTATATAAATGTTAGAAAAATTAGTACAAAGATTTTGGTGGTTAGAAAAAGAATTTCGAAAAATTATGATCTTGATGCGGGAATCGAACCCGCGTCCGCTGCTATCCGGGCAGGTGGCTGACCGCTCGGCCACCCAAGACATTTCTTCGAATCTTTTTCTAACCACCAAAATCTTTGTTCGTAAAAGAAATAAACGTTTCATTAATATAGCATTAAACGTCTATCATAATTCAGGTTATAAACTGTACTCCTGATAGTTGAAAGCAAAAGAGTCTAGCTATAGAGCCATGATAAAAATGTCTATGAACATACTATTTAAATCACGCCTGTTCATTCTGGAAGGGGTGGGCAAGGCTTTACAAGCACCCCTATTTCGCAAACCATATCATATTTATAATCATTACTATTATTATACTTAAGGAAACTGTGCCAGTTGTATTTTACCAAGCTACACCACATGGCAAATTCTACTTGAAAAAAAAATACACTGTTGGCAACACCAACATTGTGTTGAATGAATGAATGTTGTTGAAAGAATGTTGGTGTTATTAATTGTTATTAATAGCAACACTGTATAGATTTAATTCCTCTGGTGTATAGGTTTCGAGTACCGACATCGCATTTCCGTGTAATTCGTCAAAACTTTCTTGGTAGCAAAATAATATTTTAACAAAAAATATATGCAAAATAAAAATCATGCGACACCGATAATTAATAAAGTTGGGGAAATGTGCTAGGTCCATACTGATACTTAACTCGCACACAGCAAAATGTTGGTTATTTAAACGTAATACAGTCCAATTTTCCAGGACAAGTCTCCCTTGAATAAGCAACATTTTGGCTGGCGTAAGTTAGTCAGCTCTCAAAATGGACCTATAATATCTCATCTCATAAATTATACCGGGTGGGGGGGAAAAGACCGGGGTTTGAGGAAAAATACCCTTAATATTGATGATTGTAAATTTTACCGAAGATAAACATTTACACAATATAAAGATTAATTAAAACAGCATTTAAATTTTTTTTTGAAAAATCATCTGCTTGAGCCGGGGATCGAACAGGTGAAATGTGAAACTAAATACATTCTGTATTTTATGATACCAACCGAAAGAGTCATAAGGGTTAATTTCTTTTAAACAACTTAATATCCTAATTTAAAGAAAGATCAAGATAAAATTTATTTTTTAATGTAAAGATTACTCACTATTTAATGAAAAGAGTTCACTTTACATGAATTTACTTAAAATAAGACCCATTTTGCACTTTTATGCACAAAAATCTTGAATTGCAGTTTTAATTAAAAATAAAGGTATTTCCTTTAAGTAAAATTTGCCGTCATACATATTATGGGTGCTTTTCATATAACCGCGGTATTTTTTTTCACCACCCGGTAAATGAACACACAATACAACATTTAATTACACCGACAACATATAATGTAGCATTCTCTTACGGATAACTTCTTTCGGCGGAGCTACCGGAGTCGGGGCCGCTATTTTAAAAGATATTATAATTTTACATATATTATTTTATACATACATATATAAATTTGTTCGCCAATTATGTTAAGTCTCGCGTAATAGAGGGCAACCTATTGCTATCTATCGGGCACGTAAATCGCAGTATATTGCTAGGTGGTAAAGAGGAACGCTGCTGCCAATTATATTAATATAATTGTAAGGCTTTTTGGTCTGAGAAAAATTAATATATTCAAGATTACAGCTAAAACGGAGTATGAAGGGAAGGCATGCACAGTGTTACTGAATTATTATACTGAATGCACAGTGGTATTATTCTGAGGGGAAAGCGGATTGAATGTTGAATTTGTAATATATTTTGCAATTTTAAGTCACGCAACTGAAAATATAATTTAGTTTTAAAATAAATTATTATTAATGTATTTAAGTTTGTAATGGATTTTATTCGATTAGCAAAAGGATGGCTTTGATATAGACAGATAAAAAATCTAAATAAAACAAATCAATCCGCTTCCATCAACTATTTGACTGCGATATTTTATTTGTAGTCAGCTAATTGTCTATTACAAAATCTTTTACATATTTTTTTAATTCTCCTTTTATATGAAAGGCAAAGGGATCTAGCCCACACAGCCATGTCTGTAATCTTTTTTTTCTTGTGTTTCACATAAAAATTTAGGCGTCACACATTTCAATGAATTGACACTGTCACAACAATATCGCAGTGAATAGTAGTACCATGCTATCGGGATAGATGGCGTCTCACGTGAGAAGTCTCGCGGTGCCGGCGCCGGAGACACAGCTGCGAGTACACACAGACAGTCATTTACACAATATCCCCAAAGGGGTAAGCAGGGGTGACTTAAGTTCTCTACATACGTAACGGGAAAATACCCCGGACGCGACGTGGACGGGGACTGCAGAAATATTATCTCAAACAAAATGTACCATGAAGGACATAAATGTCACGGACTCACGGACGGGACGTGCACTGTGCGACTTGAAGGAAATAGGCCTCGGCCTCGTCCCCGTCCCGTCCGGGGTTTTTTCCCGTTACTTTTGCTGAGACCTTTAACACCCACGTCTTCCAAAATTGTGTCAGGCCCCATGTAATAGGTGGCGAGCCTAATGCCATCTATCGGGCACGCAAATCTCAGTACACTGATACTTGATATGAGAGGAACGCTGCTGTCCGTTACTCATCGCTATCTAACTGCCGCACTCAGAGACATCAAATAACTATAATGAGTACTTAACGTCAAAGAATTACAATTCAAAACTAGTCGCTATTCTTGCCCGGTCTATGGTCTAGATTTGAATGAAAATTTTTGACATTAAATACTCATTAAAGTTAATTGACGTCTCTGAGTGCGGCAGTAAGCCCTTAATCACCTTGTACGACACCCGCGGGAGAGATTGGGGGTGGTGACAATTGTATTCTGCTCTGCCGTCACCACACCATGATTTTTTTAGTTTAAAAACACACACTATTACTTATGTAGGTTCCCAAAAAACTTATTTTGGTCAACACACCAGCAAACAAATTGCGCACATGTGTTGCTAACAATTCTCGATTGAAATTATTTAGTTTACAGTATCAGTTGTCATGTGTAATGTGAAAATCGTAAATACCCAATTGCAATAGCAACAATTTTATTCATAGCAATCGAGAATTGTCACCAACCTAGTTCCGTTATCAGCCCCTGTGGCACCGGGACGTGGAGAGAATCTCCCCGGGGAAAAGAAATTTTTTCCTCTCGCTCCAACTCCCACTGAATCGCGCGACAAAAAACCACGACAAATGGTGGAGAGAGATTTTGTCCACGTACCGTGCCAGGCCTTCAGAGTACTCATAACTGACACGAACTCTTCTCTTTTAAACAAAAATTATAAACACCATTCTGTGTCAGTCTGTTCACTAAAAATGATATACAGGGTTCACAAACAAAACACCCAATGTTACTCTCATCTTAAAGAACACACTAAAAAACACACACAATTCTCAATCTCAATCTGCACTTACGCAGAAACGCCAGTTCTAAAAAAAAACAATTTTCTCATATAACTTAATTATATCGGCCGCGAAGTGCAATAAATATCGATCCTCCGATCTTACATTTTGCAAAAAAAATATTTTATTGTTTTTGTAATTAAGGTCTACGCAATTGAAATCGGTGTGTCTACTCTACTCAATTAAAATCGCTTGTTTCGAACAACTTCTTCCTTCTCCACTCGACTCCACTCATCTGGCCTCAGTAGGAGATAGAAGGAGTACAATACCGTGATGAGTGCCCCCTCTCTTGGCGTAGAGTTTCAATTTGTCGCGCAAGGCTCCACGCTCACTCTCCAGCGAGTCGATGTCCTGTTGAAGGTGATCCATGGTCTCCTCGAACTCTTTCTCCTTCCTGAAAGCGAGAGATCACGACTGTCAGAGGAGCTCGATAGAGGACTTTTGACACCGGAAACGCCAGATTGTGAATTTTGGCAAGTAATTCATTCATTACTTTTATTGCGATTTCTCGCGGTTTGGCGCTTACGTCTGTTTAGAATGACCGGAATTTAAACCGTGATTTTTTTTAAGTACATGAAAACGACGGAATTTAAAAAATATATGGGTGTCTTCATTTTCGATCTAATTTCATTAAAAATAAAAGTGTGTTGAAGAAATGAAATGTAGTCAATTCGGTCGTCGGGCCTTATCGTGACCTAACTTACCGTCAGGTGAGATAATTAATAATAATAAACTGTTCTAGCCCTAAAGTTTTTGTTTTATTAACAAAAACTTAGGGCTAGAACAGTTAACAATAGTTAAAAAAATGAATATAATTAGGTATACATATAACAATATTCTTGAGAAAGGAAAGGAAAGATCGTATGATAATTTAAAAATAATCGTTAACAAATAAATATAAGTGTATATAACTATAATCATGCGTTAAAATAAAATTAAAATTATCTTCTTACCCCCGAATACAGAAAAGCTAATCAAATTTGGGGCACTGCTTAAAAAGTTAAGTGGGCATTATCTGTCAGAATTAGTATGGAAAAACGTCAATTTTGACAACATTTAAATGCAAGACTCAAACTTTGATTAGCGTTTTTGTATTTGGGGGTAAAATTTATAGTTTATTTTACACGTGTAATCCAAGGTTTGTTGTTATTGTTTTAATTACTCACACGTATCACCAATATATTTTTACGTATTGCACATTTAGGCTACATTTATTAAGTACATACATACATAAATCACGCCTATATCCGCGAAGGGGTAGGCAGAGGTGAACTAGCACCCACGTTTCGCCAGTTATGTTAGGTCCCATGTAATAGGTGGCGAGCCTGTTGCTATTTATCGGGCACAAAAGTCGCAGTACATTGCTAAATGGTATAAGAGGAACGCTACTGCCCGTTCCTCATCACTGATTTATCCTTAGTCGCCTCGTACGACACACACGGGAGAGATTTGGGGTGGTGACAATTGTATTCTACTCTGCCGTCACCACACGGCTTTATTAAGTATGCCATACTATATAAGCGTCAACAGAATAATTAACTTGGTCAAAGTCGATATTGCACAAATCGTGATAAGGGCCAAGAGCTTCTCTATCCAGCATAAATAATAAACTAAAAAAACCAGTTACCTCTTGAGCCGGTTATGAGCATCCTCCAGCCTGCGCTGACTTGAAGTATTTTTTAAGATTTTTTTTTATTCTTTTATTTGGACCATCAACAGTAAAAAGGCAGTTTGATCCGGTTCTGAGCAGCCTCCAGTCTTCACAAACTAGTTTTTTTTTTGGAGCATCAACAGTAAAAAAGGACGAAGAGGAAACATACTGCGCCGACCCCAGATAGACTGGGAACAGAGCAGTGAGAAGAGAGCAGTAAAAAAATCAGTCACCTCTTGAGCTGGTTCTGAGCATCCTCCAGCCTGCGCTGCAGCTGTTCAGCTCTCAGCTCCGCGTCCCTCGCTGTGGAAGTAAGCTTCCTCTCGCCTAGCTCGCGGCGTATCTGCATCTCGGATAACTCCTCTTGTTTGGCCTGTAAACGAAGGTATAAACTTCATGTGTGTATGTTTAACAGCTTAAAAGGTGATGAAAAGTAGAACTGAATCATAGCCTGAACTATACATGAAAAATAAATAATTTATATATGGACACACACATAAGCACGCACGCACGCTCGCATGCACGCACGCACGCACGCTCGCATGCACGCACGCACGCACGCAATCACACACACACACACACACACACACACACACACACACACACACAAACCAGACATATATCTACTAACCCTCTTAAGTTTTGTTTATATAAAGTAAATCCATAATTAGATAAATATAATGAGAAATTAATTTATTTGTATTCAAAGATCCTTGGATTATGTAAAATAAATCACGGCCTCCGAGGCCTATGTCTGTAACCATATAACTTGTTTTATTTGGTAAGCAATCTTGGCACATTTTTTTTCTTTAAAATCATACATACATACATACATACATAAATCACGCCTATATCCCCGAAGGGGTAGGCAGAGGTGAACTAGCACCCACGTTTCGCCAATTATGTCAGGTCTCATGTAATAGGTGGCGAGCCTATTGCCATTTATCGGGCACAAAAGTCGCAGTACTATTGCTAGGTGGTATAAGAGGAACGCTGCTGCCCATTCCTCATCGCTGATTTATCCTTAGGCGCCTTATACGACACCCACGGGAGAGTCTTGGGGTGGTGTCAATTGTATTCTACTCTGCCGTCACCACACGGCACAAAATCTTTAAAATCACCCATTTAAAAATATAAAATAATAACAAAGTCAATAATCTATTACAATAAATTTATTATAGCCTGGGAACCTATTTAATCTAGTTATCAGTTCATTTTTAATGCTGCATTGTCAAAAAAAAAGGTGTGCCAAGATAGTTTACCAAATAAGACAAGTTAGATGCTACAGACTAAGTGGTTCGCCCACCGGAATTAATTTTAACAGGTGCGATTCCCAGGGGGGTACAAATTAGTGCTAGGTTTGGTTGGTAGTAGGACGTTTATCAAGTCCGCCCGGCTAGCAACCACCATCTTATCAAAATCTGTCGCCATAATAAAATCTGTCGCAACATTATTGTGTTCCGACAATTTTTATAAGATAGACAGTCCTTCCGTGGTTGAGGGTTCCAGGTGAAGCTCGATTCCATAATCGACCCTTATCATTACTTATCATCAGGTGAGATAATAATAACAAATAAATAAACATTTTTACACTCACACCTATCATCTAGCCCAAAGTAAGTAGCCTAATATAAGCACTTGTGTTATGGATACTAGATGACGGACATATTTTTATTATAATTATGTATATAAATGATGAAAATATACTACATAAACATAAACACAACCATGACTCGGAAACAAACATTTGTGTTCATCACAAAGTTTGCCCCTACCAGGATTCGAACAGGGGACCTCTTGGCCAATACCCAGCAATCTGAGCATTCGACCAAGGCGGCCGTCATAAGAGATGAAGGGCAAGAGCTCCCCTGTCCAGCATAAAATAGTAGATTACATACCAAAGGGGATAAGCCAAACAAAGTCTCGGGTCGCAAGTATTTGACGTTTAAAATGCGATCTGAGCTTTCATTTTTTTTATCGCCTAAGATAAGATCATAGTTTTATGTCACCCCCCCCCCTCTCCCCCCTCCCCCCTGAGCAGGCAGTGGGATTTGGCGGGCGGAAAAGTCCACTTCACACGGTCTTCACGGTCACCGGTGTGGCATAAATGGTATTTTTATTTTGGGGGGGGGGGTTATAATTTTTGTAATGTTGCCAATTCCGTCCCTTATCGTCACCTACCCATCAGGTGAGTTGAAGGCCGAGCCTGTGTCTTTTCCCTGCCCTGTTCCCAGTCTATCTGGGGTCGGCGCAGTATGTTTCCTCTTCCATTCATATCGGTCAGACGTCATCAAGCCATCCACTCCCTTTTGATTCATATCATCCGTCACACCGTAAAGGTGCTACTGACGAATGAACGTATGGAAAAGAGACGGAACGGAACATGTCGAGAGGCCGATGAACGGAGAGAGTGATTGCAATGGCAACATTCCAATCCATACTGCTCAAGGTTTTGGCTTAGGTTTTACAGCCGGCCGCCTGCCTGACACCAACCCTCTTTGGGTATGCTGTTGTTGGTGGTTCGTCCTCCACCATTCGGGTGCCCCAAGGTGCTTATTGGTCTACACCGGGCAATCTCCCTTAGTCGACTTTTACGACACCCATGGGATGAGTCAGGGCTGGCCTATTCTACGTTATTTGTTCGCTCCCGGGCCAACATAGAAGACTAGGCCAAGCCTGTGTAACATAAAAAAGAACATACATCGCAGTAAACTATCAGTGGGCTACCACTATGCTTTATACGTACTTTGAGCGCTTTCCTGAGCTCCTTGATGTCAGCCTCTTTGTTCTCCAGCCGGATCGTCAGCGTTTTGGTCTCGTCTAGCTGCTTCTTCACCAGTTGGGCTCGGAGCACGACCGGTGGTACGGGCTGCGAATACACATACATACATACAAAAATTCATCATCGTTCAGTATGTGATAATTCACCTCTGCTCTAACCTAGATAAATAATTATGTATATGTAATTTTTGTATGGTGACCAAAAATTTACTATCTCGAGTTCCTCCGTGCTTCGGAAGGCACGTTAAGCCGTTGGTCCCGGCTGCATCTGCAGTCGTTAGTACCCACCAACCCGCACTTGGCCAGCGTGGTGGGTTATGGCCCAATCTCCCTATATTCTTCCGTCCATAGGGAAGGCCCGTACCCCAGCAGTGGGGACATTAAAGGGCTGGTGATGATGATGATGATAAGAGTAAAGCTGCTGCTGCCCATTACTTATTGCTGTCTTTACCCACAATTGTAATTTGCTCTGCCGTCACACACAACATTAAAATTAACCCCGTAAAAACAATTTAAGCCGTATTCGATTCGAAAAGAAAGAGATAGAGAGAGATAAAGAGAGGGGAAAAGGGGGAGAGAGAAAAGTAGAATGCCAATGTTTATTCGCCTTACCTTGTCTGTGACCACGTTGGTGAGCGACATCATGTCGTACTCCTTGTCCTGGGCGAAGGTGGCCAGCTTGGTCACCTCGGCGGACACCTGGTTCAGGGCGTGCTTTATGGTCTTCACGGGGCCGTGGTCATCCTGGAAGTCAAGGTCAAAGGTTACTAGGAAGTAAAAGAAGTAAAACATTTATTGACCTCACTGGTAAGAAATAAATTTATTGACCTCACTGGTAAGATAAACATTTATTGACCTCACAAGTAAGACAAACATTTATTAATCTTACAGGTAAGAAACACATTTATTGACCTCACAGGTAGGTTGTAATTTGTATGATAATAAGAAGAGGTTAATAACCTACCTGGACCTGGGTTGTATGAAACGATGTGGTCGAGGTCAAAACTGACTAGCAAGAAAAACATTAAACTCTCATACTCGACCTGCAATTGACAACATTTCAAAAATGACAACCCCCCAAAATAAAAATACCGTTTTTTTATTATCCAATCTTGACTTTGAAAATATTTTTATTTATTTATTTTATTACTTAATTACATAAAAATAAAATGTAAAAAACATGCGATGACGTCACGGTCGTGGATGTATGAATTAAAACGTTTGCCTTCCTAGATGGAAGAATAAAAAAGTTATCATAGACATGATAACAGACGTCAGTCATAAATCAAATCCAGTGTCATTAATTGTTATCGTCGAAATTAACATTATTAAACTAGCAATAAATTGAAAACTTTCATAAACTTTAATTTAAAACGTATTTTACTTCGAAATTGGTTTCAAACATTTCAGATAAAATGTTTATATTTTCGACACCGGAAACGCCAGTTCGTCAATTTTGACAAGTGATCTTTTTATTTTTTGCATCAATCCATCGTGGACAAATGGCGAAATCACTCATGACGTCATTTGTCACGTCACGATAGCGACGTCATTTGGCGCTTACGTCTGTTTAGAATGAGCGGTATTTCAATCATGATTTCTTGTATGAAAACGACGGAATTCAAAAGAAATAAAAAATGTGGGTCTCTTCATTTTCGGTTTAATTTCATATAACATCATAATAAAGGTATGTTGAAAAAATTAAATGTTGTCAATTGTCTATTTCGCGACCTTTGCAATAATAATGCACTATTAATCCGACACGTCACCTGCTGATAGATCTTGTCGAAGCTAGCCGCCCATAGCGTGACTAGGGCATCATGAGGCAGGGTGTAACATAAAATATATTAGATTTGACACAGTTTATCGGCCTTGTGGTATACAATCCACTATTGATTCAATACGTCACCTGCTGATAGATCTTGTCGAGGCTAGCCGCCCATAGCGTGACTAGGGCATCATGAGGCAGGGTGTGACATAAAATATATTACATTTGACACGGTTTATCGCCATTGTGGTATACAATCCACTATTGATTCAATACGTCACGTGCTGATAGATCTTGTCGAAGCTAGCCGTCCATAGCGTGACTAGGGCATCATGAGGCAGGGTGTGACATAAAATATATTACATTTGACACGGTTTATCGCCCTTGTGGTATACAATCCACTATTGATTCAACACGTCACCTGCTGATAGATCTTGTCGAGGCTAGCCGCCCATAGCGTGACTAGGGCATCATGAGGCAGGGTGTGACATAAAATATATTACATTTGACACGGTTTATCGCCCTTGTGGTATACAATCCACTATTGATTCAACACGTCACCTGCTGATAGATCTTGTCGAGGCTAGCCGCCCATAGCGTGACTAGGGCATCATGAGGCAGGGTGTGACATAAAATATATTACATTTGACACGGTTTATCGCCCTTGTGGTATACAATCCACTATTGATTCAATACGTCACCTGCTGATAGATCTTGTCGAGGCTAGCCGCCCATAGCGTGACTAGGGCATCATGAGGCAGGGTGTGACATAAAATATATTACATTTGACACGGGTTATCGCCCTTGTGGTATACAATCCACTATTGATTCAATACGTCACCTGCTGATAGATCTTGTCGAAGCTAGCCGTCCATAGCGTGGCAGGGTGTGACATAAAAGATATTTGATTTGACACGGTTTATCGCCCTTGTGGTAAACAATGCACTATTGATTCAAAACGTCACCTGCTGATAGATCTTGTCGAGGCTAGCCGCCCATAGCGTGACTAGGGCATCATGAGGCAGGGTGTGACATAAAATATATTAGATTTGACACGGTTTATCGCCCTTGTGGTATAAAATCCACTATTGATTCAATACGTCACGTGCTGATGGATCCTTTCGAAGCTAGCCGTCCATAGCGTGGCAGGGTGTGACATAAAAGATATTTGATTTGACACAGTTACCTGCTGATAGATCTTGTCGAGGCTAGCCGCCCATAGCGTGGCTAGGGCATCATGAGGCAGGGCGGCTGGCTCGCCTCGCTCCCCTGCCGTGGCGGCCAAGGCGCAGGCGGCTCGGGACACGAGGCACACGCATCGAACGCAGCGGCTTAAAGCGCTTGCACAGTCGGTTCGGAGGCGCTCCACTAGCTACACAGACAGACAGAGCAGCATTTGTAGGTATATATAGACGACTTTTCGTTGCGTGAGCAAAATTAAAATAGCAATACCCGGAGACAGTCCCAATATTCTATCTATAGCTGTTACGTAAGCTTACTAAAGTTTTAAGGATAAATCAATGATGAGGAATGGGCAGCAGCGTTCCTCTTGTACCACCTAGCGATAGCAATGTACTGCGACTTTTGTGCCCGATAAATGGCAATAGGCTCGCCACCTATTACATGGGACCTAACATAATTGGCGAAACGTGGGTGCTAGTTCACCTCTGCCTACCCCTTCGGGGATATAGGCGTGAGTTATGAATGTATGTACTAAAGTTTTCTTTGCCTGGCTTTATTTGTTATATTACGATAAATGACAAAAGGTGCTAACGGAGGCCCCTTAAGCTTAAGGGGAAAATCTATAAGGCGGTCATTTAACCTATTGTCATATATGGATTAGAGAAGAGATTTTGCTGGTTCCGGTGGACCCCTTTCAACCAAACTAAACAAAAAATGTGAAGATTAGATCTAACTATGGTAATTTGCCCCATGCACAAATTAACGGCTTCCGAAAAAAAAAGTTAGAATTGATGAATTGGTAGATTAATTAATGGATTTACCGGCAGTGAACATGCAATTTTTTTACAAGTAACAGTCGCTGAGTTTCTTAAAATATTATCTGGCTACATTGATAGTTGGTGTCAAGAGAGCTTTTTAGCTCTTCACTATCACATTTTTTGTCACGTCATCGCAGACCCCCGTCGAGTCTCCCGTGGACCTGTGGGGGTCCACCCGGACCACTTTGGGAACCAATGGATTAGAGTGTTAATGCAATTGTGTTATTGTTGTGCATAATCACTTTATACTATAATATAAAACTGTCATGTTTTACGCTATAGTGAAGCCATTGCTGTTTGGGCGGAAATTTTAAATTGCATTATCCAAAACATGTTTGTTTTTCTGTGAAAATAGCAAAACAGGCAGAGGCCTAAGATTTATCGTCTCTATTGTTCCCAATAGATTGGGCACGTCTTGTCTAGGGTCCTACCTGAACGTCTATAGGTTGGGCTAGCCCTACCTGAACGTCAATAGGTTGGCTATAGCCTTACCTGCACGTCTATTGGCACCGTGTGCAGCTTGACACCCGGCGGCAGTCGCCTCCGCACGCTCTTCAGCTGCTGCTGCAGGCTCGAGCTCATCGTGCCGATCAGCTCGTGCAGCTGGCCGAGCTCCAGCTGCTTCTCTGACGGCTGGAAGAATTTCACCGCATAACAATATATTTCCATATTATACCTGCCACCCTAGCCAATTTACCAAGCTGGTCTGGGAGCGAAAAAATAACGTAGGCCAGCCCTGACTCATCCCATGGGTGTCGTAAAAGTCGACTAAGGGAAATTGCCCGGTGTAGACCAATGAGCACCTTGGGGCTCCCTAATGGTGGAGGGTAAACCACCAACAACAGCATACCCAAAGAGGGTTGGTGTCAGGCAGGCGGCCGGCTGTAAAACCTAAGCCAAAACCTTGAGCGGTATGGATTGGAAGTTGTCATTCCAATCACTCTCTCCATTCATCGGTCTCTCGACATGGCCCGTTACGTCTCTTTTCTATACATTCATTTATCACTAGCACCTTTACGGTGTGATGGATGATATGAATCAAAAGGGAGTGGATGGCTTGATGACGTCTGACCGATATGAATGGAAGAAGAAACGCTGGCCCAGTGCGGGTTGGTGGGTATTTTTAAACACATAATAGATATTAAAATTTAAATTGTGGGTGGGTTTTAATTCACCTCTGCCTACTCCTTAGGGCATGGAGTGATTTATGTATGTATGTATGTAAAATTTTAATTCAAGTAAGGTAGGTTATTTAATAATTATTTAATAAAATTATTATTTCAAAATTAATTTAATACTTGGCTGTATAGGTCTGCAGCCCAAGCCTAATATCAATGGGAAAAACAATTTCCTTCAGTGTTCAAAAATGTACTAATTTTAGTTTGAATTTTATGAAATGATATGATAAACTACTGTTTTATTTCCTCGCAATCGAAGTGAAAAGCAGAGTTTCTAACTCGTCCACAAAACCATTTTTATCCTCGACATTACTATCAGCCCTCGTCTTCGGCTCGGGCTGCTAAAAGTAGTAATGTCTCTAAAAAGCCTCGGACAAAAATGATTCGTTTTGTGCACTTGACGGAAGGGGATGGTGGAGCTCGCTAGCGCAGTGGCACAGCGCGCTTGGCCTGCTATTGCGTAAACTAAGCAATTTCGCTAAGGCCGGTCATTGGATGGGTGACCAAAAGTTAAGCGGAAGGCACGTTAAGCCGGTGGTCCCGGCTGCATCTGCAGTCGTTAGTACCCACCAACCCGCACTGGGCCAGCGTGGTGGGTTATGGCCCAATCTAAAGTAACTCGTAAGTAATTAAACTAAGGGCCTGTTTCACAATCGACAAGTAAGGTCGAAGTAGCTTACTTTGCAGTTCAAATGACATATATTTCATATTAAAACTGTTAAATGATTTGCGAAGTAAGCTAATTAGAACTTACTAGTCGATTGTGAAACAGACCCTAAATATTATTAAATTTTTAATTGAACATTGAAAGAATACCTATAGGACATATGGCCCAATCTCCTCAGATTGGGCCATATGTCCTGTTTCCCTATATTCTTCCATCCATAGGGAAGGCCCGTGCCCCAGCAGTGGGGACATAAAGGACATAAAAGGACTCATGCAATACCGTCGTCGTACCTGCGACACGTGCGCCAGCGCGGTGGCGTCGGCGTGCAGCGCGCGTGCGAGCGCGTCGAGCGCGCAGCTGGCGTGCACGACCGCCTCGCGCGCCACGCTCGCGCCCTCCACCGCCCCCATGCCTAGGGCGGACCACATGGCCGCCAGGTAGCTCCAGCATCGCTCGATGCCTGCAATTAATCGATATACGGGGCTATTTTTAAAACATCAAAACCCTCGCAGGAGTAGATAGCTGACATCATAAACAACAACGTTTGTTTGAGTTTTATTTAAAATAATAATAATAATATCTTTATTAACAGTTTTCTATCTTACAATTACCCGCCACACTGGGCTTAGCCTGTCCTGTGGGGAAAGTAAGCGATTTACAATTAATTAAATATAACGCAATACTAAAATTATATTTTTAATTTTTTATAGTACTGTCGTAACATACGTCTATGTACAAAGATTTTGGTGGTTAGAAAAAGAACTTCGAAAAATTATGATCTTGAGGCGGGAATCGACCCCGCGTCCGCTGCTATCCGGGCAGGTGCCTGACCGCTCGGCCACCCAAGATACTAATTAACTTTCCGAAATTCTTCTAACCTTTACACTTCACGTTGTAAGCCAACGGACGCGGGTTCGATTCCCGCCTCAAGATCATAATTTTTCGAAATTCTTTTTCTAACCACTAAAATCTTTGTACTAATTTTTCTAACATTTATATAATGTTAAAATTAAAAATCGAATACGTCTATGTTTCATTCTTATAAGAAAAGATGACGCTGCGTGCGTCCAACGCGCGCTTATTACCTCCCTGGAGCCCCCTCCACGTCCCCCGCTGGACCCCCTTCAGTCACACCGCCACTCACCGTCCAGCGAGCAGTTCTCGTCCAGCTCGTTGCTCTTGAGCAGCTGGGTGACCGCGTCCAGCGCGCGCTCATGACCCCCCCTGGACCCCTCTCCACGTCCCCCGCTGGACCCCCTTCAGTCACACCGCCACTCACCGTCCAGCGAGCAGTTCTCGTCCAGCTCGTTGCTCTTGAGCAGCTGGGTGGCCGCGTCCAGCGCGCGCTCCTGTTGCAGCGCGTCTGGCAGGGCGCTCGCCGCCCTTAGTAGGGCCTCCGGGGCGCACGCGTCCAGGGCCGCACTCCACATGCACACCAGGCTCTGGGGGCGAAGCGGAGGGCACACACATACATAAATCAAACCTATACAGTGTGTTTTTATTAACTGGGACAGTATGCTGAGATCCAAAACCATAGAAGATACAGGAAAGATACGGCTTTAGGAACCTCACTCTTCTCCCTGCCCTGTTCCCAGTCTATCTGGGGTCGGCGCAGTGTGTCAGGCGTCATTAAGCCATCCATTCCCTTTCGATTCATATCATCCATCCCACCGTAAATGTGCGAGTGATATATGAATGTATAGAAAAAAGGCGGAAAGGACCACGTCGAGAGACCAATGAACGGAGAGAGAGATTGAATTGACAACGTTCCAATCCATACTGCTCAGGGTTTACAGCCGGCCTGGCTGACACCAACCTCTTTGGATATTAGTAAGACATCAAGAAAGTTATAAAGATATCACGAGTTTATTCGTCAATTGCGCGATTTTTAAATCGAAAAATGATCCGAAACCGATACTTACTTATCCAGTTGTTAGTGTTAAATAAATTATTCTTTTTTCACTTCTCATCCTCTGAAAGTGCTTATTTGTGTAGGATATAGGCTGCACAAAATCGATTTTTGTGCTCTAGAGCATTAACGTAACGTATCTACTCATAAATGTGTCTATATTAAGGCAAAGAAAATAAGCCATGCAGCCAAACACAATAAGGAATTCAGAGATAGAATTTGTTATTTTTTGATATTTATTTAAATTTATTTGCCTAATGTGTTTTTAAGGCATAAAGGATATGAAAATTTTAATTCAAGTAGGTACGGTAGGTTGTTAATTTAAGAAAATTATTATTTCAAAATTAATTTAATACTTCGCTGTATAGGTCTGCACCCCAAGCCTAATATCAATGGGATAAACAATTTCCTTCAGTATTCAAAACTGTACTAATTTTACTTTGAATTTTAAGAAATGTTATGATAAACTACTGTTTTATTTCCTCGCAATCGAAGTAAAAAGCAGAGTTTCTAACTCGTCCACAATAGTAGATTTTCCATCAAGTGCACAATACGAATCATTTTTGTCCGAGACTTAGCAGCCCGAGCCGAAAGCGAGGGCTGATAGTAATGTCGAGGATGCACAAAATTCGATTTTGTGCAGCCTATATCCTGCGCAAAAGAGCACTTTCAGAGCATGAGAAGTGAAATAGTAGATTTTCCATCAAGTGCACAAAACGAATCATTTTTGTCCGAGACTTTTAGCGGCCCGAGCCGAAGGCGAGGGCTGACAGTAATGTCGAGGATAAAAATGGTTTTGTGGACGAGGTAGAAACTCTGCTTTTCACTTCGATTGCGAGGAAATAAAATAGTAGTTTATCATAACATTTCTTAAAATTCAAACTAAAATTAGTACAGTTTTGGATACCGAAGGAAAAGTTTTTCCCAGTGATATTAGGTTTGGGCTGCAGACCTATACAGCCAAGTATTAAATTAATTTTGAAATAATAATTTTCGTAAATTAATTTAATAACCTACCGTACCTACTTGAATTAAAATTTTAATATCTTTTATATCTTAAAAAACACATTAGGCATATAAATGTAAGTAAATATTTAAATATAACAAATTCTATCTCTGAATTTCTCATTGTGTTTGGCTGCATGGCTCATTTTCTTTGCCTTAATATAGACACGTTTATGAGTAGATACGTTAATGCTCTAGAGCACAAAATTCGATTTTGTGCAGCCTATATCCTGCACAAATGAGCACTTTCAGAGCATGAGAAGTGAAAAACTATTTTCATCCTCGACATAACTATCAGCCCTCGCCTTTTTTGTGCACTTGATGGAAAACCTACTATTTATGCCCATTAAAAAACAGCCTTCATTTTCTAAGAATAAAATTAGCTTCTTTGTAGGTACTAAAAATACACGTGCGGGCGGGCGGGGTGATGTCGATACAGCCTATAACCCTCCTCGATAAACGGACTATCCAACACAAAAAAAAAATCAATTTGAGTCAGTAGTTCCTGAGATTAGCGCGTTTAACCAAACACTTCAGCTTTAGAATATTAGTATGAATAGGATGATTGCATTGTCTCTTTACTTTCCTATTATTTTACATACATACATAAATCACGCCTGTATCACTGTTTATATATTTTATTGTAATAACTGTTTATCCCTTGCATTAAAAAGTTACCTGTATCATGTGCAATTGGTACTCCAGCTGGCAGCGGAAGCTGTACTGCACAGCGGTGTGCGTCTTGGTGACCGCCTCGCGGTCCCACACGTTCACTGCTGGAAATCTGACGAAGAGAGAGAAAACATTTATTACCAAGGGCGGCAACGCCTCTTGTACACACTCGGTTTTTCGCCGTAACAATCTACGGTTGATCCGCCGTTTGTAGGCACGGTCGTCAGCAGTGGCGGCTGGTGGGTCGTCGAACTGGGGACCTACCGCCTAACTCGATTGCTAAAGCAATAGCTATAGTTTATGACGTCATGCTGTAAATTCGCAACAAATGTACCTAAACTATTAGCGACAGCTTGGAACGAGTGATCACCGAATGATTTTGCATGAATTTGGCACAAAATCCGTGCCGCCTAAAAATTCAGGATGGCTGCTATAGCCATAAGCAGTGCATTGCAATATAGCTATCATCAGCAATCGAGTTAGGCGGTAGGCCCCCTGGTGGTGAACTTTATTTGCTTACTATAATAATGTTCATGCTCATTTTCACTCACACCACACACACAGTATAAAATAGAATCAACACACAAAACAATTACGTAATGTAAACAAAAAGAAACATTAATTAAGGCATCACTGATACAGCGAAACTATACTAATAACGAGAGGTCTTCGGTCACCCCTTAACGCGCGCGAATTTCGCCAAACCATCGGAGTTCGGGTGCTTTCGGTGCTTCTCGGTAGTTTTCGGTTCGCTCGTGCGGCGCACGAGAACAGTCTCATTTTTTGGTACAATTGTATGAACTATTTTTTGTCTCACGCGCCAGGCGTCTTAGCTCGTAACCCATACAAGTTATATTAGCAGCTCCGGCGAGCGCACGAGAACATTTATTTACAGGGAAAATAAGTTATTAGCTTTGAAAGCGCTTAAATCGTTTCGTCATAATTGGAAATGTCATTTCTTATGATTTTGTTTGTTGAAAGAATAAATATTATTATAGATTTAAAAATGAAGATGAAGTAATATTGTAATTTTGTAATTTTTAAATCTTCTGAATTGGTGGTTCAGCGCACGAGCGCACTTAAGGTACAGCCGTCACTGGTTGTCAGTGTTGTATGGATCACTATGGAAGCTTGTAGGCGTTATTTTTATCAGTGTTGTATGGCAGGGTAGGGCCTCTTGTAACAACAAAGGGCGGTAAAACAAATAATGTGTCAGATCGCAAGTATTTTACGCCCGAGCTGATTGCGAGGGCGATTACATACTGTAGACTGAATTGAGATAAAATATTCTCTTGTAACACTCACCTTTCCCTGATTTGTCCCAGGATAATCTCCGATTTCGTATTCAACCTCTGCAGGAGCAGTATAAGAAGAATCGCATCATGGTCACCTGTTTAAAATAAAATTAATTTCAATGATTGTTCCAATTTGTGTAGTACGGCTATTAGTTTATTTCTAAAATGAGTTTGTTGTAATTGTGTTATTTTAAATTTATTTTGTCTTTATTTAACATACATACAAAAATCCCCGAAGTGGTAGGCAGAGGTAAATTGTGACCACGTTGTGATTTTTTTTTTTTTTACACTCACGCCTATCATCTAGCCCAAAGAGCACTTGTGTTATGGATACTAGATGACGGACATTTTTGATATTACCATAGTTTTTATATGACTAACTGCGTTATTTCTATTACATGTTGCACAATAGACACTCACCGGCCGCCCCCATGAAGTGGTCAGGCAGACACGCGGCCAGCATGTCCGCCCTGGCCCTCGCCTGCGCCACGTATCATCATCCCTATTATACCTACAGTCCTCATGAAGGACATATGTCACGGGGCGTGCTATTTAGCAGACGAATATAACCTTTGGAGGTGGTCATGGACTTTTGTTGCTTTCCTGCACTACTGAAGAGCATTTCAAAATCTTTCGTCTATTGTCTATTGTACCACGTTACAAGTTTGTATAATAAATAGACACTCACCGGCCGCCCCCATGAAGTGGTCAGGCAGACACGCGGCCAGCATGTCCGCCCTGGCCCTCGCCTGCGCCACGTATCATCATCCCTATTATACCTACAGTCCTCATGAAGGACATATGTCACGGGGCGTGCTATTTAGCAGACGAATATAACCTTTGGAGGTGGTCATGGACTTTTGTTGCTTTCCTGCACTACTGAAGAGCATTTCAAAATCTTTCGTCTATTGTCTATTGTACCACGTTACAAGTTTGTATAATAAATAGGCACTCACCGGCCGCCCCCATGAAGTGGTCAGGCAGACACGCGGCCAGCATGTCCGCCCTGGCCCTCGCCTGCGCCACGTATCATCATCCCTATTATACCTACAGTCCTCATGAAGGACATATGTCACGGGGCGTGCTATTTAGCAGACGAATATAACCTTTGGAGGTGGTCATGGACTTTTGTTGCTTTCCTGCACTACTGAAGAGCATTTCAAAATCTTTCGTCTATTGTCTATTGTACCACGTTACAAGTTTGTATAATAAATAGACACTCACCGGCCGCCCCCATGAAGTGGTCAGGCAGACACGCGGCCAGCATGTCCGCCCTGGCCCTCGCCTGCGCCACGTATCATCATCCCTATTATACCTACAGTCCTCATGAAGGACATATGTCACGGGGCGTGCTATTTAGCAGACGAATATAACCTTTGGAGGTGGTCATGGACTTTTGTTGCTTTCCTGCACTACTGAAGAGCATTTCAAAATCTTTCGTCTATTGTCTATTGTACCACGTTACAAGTTTGTATAATAAATAGACACTTAACGGCCGCCCCCATGAAGTGGTCAGGCAGACACGCGGCCAGCATGTCCGCCCTGGCCCTCGCCTGCACCACGTATCATCATCCCCATTATACCTACAGTCCTCATGAAGGACATAATATGTCCTTGTGACATAAATTATCTCAGAAAAAAATCACTTCATCATACTAAATCGAGAACCAGCTGACATCAGTTTGTATGTATTGTATCGATTTTGGTCCCTAAGCAAAAGTTGTTTAGTTTGATGGCCTGGATAACCCCTTAAAATATGACTGCACTTTTTTATTACAACCTGTATACATGTCTACAGTAAACAGGTCTTTCTTTGTTTTGACACTCACCGGCCGCCCCCATGAAGTGGTCAGGCAGACACGCGGCCAGCATGTCGGCCCTGGCCCTCGCCTGCGCCAGGTCCAGCGCCCTCAGTTGCAGGTCGATGGACCTGGTGGAGGCCCTGGACAGGTGCACCAGGGAGCCGAGCTCGGTTGGCGGCGAGCTACGGGCTGGTTCAGGGGTGGATTCTTGCTCGCTGGTGGACGGGGAACCTGAAAGAAAATTGAAGTCAAAGTATTTTTCGTACCACCAGCTCAAAAATGACGTATTCTGGGTCGGGTAACCTCAACTTAAAGTTAGACATTCTAGGCCTGGGCCCGTAGCCAAGTGGCAATCGTTTCATAACGACAACGTGCCGAAGTTCGTCACGATCGTCCATATTACTTTGGTATCTACAGCGTCTTAGCTTGCGCTACCAACATGACTAGGAACTTACGAAGACGATTTTGGTCACGTGATTTCACGACGACTCACGTCAAATCCCATACATTTTGCTTTATCGAACTTCGTTATCTTTGTCGGTATGTTACTTTGTCTAGGCCCCCTGTACAAAACAGTGATATAATGTTGTACTGAATTTCATTATTTCCCTAGGCGTATAAAGAAATTTGATTTTGGGACACCAAAATAACACAAATATTGATTGAAACCTGTATTAAATTGTTAAGCGAAAAAAAATGATTCTGAATCGACATCTTATAGGTTCAAAATAAGTGGAATCACAAAAATGTAACAAAATTTAACAAAATTAGTGCTGCCATCTGCTATATTGTTAACAGTATCAGGGGTTTTATAATTTAAGTGGAAAAATATGCAATCAAGCCCATTCAGCCAAGTCTTTCATGTTGTAACTTTTTGTCAAAATAGAAAAGTTTCGTGACTATATTATTTATTATGAATTATTCGATTTTTAATTTTAACATTATATAAATGTTAGAAAAATTAGTACAAAGATTTTGGTGGTTAGAAAAAGAATTTCGAAAAATTATGATCTTGAGGCGGGAATCGAACCCGCGTCCGTTGCTATCCGGGCAGGTGCCTGACCGCTCGGCCACCCAAGACACTAATTAACTTGCCGAAATTCTTCTAACCTTTACACTTCACGTTTTTACTTCACGTTTTTACACAAATTTATTTCTACATTGCGAACCCTCGCAATGTAAGCCAACGGGTACCCACCCGTTGGCTTACAACGGCAACTTAATTAGTGTCTTGGGTGGCCGAGCGGTCAGGCACCTGCCCGGATAGCAGCGGACGCGGGTTCGATTCCCGCCTCAAGATCGTAATTTTTCGAAATTCTTTTTCTAACCCCAAAATCTTTGTGTTAAATTTTTAGATCCGATTTAAAATTTATGTAAGAATAAATACAGAGACACGAAAATTTCAAAAATCAATTACAATACTTAGACGTGGCTGTATGTACTCAAGGTCTTTGGTTACTTCGCTTATAAATATAACAAGTGTTGTCTTGCTATGTGTGTAAAAGTATACAATAATATTCAAAAAAAAAGAAATTACTAGGCTTCAATCAATTTAAAAAAATATATGATAACTTGGCTACTAGTAAATATGTTCTATGTCATCAATGAGTTTTGGAATTGTAAGAATGGTAGATTTAAAGCTTCTTAACATTTGCATGCAATAGAAAATTTGCAAAACATGTGAACAATATAACACCTTTTATACCATGTTTTATGCGAATAAAGATATGACTATGACTAACTGCCGCACTCAGAGACGTCAATTAACGTTAATGAGTAATTAATGTCAAAAAATGACAATTCAAAAACAGTCGCTATTCTCGCCAGGTCCATGGTCTGGATTTAAATGAGTTTTTTTGACGTTCAGTACTCATTAAAGTTTTTTCACGTCTCTGAGTGCGGCAGTATGACTATAAAACCTAAGACGAGGATAAGACAGTCAATAATTAATATCGCCATCTAATATCTCGGTAGTTAACGGTATTTTTATTTGTGAAATGTTGTCAATTATTCGATTTTAATTTTAACATTATATAAATGTTAGAAAAATTAGTACAAAGATTTTGGGGTTAGAAAAAGAATTTCGAAAAATTATGATCTTGAGGCGGGAATCGAACCCGCGTCCGCTGCTATCCGGGCAGGTGCCTGACCGCTCGGCCACCCAAGACACAGTGTCTTTTCGAAATTCTTTTTCTAACCCCAAAATCTTTGAAATGTTGTCAATTCCGGTGGGCGAACCTTAACATGTTTGTAGTAAAGAACAAAGTCGATTGACATGCCATTTTGTCTGTACCACTGTACCTTGTTTCGACTCCAGCTGGCCGCGTATCTCGTTGTACTGCTCGGTCATCTTCTGCACCAGCTCCCTGAACTTGAGGATGGTCGAGTCCCGGTCCATGATGGTCTCCATCGCGGCCTCTCTCTCTCTTGCCGACTGCGCAGCGAGAGGGAGAATGTGAGAACTTGGGAAGGGTGTAGTTTGAAAGGGGGCGTAATTGGTTTGATTTTTATTTGAACTCTTTAAAAATATTAGAAATTATATAAGGCGATATAGAAAACATTATTACTTCTTCTTCCTGCCCTGTTCCCTGTTTATCTGGGGTGGTCAGCGCAGTGTCATCTTCCTCTTCCATTATCTTCTTATACATCGATCAGTCGTCATCAAACCCTTTTGATTCATATCATCCATCACACCGGAAAGGTACCAATGATGAATGAATGTATAGAAAAGAAACGGAAAGGACCACGTCGACAGACCGCAGAATGGAAAGTGATTGGAAATTATAATATTACATACACATATACACAAACCACGCCTATATCCCCGAAGGGGTAGACAGAGGTGATTTAACACCCACGTTGCGCCAATTAGGTTAGGTCACGTGTAATAACGAGCCTATTGCCATTTATCGGGCACGGAATTCGAAGTACATTGCCAGAGGGCATAAGAGGAACGCTGCTGCCCATTCCTCTGTTTTTAACCTTAGTGCCGGTTTTTTGATGCATAGTCAACTCAACCAATTGTTACAAATTATTACTACATACATACATACATAAATCACGCCTGTATCCCCTAAGGGGTAGGCAGAGGTGAACAAGCACCCACGTTTCGCCAATTATGTTAGGTCCCATGTAATAGGTGGCGAGCCTATTGCCATATATCGGGCTCAAAAGTCGCAGTATATTGCTAGGTTGATAAGTGGTGTATAAGAGAAACGCTGCTGCCCATTTCTCATCACAAATTATTACTAATGCTTAAATATCAGTCAGTTTAATTGGTTAAGTTAACTATGTAAAAAGTAAATCGAGTATGTCCAGTTACAGCTTACGGTGACGGGGCGGGTGATTAGGGAAGGAGGGAAAACTCGCCCCTCCCCGCATCACCCGCCCCCGCCAACATCCAGAGCGCCCGCCCCCGCCACCGTCTCATACCGCAGGAAGGTCGCGCACGAACTTGTCGAACTATAGGCCTCATCATCATTTTCCATCAGGCATGATTGTGGCCAAACGCCTTTTAACTTTTTTTTATGTTCGACAGGGAAACGCTTGCCCTTCGTCTCATCTGATGAACTTAAAAAGAGTCAGATTTATTTGAAATAAAAAAACTTTTACGGATAAGACTCGCGTATAATTTGGTGTTTGGCATATTAATTATTTAACCCGACGTTTCGATCACTTTAGTGGTCACAGGGGGACTGTCCCCCCGTGACCACGGCCACTGTAAGGTGATCTGTTGTTGTGAGTTGTTTTATTTCAAATGTGTAGTGCTCGTGCAAATATAAGAAGTCAGATTTATTTTCGCTTATTCAAAAATTGTTACAGAGTGGATTTTGGGCACTGAAAGCGGTGTTATTTTGATGCACAAGCATCCGTGTTGATGTGCAATTATGCAGAATCATTGAAAATAAGTCTTGTGACGTGTTTGATGTTGTGGTGAGAACCACTATAAAAAGTGGTTTTGTCCACCTCATCAGGCACCATCATGAATTCTGTTACCATTAAATTACACCCATATTTTAACGTAAAATTAATTTTGTTCATACATTTCACCCACTCATCATTTCATAAGACTACGATAAAATATACACTAAAGACATGGCTGAATGGGCCAGACCCTTTGCCTTCCCTAAAATATAGGGAGAATTTAACAAAAAAAAAAGCTTTAGCTTGAGACTCACCTCCCTGGTAGCCGCGTGCGCGAACTCCAACTCCTCGCGGAGGTCCATCTCCAGCTCGCGGTTGGACTCGACCAATTGCTCATGCACCTCTTGCAGCGCTTCAAGCTCTGAGACGTCCTGCTTGAGTTGCTCCACCTGGAAACGTCATCACAATCAGCCTATCATCGGTGTATCGTGACGAAACGTCACGACAATCAGTCAAACATCAGTGTTACATCGTCCGGATGATGATGATGAAGACTAATTTTCAAAAACTACACCATGTTTTTCTTACGTGTCTACTTTACCCAAAATAAATTATATTTTTGATAAAATTTTCAGTTTTGATAGAAAAAAACATGTTTTGAATAATGCAATTTAAAATTTGCGCCAAAACGCCAAAATAGAAATAGCGTCTGAGTGACGTCACTATTCCGTAAAAAGGCCAGCTTCTTTAATAAACTAGTGAATTTGATTGGCAAATAAAATGTCGAAATTGAGATAACTAAATAATGACGTCACGCGGCGTTTTAGCAAATATGGCGGACGCCGTATGGTGACGGCAGAGTAGAATACAATTGTCACCATCCCAAATCTCTCCCGTGGGTGTCGTACAAGGCGACTAAGGATAAATCAGTGCTGAGGAATGGGTAGCAGCGTTCCTCTTATACTCGTACAACCTAGCAATTTACTGCGACTTTTGTGCCCAAAAAATGGCAATAGGCTCGCCACCTATTACATAGGACTTGACATAATTGGCGAAACGCGGGTGCTGGTTCACCTCTGCCTACCTTCGGGGATATAGGCGTGATTTATGTACGTATGGATGGCGGATTGCTAAATTTTGTACTTTTGTTTTTATAAATATATATATCAGTCACAAGCATAATCTGGCAACAAGTGACTATTAACGAATCTCCTTAACCTAAATTATTATAGTATTATATATAGTTCGTGTCATCATCCCTATTCCACCACTGGGAATAAATAACACACAGTATAGAGACGACAGGGAGGAGCTCGCTAGCGCAGTGGCACAGCGCGCTTGGCCTGCGATTGCGTAAACTAAGCAATTTCGCTAAGGTCGGTCATTGAATAGGTGGCCTAAAATGTATTATCACGAGCTCCTCCGTGCTTCGGAAGGCACGTTAAGCCGTTGGTCCCGGCTGCATCTGCAGTCGTTAATACCCCACCAACCCGCACTGAGCCAGCGTGGTGGGTTAGGCCCAATCTCCCTATATTCTTCCATCCATAGGGAAGGCCCGTGCCCCAGCAGTGGGGACATTAAAGGGCTGATGATGATAATGATGATAGAGACGACAACTCTCACCCCCGAATACAGAAACGCTATTCAAAGTTTGAGTCCCGCTTAACATTTAAGTATCGTAAAAATTGACGTTTTTCCATACAAATTCTGACAGGTAGTGTCCACTTAACTTTTTAAGCAGTCCCCTAAATTTGAGTAGCGTTTCTGTATTCGGGGGTAACAGTCCGGCAAGTTCGTGCGCGACCCTCCCGCGGGTCGAGAGACGGTGGCGGGGACGGGGCACTCTAGATGTTACCGGAGGACGAGTGATGTGGGGAGGGGGGGGGGACCTCATCACCCGCCCCCGCCCCTCACGAACTTGTCCCACTATAGGTGTTGTCTGGTCGCGGAATCCTCACCTGGTCTTCGAGCGCCATCTTCTTCTCGGCCAGCTGCTCGACCATCTCCTCTGCGCCCAACGCGGCGTCCACCTGCTCCCTGAGGTCGGCCACCTGCGCCTCCAACTCCTCAACACGGGAGGAGAGCTTCTCCTTCGTGCGACTCAACTCGGCTATCTCCGACTTGTACTGTTCCAGGTCCTGCGACATGCGAACGCACACGTACTTAAACATAAGACACGTGCTTGTATCCCCCCAGCTGGCGAAATGTCATTATACCCCCTGAGGGTGTAAAATGACATATTAAAGGTTTCTTGTTGATTGTTCACTCTGCCGTCGAAGTACCATATTACAGCCCACTCTTCCGTCGAAATACTCTTTTCCAGTCAATTATTCCGTCAAAATAACTTCTCTCAGCCCACTATTCCATCAAAATACGATATCCCAGACCACACTTCCGTCGAAATACACCCTCACAGCCTACTCGTCCGTCGAATCTTATCCCAGCGCACTATTCCGTCGAAATACTCTCTCCCAGCCCACTATTCCGTAGAAACACCCTCCCCAGCCCACTATTCCGTCGAAATACCCACTCTCAGCCCACTGTTCCGTCGAAACACCTTCTCCCAGCCCACTATTCCGCCGAAACACCCTCTCCCAGCCCACTATTCCGTCGAAATACCCCATCCCAACCCACGCCACGCCTCCAGAGGACCCCCGCAAACCACCCACCTTCTGCATCTTCTGCATGCCATGCTTGTCATGCGCGGAGAGGTCCCTCAGGCGAACCAGGGTGTCTCTCAGACGGGTGTTCTGCTGCTGCAGTTGGCGCATCTCGTAGCCGGTCGCCTCGCCGGCGGTGTACGGGTGTTCTGGAGGCACACGCGTGACGCACAGGCATACAAAGTAAATGTGACATGCATTGCGATGGAGACAGACAGACAGAGCAACTGTCACAGTGAAGGTCGTACGCGATGCTTCGCTGTCAGTGTCATATGGGCTGCTTTCCTGTCAATGTTGTAAGTGATTTTTTGATGTCACTGTCATACCTAACACCTACGATGCAATTCTGTGTTGTCAATGTCATTCATAATTATTTGCTATCTTAGTCATACATACTTTGCTGTCAATATCTTACGAGATTTTGTCCTGTCAATATTTTAAGCGATTTTATGGTGTCGGGTCCGTGGTCCGTAATCCATTTTTATATTTCACATCTCCAATCGACTGTCAACTTTGAATCATTAATGTAATGCCGAAAATCGATTGAGATAATTTGACTTGATTGAGGTGTGACGAGCAACGGCTCTTGTCACGTCATGTCACCATCATAGTCTACGGTCAGCAAATCAAACGTGAGTCAGGGACAGATCACAAACACAATAAAAAAAACATGCAGTAAAATAACCTTGAAACACAACGGCACATTTACTGCTTGGCACATTTATAAAAAGTGTATATCCAAAGATATTTGCTTACAGATAGGCTGCCGTCTGTGAAGCCTCCAGACCAAACCTTGAGCAGTATGGATTAGAATACTGTCAGCCTAATCACTGTCGGTCCATCTGTCTTTCGACATGGTCCCTTCCATGGCTTTAATCATCATCACCAGCCCTTTAATGTCCCCACTGCTGAGACACAGGTCTTCCCTATGAATGGAAGAATATAGGGAGAATGGGCCATAACCCACGCTAGCCCAGTGAGGATTGGTAGGCACTATCAACGGCTTAACATGCCTTCCGAAGCACGGAGCAACTCGGGAGATAAAAAAAATTATGGTCACCCATCCAAAGACTGGCCGTAGCGAACATTGCTCAGTTTACCCAATTGCAGGCTGAGCACGCCAAGCCACTGCGTCATCGAGCCTCAGGTTTTACTTTGCTATACTAGCATTCATCATATATCCGGTGTGATTGATGATATGAATCAAAAAAGAGCGAATAACCTATTAATATTGTCTGAACGATATGAATGGAAGAGCCCAGATAGTCTGGGAACAGGAAGATGATGATGATGATGATCATTATAAATTGATGATCATTTCAACTTTGTTTAAAATTATATGTTAAAAAAATATTACAATAGAGGCAAGCTTTTTCCAAAAATTATGTTCTGAATCTGATGTTGAGATTTTTTTTTCATGTTCACTTCACTACGATCGTATATGTATGACAAGGCGCATGTCGAAGAACAGCCGAAAATATTAGTCGGATAAATCCAACTTGTGTGCTGTTAATAATTACGTCTTCTTTGAATGTGTTACGCAGTAAGCGTGCCGTTTCATTAAACATAGTGTAACTTACTACCGCACTCAGAGACGTCAAATACCGATAATGAACTTAATGTCAAAAAATGACAATTCAAAACTAGTCGCTATTCTTGCCGGGTCTAGATTTAATTGAAATTTTTTGACATTAGGTACTCATTAAAGTTATTTGACGTCTCTGAGTGCGGCAGTAAGCGACATAACATATTTATACAACGTATAATACATCATGAAACTATATGCAAAAACCAAAGAATGCATACTAATAATTATAATTCTGAATACGTACACGCGTAAGCTGCGTAAGAACATCTATAAAACATATAATAATAGAAATAAATATATAAAGCATACAATAATCATAAATATGTAATTAAATACATAAATTCAAAAATACATATACCTACACGCCTTTTTCCCATAAAGGGAATTCAGAGATGTATTAACATTTCGCCATATTATCTCAGGTGCCATGTACTAATAGGGGGCGAGCCTATAAACATTTGACGGGAACAATTAACGCATTTGCATTGCCGTGTGGTGACGGCAGAGTAGGATACAATTGTCACCACCCCAAATCTCTCCCGTAGGTGTCGTACAAGGCGACTAAGGATAAATCAGTCATGAGGAATGGGCAGCAGCGTTCCTCTTATACCACCTAGCAACAGTGCTGTACTGCGACTTTTGTGCCCGATAAATGGCAATAGGCTCGCCACCTATTACATGGGACCTAACATTATGCCTACCCCTTCGGGGATATAGGCGTGATTTATGTATGTATGTATGTATTAACGCATTTCTTCGAGAGTGCACCCTGGACGCTGCTGTCCATTCCTCGTTATTATTACTCTTATTAGCTCAATATCATCATGCTTCATTGGCAAAAAACTAAATAATAGATACAAAGATTTTGGGGTTAGAAAAAGAATTTCGAAAAATTATGATCTTGAGGCGGGAATCAAACCCGCGTCCGCTATCCGGGCAGGTGCCTGACCGCTCGGCCACCCAAGACACCCAAGTGTCTCAAGATCATAATTTTTCGAAATTCTTTTTCTAACCCCAAAATCTTTGTACTAATTTTTCTAACATTTATATAATGTTAAAATTAAAATGAAATAGTAAATAATACATATTATTTTTTTTAAACTTGACATTCTTAGTATGTACACACACACACCTTAAATTTGTAAATTAAATAATACATTTAAAAAAAACCTTTTCATGGCAAAAATCTAATTTAAATATTCCACTAAAAGCGTCAACTTTAAAAAAGAGGTTTTAAGTATGAAAAAGAGGTCAGAAAAATAGTTGTACTGAAGCGAGAATATAATAAATACATACAGAAATCACGCCTTTATCTCCAAAGGGGTAGACAGAGGTGAACTAACACCCACGTTTCTTTATTTTCCACACAAAATAAAGTTTCAAGTCAAACTTAAAACACTATAAAAGACATACTGACTGAATGTTGCTTACCGAAATCACTTGGACATGAAGCTTTGAATAAAACAGTAAAATTCTGTCAGTATATCAGTTTAGAGATTTTACTGAAAGCTATTTATCCTATTTGTATCATATTCAAAAGTAAGAATAATATTCCTCACAAAGAATAGTAGATATACCTACTAAAAATATTGATTAATATAAGTCACTAACTGCCGCACTCAGAGACGTCAAATAACTTTAATGAGTACTTTATGTCAAAAAATCTCATTTAAATCTAGACCATAGACCCAGCAAAAATAGCGACTAGTTTTGAATTGTCATTTTTTGACATTAAGTACTCATTAGCGTAATTTACGTCTCTGAGTGCGGCAGTAATAGTATCAAACAACTTGCCTATGTGTGAAAAGCTTAGAGTCAAATGTGATTCTGTGACCAGAGACGTATCCAGGATTTTAAGGGCAGAAAGGGTTTAATTTTCCAGAAAAAAAAAACATGAATTTAAGTATAACTCAATACTTCCACCTGAATAATGCTCTGTATGTCTCATCAGGTAGAAAAAGACGATAGTTAACCCTTAACCGAGTAAAGCATGCATTTTATTCAATGGTGTTAAACCTTATTACAAACAATCGAATAGGGTGGGAACTATTTTCCAATTTTGGACCAGTAGGTACTTATAATAGGCCAAACTAATTACATTTCCCATGTTGTTCCATCCATAGGCAAGGCGTTTGCCCAGCAGTGGGAACATTAAAGGACTGGTGATGGTAAAACGCATTTCCTTTCCACTTAACATCGAATCCAACTCACGTATATTGCCCCCGGCCTCCATCTCGGCCTTCATCAGCTGCAAATCCAACGTCGCCTCCTCCAGCTTCTCCCTGCACTGCTCCAACTCCATTTGCAGGGCCTCCGCCCTCTCCTCGGCCATCTCCTTGTCCAGGGCGGCCATTTCAGCCGCCTCCTGAAGCTCGGCCGTCTCATCGTTGTGGACTTCCAGGGCCTCTTGGGCCTCGCGGACCTGGGAGATGTGGGAAAAGAGGTCTTCAGTATATAAAATTAACGTATGGGAAAATGATGCATGAAAGCAGAATGAATGAAGTAGAAGTGAGAGTATTGAGCAGCATGGCTGAGCGATCGATTGTACAGTGATATGATCAGAGATACGTCTTCTATGCTGGCCTGGGAGTGAATAAATAACCTAGAGTAGACCAGCCCGGACTCATCCCATGGGTGTTGTAAGAGTCGACTAAGAGAGATTGCCCGGTGTAGACCAATAAGCACCTTGGGGCACTCGAATGATGGAGGGCAATCCACTAACAACAGCATACCCAAAGAGGATTGGTGTCAGGCAAGGCGGCCGGCTGTAAAACTTTTGAAGATATCCTGATTTGAAGTATTTGTGCCTAAACCACTAAACCAAACCTAAACCGCATTTTTCGAACTTTTACAACCCACAATATTCTTTGTACTGATTTTCCTAACACTTATACCGCACACAACACAGTAATAATCCCACCTCCTGCTTAGCCCGCTGCAAATCGCGCTGCAGCTGCGCCTGCGACTCCATTATCCTGGTCTTGAACTCGTTCGCCTGGTCCAGCTGCAATCTCACGCGCTCCAGCTCTCTTAACTTCTCCCTGTCTTCGGCGCGGCGCACCTTCAAGGTCTCCAACTTCTCCTTCAGGTCTTCCACTTCGGACTTCAGCTGGGTTATCTGGGAAAAAAAAATCTCATTCTACAGCGTGCTAGGTATATGGGGTATCGAGCCGGCACCTACCTATGCTAACATAGTCATATGAAGAAATACTATGGTGATATCAAAATGCCGTGTGGTGACGGCAGAGTAAAATACAACCAAAGTAAAATACACCCCAAATCTCTCCGGCGGGTGTCGTACAAGGCGAATAAGGGCGCGTTCCCACTTTGTCATGACGACAGATAGTCGTGTAGTTTTAAGTGACGTGGCTTATATGTTTAAAAAGAGGTGTTCATATATAAAACGACACGATTTACTGTCGTCTACGACCTTTTTTGCAGTGACGACAGATTGTCATGACAGTGGGAACGGCTAGCGCCTAGCACGACACTCGCAAAACGATAAAAAGTCGTTTACCACTTGCTCAAAAAAGTGACATTCTATGCCACAAAAAGCGAACATAGCAATAGTCATTTTTAATCTGTTAAAACAGGGAAAGAAAATTGTACTGAATTTCATTCATCCTCTATCTATGGGGAGAATGTGATTTCAATTTGGAATACTTACCGAACTACATCTGTGTTTACACCATTGAGATTGTACTGAATTTCATTCATCCTCTAGGGGGATGAATGTGATTTAAATTTGGAATACTTACATGTAACTCTCTCTATCACAAATTGGACCAATGTTTCGAATGTTAACTTTTACTTTTAATTGTCATTATTTTTAATAAACGCTTATCTCATATTATTATTGTGTAAATTTTTTCGCAAATGGTACGAAAAGTAGAGTATTTTCCTCGGTGATAAATCTGTCTAACTGCCGCACTCAGAGACGTCAATTAACGTAAATGAGTACTTAACGTCAAAAAATGACAATTCAAAACTAGTCGCTATTCATGACATATATAGATTTGAATGAAAATTTTGACATTAAATACTCCTTGGGTGAACTTAAATCGCCACCCGCGGCAGAAGACACTGCTTTATCCCCTTGGTTAATAATCTACTATTACACGTGTTACGCACTACTGATCTCCAAGAGAACGTAGAGGCGACTGATTTGTAGCTCGCTAATGATGTGTAAACGACAAAGCGACTGCCGTGAAACGATTAAATGTCGTCGCGATCCAATGGGAACAGCTAGAGACGACAGTCGTCAGACGATAAATTATCCGTCACGACATAGTGGGATCGCGCCCTGAGGCTTAAGACAGCAATGAGTAATGGGTAGCAGCATTCCTCTTATACCACCTAGCAATATACTGCGATTTACCTGCCCGATAGATGGCAATAGGCTCGCCACCTTTTAATGTATGTATGTACCTCTTGCTGTTGCTGAAGGTTGAGGAGTTTGTCTTCGGCTGGAGCCGGCTGGGGCGAGGTGATGCTCTGACCCGGTGTGAATTGAGGAGTTAGCGTCTCCACAAAGCCAGTCTGCAATAGAAGAATAAAAATATATTCAACATTGAAAGTTGGGCCATGTTGAAAGTTCCCATGCTGGCCTTGGAGCGAACAAATAATATAGAATGTGCCAGCCCCGACTCATGCCTTGGGTTTCGTTAAAGTCGACTAAGGGAGATTGCCCGGTGTAGACCAATAAGCACCTTGGGGCACCCGAATGGTGGAGGGCAAACCACCAACAGCATACCCAAAGACGGTTGGTGTCAGGCAGGCGGTCGGCTGTAAAACTAAGCAAACCTTGAGCAGTATGCATTTGCCAATCCAATGGAGTTGTCATTTCAATCACTCTCTTCGTTCATCGGTCTCTCGACATGGCCCGTTCCGTCTCTTTTCTATAAATTCATTCATCACTAGCACTTTCACGGTGTGATGAATGAAATAAATCATTAGGGAGTGGATGGCTTGATGACGTCTGACCGATATGAATGAAAGAGGAAACATACTGTGCCGAACCCAGATAGCCCAGGAACAGGGCAGGGAGAAGAACTTTCAATCTTCTTATATGCTGTTGTTGGTGGGTTGCCCTCCACCATTCGGGTGCCCCAATGTGCTTATTGGTCTACACCGGGCAATCTCCCTTAGTCGACTTTTGCGAAACCCACGGCATGAGTCGGGGCTGGCCAATCCTACGTCATTTTTTCGCTCCCAGGCCAGCATGGAAGACAAACATATTTTCCTCTCGCTCTAACTCCCACTAAATACAGACAAAACACTACTACTGCTAACTACCTATGTGGGAGAACAGCGTGACATCAAAGTGTAGTCCGCGCGTGAGCTGCCAGGAATCGGGGGCTGAAGAAACGGGCGAGTATGCGCCATACAGATAGGGGCACACTACACTATCCCTAGTTCAGTATCATAAGAACACTACACTATAGTCCGACCACTTCGTGCGCGACCTTCATGCGGTATGTGGCGGTGGCGGGGACGGGGCCCTCTTGATGTTGGCGGGGGTAGGTGATGCCGGGAGGAGGGAAAACTCGCTCCTCTCCGCCTCGCCCGCCGACGCTAGCATCTACTGTGCCCCGTCCCTGCCACCGTCTCGTACCGCAGGAGGGTCGCGCACGAAGTGGTCGGACTATAGGGACAGTGCGGGGAATAAAGCGAAGTACTTACCTCAACAAACGAAGCCCTCTTGGCCGCCATATCGGGCGAGGCAGCCCTCTCGGTTGTCGGAGACGCGTATGACGTCAACGACTGTCTGCTGCTCGCTAGGGACGTGCGCGAGCTGAAACACGCGGGTGCGGAGGTCCAGTGGCGTCTTTATTAAGGGCCTTGTTTACACAGGGTCAGTAACAAGGCAGTACAGTATGCCAGTGCAGCGCTGACTCGCTACTGGCCTCGTGTAGACACCTAGTTACAAGCCCGTCCAGCGCTGACTTCTGACCTCGTGTAGACATAGATGTGTAATTCAGCGCTGTACTGGCTTGACACTACGGTTTCAAGCCAGTACAGCGCTGAGTATTGGCTACTGGCCTCGTGTAGACATAGGTGTGTAACTCAGCGCTGTACTGGCTTGAAACTAGGGTTTCAAGCCAGTACAGCGCTGAGTTGCTACTGGCCTCGAGTATACACCTAGTTTCAAGCCAGTCCAGCGCTGACTTCTGGCCTCGTGTAGACATAGGTGTGTACTGGCCGTTCTATTATCGGGGCCAGTAAGTCAGTCTAATACGACTGGCGTTGTAAGGACGCGTTCGGGCAGTTGCTGCCAGTTTGTTGTAAAATATTCATTTTACATGTTTGTACTGAACTCATGATCATCGCCACAGTCCTACAGTGACAACCATCACAGTCATAGTCAACTGACTTACTGTCCAATCCTGTCTACACGTAGCCAGTTACTGGGTCCGAAATACCGAGTCACTGGGTCCACCACTGACCCCGTGTGAGCCATGCACGGTTTTCTAGCTAGTCTAGCGCCACTGGCTTGAAACTAGGTGTCTACACGAGGCCGTGACTGAACCCAGTGACTCAGTATTTCGGACCGAGTAACTGGCTACATGTAGACAGGATCGGACCGAAAATACCCGACTGAGTTTCTTGCCCGTTCTTCTCAGAACAGGGCCTCCCGGTAGCTTACGAACAGATGGCGTAGATTTTTCGCTAGATATTGAAAACTTGTGTGTCCGTACCAACCCCCAACCTACCTAGGTTGGGGGTTGGGGGTTGATAGGTAGTGCGCGCCATGTTTCGGTTTATGTGATTGGCGAGTTGTGGGATTGTATTTGATGCATAATTTACAATGTACCTGCAATGTCATAAAAAAAAACTCGTTGACAATGGTGGGTTTCTCTACAGCCTACTTGCGTGCCGTTCTGCTAGCGGAGCGTTGGGCTCTGGTGCGTTTAGTATCATTTTGGTATTAAACGCATCAGGGTCGGCGCTTCGCTTCGGGTCGGATTTTTTCTTGGACACACGGGTTTTCGGTATCTAGCGTCTTATCGATTCATAAGTGTATTGTAATCATACCAGATATGAATAAATGAATTTTGACTTTGACTAAGTCAGTTGACTGTGGTGGTTGTCACTGTAGGACTGTGATGACAATGGGTTCAGTACAAAAACGTAAAATGGAAATATTACAACAAAGTAGCAGCGACTGCCCGAACGCGTCCATACGACGCCAGTCGCACTGGATTCACTTACTTGCCCCGAAAATAGAACAGATGGCCAGTCACTGGACTGACTTGTGAGCGCGAAGTCAAGCCTTGTTCGGACTAGACTAGTATTTTAGTCTAGTGGCGAGTAATTTAGTAGCTAAACGTGTCTGAACACCAAAAAATTAGTCGAGTGGATTAGTAAGTAATTTAGTCGAGTCAATCCATTTTATTCTATTTTTTTAGTAGTCTAGTAGCGAGTAGCACCCCCCACCACGCGTCCGTGCTCACTCGGCCGCCGGCTAAACAAGTCCGAACCTGTCGATTTAGTCGAGTTCATTATTTGACGTGAAAACGTCGTCTTGCAGAATAACACTGACTTGTGAGCTGTACTCGACTGTAATGCGAACGATTTATAGGCAGTAGCGAATAGTTTAGCTACTAAATTACTCGCCACTAGACTAAAATACTAGCCTAGTCCGAACAAGGCTTCAGCGCTGGACGAGCTTACTGTATTGTCTTGTTACTGACTCGTATAAACCAGGCTTAATAAAGTCTGGCCCGTTCCAATATTCTAACCACAGACCAAGATGAACCAACCGCAACAGTCTATATAGTTACCTAGCAGACAAATAAGTTCACAAGAATGCTTTTTATTTATTCAAATAGTGTCCGTATAAATGTAAATATTAAAAAAAAATAAACAAAAAAATGCCAGGCACCTAAACTTGACTAGGTAAGGCTGCGTTTCCATAGAAGCGGAGCTGAGCTGAGACTCGCAAAAATTTACCAATGATATTGCTCAAATCACGCATCTCATCTCCGCTCCGCAATGTCATTGGTCAATTTTGGAAAGTCTCAACTCAGCTCCGCGTAGCTTCGCTTCTAAGGAAACGCAGCCTTAGGTTACACTACTGTCAGCCGATAGAAAATTAAAACAAAATACACAAAGTCACAGAGTTCCAATACTACTAGGCGATACGAATATAACTTGGCTCACTAACGGCGGGTTAATATTCTGTCTACAGTTTAAAGTAAACTTACTTAAGTTTAGATTCCTGGCATTTTGTTATTATACCATAAATAACAGAAGTTGCCAAGCCACTTAGCTGTATAGTAAGTGTATCTTCAACTGTTACTGTTAGAATATTGAGAAGCAGGGGAAGGTGGTCAAATGAGGGTATACTGCCGAAAGCGGTATACTCTATTGTATTCCATATAGGGTGAACTAACAAGCCCAATTCTTAATAATATTTATGTAGGGCACTCCAATAACGATTCTTTGTTTAGAATTAGATTAAACAAGGACACCTAAAAGTTATAAGATCCGAACTGGATCAATGGAACTCTGCGACTGTATATGCATATATACAAAGCTGGAGACCTCAATATACAATGGGCCTCGAAGTAGCTCTAAGACGAAAAAAACCTGCACATAATGGACTAGGATTTTATTAATACAAAAGAAAATTTTAGTCACGCAAACTCTTTAAGATGCACATATATGTATTCACAATATTGATATTTCTACGTGTAGACCTAGCTTAGACTTTCCACCATATACTAATATTATTATCATATGACAAGCAATAAACGATTTAGAATTTGAATTCTAGTTTTCGTACGTTTAAATAGTTGCAGGAGCACTACACATTTGAATAAAACAACGGATTTAACTCCCATTTATTTATGTGTATCTCCGCACGATAAAATTAGGTATAGGAAGAAAGAGCAACACACAACGCTTGCAATAACTCAATTATTTTATTATTAACTAATAATTACTATAAAATGATCAAAATGATTTTACGCGTGAGTAAAATCCATTGCTTTAGTGTAAGAGACAAACATGAATACAATCGGCGTCACATTTTTAATGCGTGATGAATTATGAATTCATCAATGGATGGATTAATGAATTATGACATGTAACATGTTTTCAAATGTGTCATTAATATCAGCACAAAAATACATAGACGATCAGAGTGCATAGTCCTTAATTACATAAAAAGTGACATAAATCAATTAAATAAAAAAGAACAAAGTAAAGAACCCTTAAAAACATAAAATTTTGATTGATTTCAAATTCAAACACTTCACAATTCAAATTCTAACATAAAAACATTAACCAAAGAAGCGTGCCTCACTAGTTAATATTTTTACTCTCTTCTACTAAAATATACAACCACGTGCTACAATTAGGGGAAGGGGGTCCAAAGCGGACATGCTGCCCGTACTCTAATATGGTAACTTTTGGCTGAGGACGTGTTATAATTGGACGATGTTTTGCTCGCTTGCCGATGAAAGTACACTTCTCTCGTGAATAAGCAGCCTTAGGCACTGTACTCCTGTTAGGCCCGCTTCCCTTAATTTTGCGAAATGACCGGTGGCATCAATTGTCAAAAGCGCCAATAATTATAGTTTGGCTGTGCATAAATTGTTTGTAAAAATCTAAGCAAGTTGCAACAATTTTGTTTTGTTTAATAAATAGATAGTTAGATAGAACATTTATTTGCATTACTCGTACACACACATCAAAACTTAACACACGATAATTAAATCAAATAAAAATAAAATGTCTAAAAAATACCTACTTAAAACACTTCAACGTACATTGCGTGTCACAGCGATGCAAACAGGCTAAAGCTCAGTGATATAATTGCCTGCTAAAGCAAAACACTGGTTTTCAGCTTCTGCCTAGGTAACTATCCAATCCAAATCCATCCAATCCTAATTATTATAAATGGTACGGTATTAAAATTGTAATAAAATTATGATTATTTTTTAGATAAGTAAAGTGAGATGTGTGGTTTGAAGACATAATGTCAAGAGTTGAAAAAGGATTCTCGTATGGTTTGGTCACGTAGAAAGAATAAGTGAAATGAGAAACGGGAAGGGAAATGGAACTTTCATACTCAAATTGAAAGTCTATTAAAAAAGAGCCAGATCAACAGTACCCGAAACCGACGGGCATGCATGAGGACATTGATGAGATTGGACGAAGCGAAAGAATTATGTAAGGATCGTAGCAAGTGGCAAGAAGTGATCACTACCTACCCCTGTGGGAGAAAGGCGTGGCGTATGTATAAGTGTAACTGACATTAGTGTGGAATGAAGACGCAAAGTTTCGAATGTTGCATCATAGTTGCTAATGAGTGTAGCATCGTAGTTGATAGCGAATGTTACATCGAATTTGATAGTGAATGTTGTATCGCAGTTAAAAATGAACTTTGCATGGTAGTTGATAGCGAATGTAGCATCGTAGTTGACGGTAAATGTAGGATCGTATTTGAAAATTAAGGTTGCATTGTAATTTGATAGTGAATGTTTGCAACGTAGTTGCTAGTGATTCTGGCATAGTAAATGATAACGAATATAGCATCGTAGTTGCTTGTGAATGTTGTATCGTATTTGTAAGTGAATGTAGCATCATCATTGATAGTGAATACGGTACGGTCAGCCAAAAAAATAGTGTACCACTTTTGATTTACTTTGTAGTCATCGAGAATTACAACAATAAGGTGCATACTGACAACTGTGACAAACGTCGATATCACAAGATAGCAATTAATGTTGTCAGACCAAGGTGCAAGCAAAACAAATCTTTATTGTTCTATTAACTGCAAGCGAAATTCAGACTTAGGTTGGTATACCACTTTCTTGGCCGACGCACACCAACCAATAACTACGTACGATATTGCTAGTGAATATTGCATCGAAGTTGTAAGTGAACGTTTAATTTTAGTTGCTAGTGAATGTTGCATCGTGCTCAGAGTGTTGTGCACAAGCGTGGGTACAGCGCCATCTACATGTTTACCTTGACATCGACAGGGTTCCGGCTTTGGTTTGCGCCGGCGAAGCCTTCCGGCGCACCCTTCGGTTGGCATACACAATGTTAATAGTCACACGTCGGTTCAGCAATCGCTCTTGTTGAACCGTGAGTTAGGTGCAGTGCCACCATTTTGTCTTGGCACGCGGCGAAAATTGAAACTACAACTTGTACGTGGATTTTGACATTTCTGTGACGCTCTTTGTTCACCACTAGCGACAACGCCACGTGCCAAGATAAATCGGTTGCACTGTAGGAGGTACCTTCAGTCTGTGCTGTTTGTTCAATCTGTCTTTTTTTGTTTTTTTTTTATTATTATAGAGAACACAGGCAAATCTGGTTCCGAGCTGGCAATCTCATTCATGAATGAATTTGCAATTATATTTTTGTTACTGTGTGGAAGGATACATCTATAACAGTTATTTTGTACAAACATAATTAGGTATGTAAAAATAACATATGTACTTCGAAGATAAACAAGCATGATTTATTAAGTTAATACACATTTTCAGTGTCAAAGATAATTAAGTTTAAATGTGTCCCGAAACTGCATAGTCGAAACTTCAAGGATATTTGACGCGCGTATTATCTTTTTTTTTAACTTTATTTCCACAGATTGATACAAACAACTCCCACTGTTGGAAACAAAGGAAAATTATTATATTAAATTCGATGCGGTTACGTACAGTACAAGAAGACATCCACATTAGAGACTAACTACAATATGAATTTAATACTCCCAATTCGCTGATAAACTTAAACTCTTAGGGGAAAGTGTGGTAAATTGATTCACCCTCATTGTACAACCTTCACATTTCAACAAGGCTTACATGTCTTGAATATGAATACGGATAAAAAATATATATATATTAGAGCAATGTTCAGAGGAGCTCCCTAGAGCATGGCCTGCGATTGCGTAAACCAAGCAACGTTCGCTAAGGCCGGTCAACGGATGGATGACCAAAAATTTATTATCTCGATTGCCTCCATGCTTCTGAAGGCACGTTAAGCCGTTGCTCCCGGCTGCATCTGCAGTCGTTAACCCACCAACCAGCGCTGGGCCAGTTTACGCAATCTTGAGCTTTGTTCTCTTGACCGTAACGCATCGCACAACGCTGCGGTATACGGTGTGCGGTGTTTGCTCTTTGCGGCAGACGCATACTACAACGGAACAAGAGACCACTCCAGTAGTTTTTGATACGATGATTGTGTCCGGCAGCGCATACTGTACACCGCAGCCTTGTGTGTCACGATCAAGAGTCCAAAGCTTTAAGCCGAGCGCGCTATGCCGCCGCGCTAGCGAGCTCCTCAAACTTTGAGTAGCGTTTCTGTATTCCAAGGTGAGCCCCTAAAGTAGTTTTTTCAACAACACATCACCTAGGAACCTATCCTAAAAACCTTTAAAAATTTTGCTGCTAATTCGATTAATCAATTGTCAAGGCAAAGAAAATAAAGTCAGGAAATAAATCCTGATATGCGGGTATGCCGAGTGGTACAGACATCTGCCCGGATTGCAGAGGACGCTGGTTCGTTTCCGTATCAGGACAAATAATTTTTGACATTTTTTCTGGCTTTATTTTCTTTGTAATATTTTTTTAAACATTTTTATAGTTTAAAGAAATCAAAACATAATCAATTAGAGTAAGTAACCAACCTCGTTATTTTGATTTAGTTTGAAACATGCGTAAAAGGTTCTACTTGATGTTAACAAAGGAGTTCTACTTATTGTTAACTTAGGTGGGTAGTTAAGGCGCTATCTCGCGAATAGTCAACATGTTCAATAAGAATTTACTCCTATTTCTACTACTAGGTACTACTATTGTTCTTGTTTTGAAATATGTCAGACTTGACTGATCAATGAAGTAATTTGCAAAAGCCAATGCATGGATGGTAATAATTTTATCGATAAAATAGAAAAATTACCCTTCGAGTTCCTATTTTTTGTTTCACAATCAAACGGATGATTATTTCAAATGTGAAACAAGAATCTCTTTTGAGATTTTTCGAAAATCATTCAGTATTTTAATAAACAAATAATTTCAAACAAATTTTTTCCTTTCCGATGCGCCCGCGCACGCTATTGCTATTTTTTTTCCTCGCGACTAAATGCCATATCTCTGTCTCTCTTTGTCTATGCTGGAACAACATTCACGAGGTACCGCCTCAACTTAGGTGGGTAGTTAAACATAAAAAGTCAGTAGACCTAGCACGGGACGTGGACAAAATCTCTCTCCACCACTTGACAGTGTTTTGCCGCGGGATTTAGTGCGAGTTAGAACGAGAGGAGAATATTTGCTTTTCCCCCGAGGAGATTATGTCCACGTCCCGTGCTACGGGGGCACTAATCACAGGTTGTGGACAGAAACTAAGGTGGACTGCGGGAGGGAGATGATGCGGTTTCCGACCACGTATTAAGTAAGCCGATTTCAGTTGCTCCGGTCTGCGCGTCTCTCTCGCTCATTGCGAATAATAGCAAAGTGTGAAAGTGACGGGTAGAGTGCAGTACAGTGGTAATCGACTTATGACGCTGATCGTACCGAATTTCCCAGAAACCACATCAAACCCTCTCGCGTCAACGAACATTCACAGTGTGCGTAAGCTCTACAAGATGTGCGACTACACAATGGTACTCACGTCGTGGGTCTAGATCTCTGCGCCACAGTAATACTAGCGGGAAAGAAACAAACCGTTAGGCACACTCACACTAGGTCCACACAGGTCCGCGCTTCAACATATACTGACTGCACTGCACTGACCATTTGTACCTGCTTCAGTTGAGAGTCCAAATAAAGTGGGTACAAACGAAGTGGGTACAAATGAAGTGGGTACAAATGAAGTGGGTACAAATAAAGTGGGTACAAACGAAGTGGTTACAAATGAAGAAGGTACAAATGAAGTGGGTACAAATGAAGTGGGTCCAAACGAAGTAGATACAAATTTAGTAGGTACAAATGAAGTGGGTACAAACGAAGTGGGTACAAATGAAGTAGGTACAAATGAAGTGGGTACAAATGAAGTGGGTCCAAACGAAGTAGATACAAATTTAGTAGGTACAAATGAAGTGGGTACAAACGAAGTGGGTACAAATGAAGTAGGTACAAATGAAGTGGGTCCAAACGAAGTAGATACAAATTTAGTAGGTACAAATGAAGTGGGTACAAATGAAGTAGGTACAAATGACGTGGGTACAAATGAAGTAGGTACAAATTAAGTAGGTACAAATGAAGTAGGCACAAATGAAGTAGATACAAATAAAGTACGTACAAATAAAGAAAAACAGTTAGCACTGCATTTAAAATAAAAATTAAATTGGAAAAAGAAAAGGACCCAGAAAACATTTCGAAAACTTATTTTCTTAGTTTGCGCATTTCATTTAAAAGTCCATTTGTACCTACTACATTTTAAAGTCCCAGTGAAGTAGATATAAATGAAGAAAGCAGTTTGCACTGCGTTTGAAATTAAAATAAAACTGGAAAAAATAATACTAAAATAAAATTTACATTGAAAATCAAAAATTCAATGAAAATTACAATTAATTTTATTTTGCAGTCAGTTTGGACGCGGTTGAAGAACGGACCAACTAATCACTGAAGTTACAGTAGGTACATTACACCTCTAAAGAACTAGAAAACCCACACATACTTCCCGGTGAATTGTTCTAATGGAAATAAAAACTACAGTTTGTGACTATAGCCTCGAATATATGGATGACAGTAACTATCTAAGACTAAAAAGAATTATCAGAGGTCAGAAATCCATCTAGCCAGAAAAGTTTTTTAAATTTGGTTGCTAAGATTCAAATTTGTGGTCACAAAACCTTCAAAAACAGAATAAAGGTTTTCAACATGTAAAATGCTTCTTGCTCAGTTTTGTGTGACATTTAATTTTCCTGATAATACTTCAATAAGGAGAAACTAAAGACATACACATCTAGACTCGACTTGACAATCAGTATTTCAATATGAAGTCGGGCAAAATGGATGACATTCACATTTTTTTTTACTCATATACAAACGGCACATGTAGCTATATTTTGGTACACGGCCCGTATTAACCTCATTACTTGCGTTCTGTAGCGAATGTATATAGTAGTATACCCAGTAATCGCCGGGCGTCCAACCTCCGGGCTGTAGCACGGTGTGATGGGTCGGGGACTTCATTCAAAAACGTACTTCATTTAAATAATAGTGCACATATTGATATTAGTTGTATATCTGTTACAAGTTACAAGAAAGCTAACACATGCTAGAAAAACCTAAAATTAGTGTCACTAAGCAGTTCAGCAGTTCTAGAATCCCACGGAAACTCCAGTCATACATATTCAGTGTATCATTGCTTGGGTTAAAATTATTTTACAGCTAATGAGAACTAGCAATTGATCCAATTTAATTATTGCTACAGAATTAGATAACTATGCCTATTTAGAATAACAAATATGTCAATTATAATTATTTATACTGCAAATCTATAGCAGTACTTCATCAATGTATCTCTGTTAATAAAAACCCACTTTAATACTTATTTTATATTGATATAAAGATGATGAAAAAACATAAGGACACCATTTTTTATTGTTTTAACTATTGATTATTCTTCAACTTGGATTGATTATGAATAAATTTAGATGGAATACACCCATGGCATATTTATTTATTCTTTATTCAAAACACTCCTTCTAATAGTTCAACCTATCAGTTAGTAGTTGGACAATTTAACATTACAGAGCAGCTTATTTATTTTTTAACTGACGACAATTTGACTATTAGAGTCCTCAATTGTTGTAGCATGTATAAAGCCTAGACAAAATGGACTACGTTTTACAAGGTTGAGTAATTAAAGATCTAGGAACACCATTGCTATTATAATCTCAGCCTTGGTAAACATAAACATAATATGTTGAAAAATTACGATATGTTTCAATGAAAATACCTGCTGAGCCTGCGATTTGAAGTGGTAGCCTTTGTCTCCTCAATTGAAGATGTCATGGATGTCTCCATCGGGTTATCGTCTCCATCCAGCAGCTGTATTTGAGTTTGACGGACAAACACTCCATAGTTTTCTTCACACTGAAATAGTTAATCATTTCCCCAATCAGTGTCAGATTTCTTTATACCAAAACCTCCATCTACAGGTAATTTATTTAACTATGGCTATGGTGTATTTAAGCAGTTATTAAACTATGATGTGTTGCATTCTTTACAAAGGTGTAACATATTTGATATCCAATGTGGCAGTGCGAAAAATAATTATAGTATATAAATAGATTTTTTTAAGGATAAATCAGTGATGAGGAATGGGCAGCAGCGTTCCTCTTATACCTACCACTTAGCAAAGTACTGCGACTTTTGTGCCCGATAAATGGCAATAGGCTCGCCACCTATTACATGGTACCTAACATAACTGGCGAAACGTGGGTGCTAGTTCACCTCTGCCTACCCCTTCAGGGATATAGGCTTGATTTATGTACGTATGTATGTTATTTTTTTGTCTACGCATTTGGTTTTAACAAACATTTGGTATTTTCTATTTTAGTGACAAGTACTAGGCAACAGAGCATTGCATTTTTAACAAAGCTTTACATTATTTAGTATCAATACTAATCCCTTTCCAAAAACCTAATGAAGCTTGCACTTTCATTTATAAAAATAATTGAAAGAGCAAGCTTGATGAAAATAAAAGAAAACTCCTCCCTGCCCTGTTCCCAGTCTATCTGGGGCCAGCGCAGTATGTTTCCCCTTCCATTTGTATCGGTCAGACTTCATCAAGCTATCCACTCCCTTTTGATTCATATCATCCATTACACCGTAAAAGTGCTGGTGATTGCCAATTCATACTACTCAAAGTTTTGGCTTAGGTTTTACAGCCTCCTGACACCAACCCTTTTTGGGTATGCTGTTGTTGGTGGTTTGCCCTCCACCGTTAGGGAGCCCCAAGGTGCTTATTGGTCTACACCGGGCAATCTCCCTTAGTCGACTTTTACGACACCCATGGGATGAGTCGGGGCTAGTCTGTTCAAGACAAAAGAAGGTATGATGTATCTATGTACATTTATTTGAGAGAACTTTGAGAGCTTACCGTGAAATACGCATGGCCCCGTACGGTGCCATTGTTTTTTCCTTTGGGCTCGTCAAGGATCACACCGATCCATTTACCACTAGCAAAAGTGGGATGTCCAACGTAAGCCACAGAACCCTTCACATCTTTCCCGTTTACTAGGACACGTTGTCCGTTAAGCAATTTATCAGACATCTTCGCGTACACTTGATAATTCTTGGTTTGAGCACGACACTATTCTGTAAAGTTTATTCATTACATGTTTAAATACACAGTACAATTCTAAATCCCATTTAAGGCATCAGAGAATTATTACCTTCAGGCATAGAGAACGATGAATAATTTTAGTTTAAACAAGTATTTATAAATTACATGTTATAAATTAATTAACAGCAATAAGATTTCAATAGTTTTGCGGTAGTTAATAAATAAATATTGCGAAAATTTTGACCTCCCTTGGATGGAAATAAATACGTCAAAGTACTCAAATGTCAATGTCAAAACCAGACGATTATTGCTCATCGATGCGTTTAGTTTTTATCCCAGTTATTTAGTTATGGTGCGTTACGTTATTTACAAAAGTGTAATTAAAGTTAGACTGATTCTGAGGACTGGAAGAAAATCTGCTAAATTATCCTGATTGAATTGAAAGAAATGAATTAAACTAACAAAACTATTACTATACTGTGGGCTTACAGCATATGACGAACAACAGTCTCATCACAACCAAAATATCGTCACTGCTGACTGAGGCACAACTTGGATAGAAGAATATAGGGACAGTGGGCCATATGATAGCAAACCACGCTGGCCTAGTGCGGATTGGTGGGTAATAACGACAGCAGATGCAGCCGGGACCAACTGCTTAACGTGCCTTCCTAAACACGGAAGAACTCGAGCGAGATATTTTTGGTCACAACCAATAATGGTTTTAGCCAATACATAATAAAATCGCGCCTTGTGGAGACGGCAGAGTAGAATACCCATATTTCTCCCGTGGGTCAAGGCGACTAAGGACAAATCAGTGATGAGGAATAGCCAGCAGCGTTCCTCTTATACCTACCAATGTACTGCGATTTTTGTGCCCGATAAATGGCAATAGGCTCGCCACCTATTACATGGGATCTAACATTGGGTGCTAAATACTTATCAGGTCCCATGTTGTAATACATAGATGGCGAAGCCTGTAGCCATCTATCGGGTACGTAAATCGCAGTATAGTTGAGGAACGCTGCTGCCCATTACTTATGGATGCTTAACATTAATTAACTCCACTCGTATCTATAGAGTCAAAATAATTTACCTATTAGAGTAAAAGTCGTTACCTACTTAAGTTGTCATTTTTATACAATATTCTTACTTGAGACAGGTCTTATTTCATAAATTCTCAATATTGTATATTTAAAAATATAATATCATTGTAAATTCTTCCTATACATACATACATAAACCACGCCTATATCCCCGAAGGGGTATTCAGAGGTGAACTAGCACCCACGTTTCGCCAATTTAAGTAACTACTTTTACTCAAGTAATTACTTTGACTTGTCTATATAGATGCGAATGTTAGTCGCCTTGTACGGCATCCACGGGAGAGATTGGGGGTGGTGACAATTGTATTTTGCTACTGCCGCCGTCACCACACAGTATGGTTTTAGCGAAAATTGCTTTAATTTCACCATAGCGTTGGCGCGATCGATCTCCTCATATCAACAACAGCATCATACGTAACGAGATAATACCACGGAAGGGATGTGAACGGGACGGGGACGTGACTGCCTCGTTTAAAACGGTGTGTCAGGCAAGCAACCAGCTGTAAAACCTTGGTCAGATGGATGGGTTATTCCCGCTTGACACCCCCCAGTTTTGTCCCCACTGTCTGATGGTGGGATGTTGTCAGCCCAATGGCGCCCCGTACTTAGTCAATCTGGATCGTGATCATTGATTTCGATCGCGGATCGGGCGCGATCGTGATTGCCACCATTGACTCTCCTCCAGCAATCGGTCAGTAGACAATTTATAATTTTAGATTTTTCTCTTTGTATGTAATATTTTTTCTAACGTTTTTATGGTATTAAGTGTTAAATAACATTGTTGGATATATCTGTGGTTGCAACGTAACAACAAAGGGAACATAGTAATAATACCTACTTCTAATCAATCAAATAGAATAGAAGTACCTACCTGTAGGATAAGAATTTTCCAGCTATTAAGTTAAAGTAAATACAGCAAATTGTGTCATTTATGTACACCTTTAATAATATTATTATAAAGCTGAAGAGTTTGTGTGTTTGGTTGGTTGGTTAAACGCGCCAATCTCAGAAACTGATGGTAGAAATTAAAAAAAAACTTTCAATACTCAATATCTTTATTGCAATATCTTTTTGTGTTCATTAGTCCCTTTATCGAGGAAGGCTATAGGTATATAGGCTTTAAAACAACCGACATTACCGCGGGCGACCACTATACCTACATAATAATAATATTTCTTACACTCACACTCCTCATCCAGTTTTCATACAAGGAGACAGCTATGAATGGGCATCAATGTTTCTCTTATACTATCTATAGCATAGAGGAGCTCGCTAGCGCAGTGGCATAGCCCGCTTGGCCTGCGATTGCGTAAATTAAGCAATTTTCGCTAAGGCTGATCATTGGATGGGTGACCAAAAATTTATTATCTCGATTTCCTCCGGGCTTCGGAAGGCACGTTAAGCAGTTGGTCCCGGCTGCATCTGCAGTCGTCAATACCCACCAACCCGCACTGGGCCAGCGTGGTGGGTTACGGCCCATTTTCCCTATATTCTTCCATCCATAGGGCAGGCCCGTGCCCCAGCAGTGGTGACATTAAAGGGCTGGTGATGGTGATGATGGATCTAAAGCATTATACTTTAGCTTACTGCAATAGGCTCGCTACCTATGACATGGGACCCACAGATATATCAAAGGATATATCTATGCAGCCGGGACCATCGGCTTAACGTGCTTTCCGAAGCACGGACGAGCTATAGATAGTATATTTTTAGTCACCCATCCAATGGCCGGCCAGCTGCGCTAGCGAACTCCTTGCACAGTCACTACCTATGTAATAAATTCGAAGTTGTTTCTATGAATCTTGAGATAATCGTTAGTATAATTTTTAAGTAGCTGTGTGTGGGTGACCTCAGCCTGTGTTGTAGCTTGTAGCCTTCGTTTCGCTTATAAAGAGATCATGACTCATTGCTCATACTGCTCAGTCGATACAAAAAACATAACAATACGTGACAATATCCCTCCTTCAATACACAATCTTTATCTAGCCGCATTCTATCTTATTGGCATTGGCATAGACGCCAAAGTCGAAGATACCTATTTCGTAATAACGCTATTAGTCAAGCAATAATGGGCTTTATTATTATTATTATATATGGGCTATTAAAAACGTTTGGATAATGGTATTTAACCTTAATAATTCTACTTTCAAACCTGATAATGGTATTTTCCTTTTGTGACTAGTAATTATATTTGGCTATTACAATGATAATGGCAGTCTAATTGTTTGTAAATTGACATACAGATTAAACTAAAAACAAAATGATTCCATTAGAACTTAGGACATACCTACATCCTACTGATAATGGTATTTTCCTATTAACTATTACAATTGATAATGGCTGCCTAAAATTGTTTGTAAATTGACATACAGATTAGCCTATCGCAAAACAAAAGGATTCCATTGCAACTTTGTACCAACTGCAGTACTTGAGCTATGCGTCACTATTGGCAGTAATTACCGCAAACCTGCTACTTTCACTTACTTGACCACCGTTAACTCCGCACCCGTTACACCCGCCGCCACCGCGACAAAAAAAACCACGTTGTACAAAAACATATTTATTAAT